>JAIEZT010000084.1:18172259-18487259 GCA_019594935.1 Periophthalmus modestus | reverse complement strand
CTCTAGTGAGCAGAAGATTTTTTTTTTTTCATTTGTACCAAAATGACTACATGATGCTGCCGAATCCTATGTGTATCACCGATAAAGAATATAAAACTTGAGAATGAAGTACAGAGAAGTGACTGTATACCAGGGGCGGTGAAAACGGGAGTTGATCAGCAATATGGCGCTTGAAAATACGCAATTGCTCAAATATGCACGAATCATTCCAAATATCACTTCTAATATACTTCATGTAAATGGTGAGGGGAAACGACTATAATACAGTTAAAAGCTCTGAAAATGTCAATTTTGCACAACAGGCCTGCTTTAACTTAAACTTGAGCTACATAGTAGTGTAAGATTTGATAAATATTCTTTATGAAACAAGAAAGCAACTAATGTCTGAACTCTTGGAACTGCATTATCCCCAAAAGGAAATCAAGAACTTTCCAATAGAAGTTGTGCCATATATTTGATTAAATAAAGTTATGATGGAATCCAGGCTTCTTTGAATTTTTTTAAGATGACATAATTTAAGCCTGTCATGAAAGTCAAGCCGTCTCCAGCTCTGACAGGCTAAAGTGCATAGATAAGATTTAATAATGCCCTATACCAAGAACAGCTTTTTCCATTCCTCATTTATTTCTGTGTCATCTGTCACAGGCCAATTATGCTAAAGGTTATGTGTTCTCCTGTGGACACTTAACAATGTTCTGTATGATGTATTCATTATCAATATGCCACGAGATAAAATGTGATTTGATCAGCCTTCATTACTTTGTTGGTTAAGGATACATATTGTATAATAAATCATGTGCGTTGCAATTTCACAAAGAGCACCAGAGGAGAGGCTCTTTCAGTAACACAGGAGAATGATTTTCACTGCCCCACATAATAAATCTGTATCGTGCATTTTCCTCAGGCTTCTCTAAAGGTTAATACTGGAACAGCGTTGTCTACTAAAGTGTTTATTACATTTAGTTCATGATGGGTAATAAAACTGATAAGCATTTATACAACTGGAAGCATATGTCTTGCAATGAGTAAGGCATTTTCTACAGTTTAAATGTAAATAAAAGGTACGTGACAGCTGTTTCGCTCAACTGTTTTGCTCTGCTGACCCCTTGTGGATCGAGTTAGTATCTTTGGCTCTATCTTGCAACACTAAACTAAAATAACATGGGCCTATATTCAGTTATGTGACTGGCATCCCAGACATTGTTTCTCAGACTATTTTGTTTTTAATGCTTCTAATTTTATAGATAATTGTTTGGTTCTGTTTTAGTTCAGTTCTCTTTTGGTTTAATCATTATTTAAAACTATACCTTACCCATGGTTGAAGTATCATTTTAGGCCATATTTTGCCTTATGTTTGACCTGATATAGTCTGGGTTTAGGTCTGGTAGCACTTGGAAAGCCGAATCTTATCACACATGGTACTTGATTTGAAAGGTTTGAGAACCATTGTATTAACACATTGGCTACTTTTCTCTCTTGTCATTGATGTGTGTTAGTAGGAGTAGATAAAGCTATTGCATAAGTGGTGTATGAGGCTATGATGGTGCTAACGCTGGTTGTATTTAAAGGTTAAGCAGTGCTGCATCAGTCATTACCTCAGTGATGTCCTGTATGCAGCTTGTCCAACATTCCCTGAGGGCTGGCGTGGGCTTTTAGTCAGCACAACTGTGACATGTCCCTGAGCAGAGGAGGAGGGGTGCTCGGGTCACTGCTATTGCTCTGCTGAGACACTACCAGGCCAAGTTATGGGTCAGATCTGTGGTTGAAATGTGGTCGTAATTGGCTAAACACGACTATGCCTGACCAGTGAATAATGCAAATATGACACTGAAATGAGAAGCATCTGGATTCAGGTGTAATAGTGTGTCACCAGCTTGGCATTTGTTCCATATTCACCCAGGCCCATTTATCTCCTCAGCACTCCTCCTGTCCTCACTTGGACAAAAATACCTTTGGCCTGACCGTGGGTTACTTTTGTATGCCCCATTTATGATCTCCGAGTTAACTGTGAGGAGACAGTGAAGGTACAGATAAGACATTCATTCTGTGCTTGCATCAACTCTAACTGAAATGTTTCACTTTCAGTGTAGAGGACCAATAGCTTATTGCTGCAACAATACTATGGGTCTTTGTTGCCCCCTGTTGGTAACTCTGAAAATTGCATATTTCATAATAATTTTCTGGAACCTAAAATGACCACAAACTAGTTATTGCTTGAAACAGTAAGAAATATATTCAACTCAGTTTAAGCAAACACCACCGTGGGGGTAGTATTTACTAAATATTTACGAAATATGTGAAGTGTATTTTCCCCCTTTTCTAGAAAGACACTGCAGACCTATGTACGTATTCGTATTTTTAAAAACATACAAAGACAAAAGTTGTTGTTTTTTTTCAGAATTTTATTCTTTAAATTATATTATAAAATCTTTGTTTCAATATATATATATATTTCACTGGTCAACAATTTTGGCTATTTCCCTTTCCACCCCATTTAAGCCCAGATACTGGTAGCAAGTCCATTCCCCTTCACATAGACATTGTGCAATGGTCATCAGTGCCAGTGGAGATGAGGAGTTAGTTTGGGGTGAGAGGAAAAATACAGGGTCAGACCTGAACACAGCATGCCAGGGGAGGGCTTTCTATACATCAACAATATACCAGAAGTACACAAAGAGGTAAACAGATGATCATTTTCACCATGACTGTGGACTAAACCAATTATGTTCCAATGGCTCCATGTGTTTCCTGTCTCTAAAAGAACAGCTCTTTAGACTTGTCAGCGTCAGTGACTCCGCTCCACTAATGAATGTAAAGTATCTGAACATCAGCAAAAGCCTCACACACTTAGCAGCAGCCCTGAAGCCTGTATAGCCCTTGTAGCATCCTCCACAGATTTTCAGTCCAGTGATACAGGTCCTGTGGTGTGCAGGTAGGACCACGTCAGTTTGCTCATATCTACAGACGCGGCTAAGCTTTAGCAAAACCACATTTCACTATTTGATACAATATTTGTACACCCAGGCAAGCCACAAGAATTAAGTGTTTTTCTCCAATAGGACATTTGTTCTTCATTTGGCAATAAAATCACTCACTGCAAGTTGCAACACGGCTCATTACTTAAACATCTTGATGCTGGTATGAGTTTGAAATGAGCTGAAATGTGCAACTTTATGACAAAGATTGACTGTTTTAGAAAGGCATCATTAAATTGCACACCTCCCTAAGGTCACTCAAGATTTGTTGATATCCACATTTGTGTAAGCTAAAGCTGAGCTAAGAACATTAGCCAGCTACATACAGCTGTCCCTTTGTAACCCTTTGTAAGAATACACAAGGAAATAAAGGCTCTGGAGTAAAGAATGGAGAAAGAACAGATGTATGACTTCAGACATTAGCTCCAGTAAACCATCACCACTCCCTGCTGAGACAGAGCAGCTTTTGTTAACTAGGTGCTGGTCAGTGTAGTGTTGATAACTGAAATGTAAAATGCATTATGTTCATTTAGCACAGTTTGATTGAAAAGTCTGTGATAAAACAAATAATTAAAGCATCTAACATGTTTGGATTGAGAAAATATATGGGTCAATCCAAGTTAAGACTTTGTGTAACTGTAAAAGTTACCAAATTTTAATCTAACACATTCATTAAAACCATAACACTAAAACTTTGTTCTCACCTAAAGACAGAGACACTTGCGTCTCAGACTATTCAAAATATGATATTTTCACTATCCCAGAATATTTAGCTTAGAGCTACATCTCTGTATACAGAGGTGTTTTTGTTTAATAACTGGGGTCCAGATGATTTTTTTTAATTTTTATAACATTAGTATGTTTTTAAACCACTACACCCTAATGAATGTCAACGTTAAAGTCATTTGAGGTAGACAGGAACTGTTCCAGAGACCTTCAATAACTGCCTTAACTAAAATACTTAGAATGCTGTGATCTGAGACTCCATGACACCTCCGGTGAGCTCCTACACTGTAGGGGGCGCCACACCATCATGGACCATGAAGGGGAGAGGGGTGAGTGTGGGGGCCTGACACAAGCGATTTACCAAAGAGCTCAAACCACACATCTCCAGTATCTCAAGTCAACAGCAGCATCAAAACGCAGTCACACAAACAGAAGGGTTCATTTACAAGGCAAACCTCTTTTAACTAGAATATGGCATCTGCTCATTGTCTCACATGTCCTTTGAGATATCACTGAACCCACACAGACATAGCCTCATGCCTGTTTAACAGTCTCACATGTTCTACAGAATAGATAAAAATATATACTATCCACTTCACTGACTTCCAGTGTATGTTTTCTCATTAATCCCTAATGTTTTTCAAGTTTAAAAGGGTTTTGTCATAACGCAAGCTCTTCTACACACATACGCATCTTCAAACATTCACACACATATATATACTATATGTCATTTATATATATTAATATATTAGTAGGATTTCAGCTGAGAAGTTAGGCAAGTATATGTTCATTTGGACAAAATCATTAAAATGAGAAAGATTTCAACTCTTTTCTCTAGTTTCCTTAGAAGAGGACAAGCTTTGAGGGAAGCGCTACAACATCACAACTATTTAGGAGCATGTAGCAGGAACAGAAGAACTACACAGCAGATGGATGTGCAGTGACCAGGCCTTAACAGCAAGGAAAAAAATGTACAAGAGTTCAAAGAGCTCAGAGAGAGCAGAAAATGGGCCAAACCATGGATGACTATAAAAGGCAACAAAGACCTAAAGCAGTAGTGCAGGTTAGCGGGGTACCAGGGTTTACCGGTACACCAAGTGAGATATGGTGCCAGACTTGAAGTTGAGTTGATGATTGGGCACAAAGCTGTGCTGGGGGTTTTTGCGGGTGCACATGTCCTTGGCGTAGAGGCCCATGCAGGAGTCACACGAAACCTTGGAGCAGTTGACACAGGTGTGCGATGCTCCAGGCTTATTACAGAAGCCGCATCGTGACCCGCCCAAGCTCAGGCGCTCGTTGCTCCCTCCCTTTGGTGTTGTCAACTGGGACACAGATTTAGAGGGAAACAGCTTGGTAGACATTAGGGGCTTGTCCACCATCTGAGGATGGGCGTGTGCGTGGGAGTGGGTCAGAGTGAGGGGGTGGGGGTGCAGGTGGGAGTGAGTGTTGGAATAGACTGAGAGTTTGTCCTTCACAGGGATGTATCCGTCCAGGGTGCGGGGGGACTTGGCGTGGTACTCTTGCAGACCACAGCACGGAGCTGGGTCCACATCATGACAGGCCCCGCACAGGATCATGTCACACCTTTGGCAGGATGCCATAGAGGAGCAGCCCAGACCACAGCCCTGGCACTTTACGCTGCCATGAGGCTTATGCAGCCATCCGTCCCGCGTGTCTCGGGAAGGGGGTCTAGAGGGGGTCTGCCTGCCCCCAGTTCCAGTACCCCTCTCTGTGTACAAGTCAATCTCATCCAAAGAGGACAAGTGGTAGGAGGAATAAGGGTCAGCAGGAGAAGGTGTCTGGATGGGATAGAAGTCAGCCTCGGGGCTGTAGGAGGGGGGAGCTGCCACCGAGAAAAGAGAAGCCGTGTTACTGGGGCGTAGAATTTCGTCCTTCAAGTCCTCCTCTGCATCCACAAATAGTGGCTCCTTCCTCAGACTCAGAGAGGCCTTTAACACTGGTTTGCTGACTGCAGGGTGCCAGTGTCCCGCTCCATCTGTGACGTCCACAGATTTGGAGGGTCTGCTGCCCCGTCTCAGGTGGTGTGTGTGGGGCCTTTCAATATCCAAAGGGCGGACAGACAGTCGAGCCATGTCCGCCCCGAGGCTGTCTCTGCGCCGCAGCGCCTCCGCACAGCCCGCTGCGTCGTCCCTGCAGCCTCTGCGCTGCTCCAGAGCATCCATCTCTGAGGCCGCACCACGCGCCAACGCCACCACTTCGCTGAGAAGTCGACACTCGGCCTGGGCCAGGAACAGCTCAAACGCCAGTTGACGTAGGTGATTTGCACCTCCAGGGTGCTCCTGCAAATGGAACTGTGATTCATGGTCACAGGAGTAGCCAATGGTGCGCATTAGTGAGCGGAGTTCAGCATCGGTAATGGCAGACTGCAGATGGTACACGTATGGGCCAGTAAAAGTCTAGAAGACATAATTGAAGAGCATTCAGTATAACCACAGAATCTTCAACATTTAAACAACAGATAGTAATAACATCAGTTCAATAAGCTCAAATAAGTAAAGCTCTAATAGAAGAAAGTTCTATTTTAAACCAGATAATGTGCTTCAATAGTATAGTAAAACATAAGTAAACAATTGAACTACTTTGAGACAGTTATGTAGTAATGTGGCTAGCTCAATCCAAGCTCCAATGAGAGGCCATGGCCACAAATTGATTGACAGTAAAACTGCTGCCAGTCTGCCCCAAGCACAGCCATGGCTAGAAAATTAGCTACCACTAGAATGTTGAATGAAAGAATAATGCAGAAAATATATAAAACAACCCTTATGTTCAAGCTCATTAGACTAATGCATTGCTAATTATTATTAATTAACAGAGTAGTATGAATTACAGTAGGATGGATACCTTGATACATCTGAACTCCTTCTTCCAGGGGAAGAGCAGAAGGTTGGTGCAGATGGTTTCCAGAGTGTGAAAGGCCCTCTCCAGGCTCCGTAGGTTGGCTCCTCTGTGGTAGCGCAGTGAGCTCTCCACCACTTCATAGAAGCGCACCATGCGGAAGCGTTGTCCTGGGTCAGGCTGGTAGGCCCCTAACAGGGCAGTCGCTGTTGAGAGAAGAGCTTCACTGTCCTTATGTTTGGCACTGTCCCCGCCTGGCACAGTGCCCACTCCAACATTTTCAAACCCGTTGTTAAGACGTTTCTCCAAGGCAGCCACATACCTCCGGAAAAGATCCTCTTTAAGCTTGGCATCCATGTCGGCAGCAGACTATTAGTCAGCTGTTGTACTTTTGTGAGAAAGCCTCGCCCCTTTCAGCATTCCCTGCACAGAGATGCTAAATTCAAACACCATCTTCTGTTATCATAATTAACTGCACACACTGGCATCAGCTCAATGGTGACAGGGTTTTAGAGAAGTGGGAGGGATTCAGACTTTATGTCCACTCAGCAGTGCATCATCCACACAAGAGATGCAGTTGTTTCAGTTGGTGGAGCTGAGCTGCAGTGTGTATGTATGAATGCATGTACGCCTTCCTACAGCCATCTCCTCTGTAAGGTGCTAAAAGCCTGATCTGTTAGCACACAATCAGGCCTATGTAGTGGCAGATGAGCTCAATAGATTATTTTCTTTCTTTCTTCCACAATCAAAATCAGGACGGTTCTGTTCCACCCAGAAGTTTCAGTATGGGCACATTTCAAGGTCACTTAGGAGGAAGATACAGTCATATTAGTGAGGCTGTCCTTGGGTCTTGCAAGCTGAAACAAGCAAACAAACAAACAAACAACAATGAATAAGATAAACAAATCTCAACTTTCCTCATACATAAAAAATAAAAAAATAAATTCTCAGTCCCGACTGAGTCACAATTTAATGCCCTAAGATGAGTTATTAGTTTTTATATACCCCGCAGCTGGCTAGTTACTACGCTGTAAATGCAATCTTTAACCTACCTGAATGTGCCCTTACCCGAACCCGTTAATAATTGATCTATACGCCACATATGTTCTGTTTTAGTTAAATCATTCGTATTTTTCCTTATCGGTAGTTTTCATAGAAGCTTGTACATATAATTACTTGTCCCACTCTTAATTTTCATACAGATCGTATCATAGGAGACGGGTGCGTTCTGCGGCTAACAATCTGAACACAACACGACTCTAAAAACAATGTACTTATTTTTCACACACACACAAGGGCAGTTTAAGAAGCTGGTTAACAGTGAATATTTTAGTGCACATAAATGACTAACTTCACCTAACATGATGCTATCTGCATGGGCCCCAAACTGAAGCAGTAAACGCCCATCTCAGCAGCGCAGCTAACGCTGCTGCTGAGGTTAGCTCTTCGCTCGAGCTTGGTACAGATCATTGGTGATTTAGGGGACCAGATACATGCGTATTACTGTGTGGATTGTGTACATACAAATCTAAGTGTAGACCGACTCAGTGATTTTGCAGTGCTGTGATTAGAAACTGAAAATCTTACCTTTAACCAGTGCTAGGCTCGTGTTAGCGACGCCTCCTCAGCTGTTGGAAATTCCCATCTTCTCAGTGCGCATGCGCACACCTCTGACAGTTCACCAGCATCAGGAGCCCACGTGCAGAGTCAGCGGAGGCGGACGACCCGTACAACTTTACTTCGATTTCTTAAATTCATTATAGGTATTTCTTGGTGCTTCCAGTGATGTTTATTGTCTAAATGCAACCGGTTAAAAATGCAAACTAGTCATTTTGTGTGGCTGCCCATTGTAATCGTTAAAATCTTATAACACGAGCTGTTTTGAATATCTCCTAGCATCAAAATAAGGGTTTTAACTTTATTGTGAGATGAGAAGAGATCCCCTGCCACATCCAGTGGACTCACTATTAATCTAAAGACAGTGTTTATATGGAGTTAATCGCGCAATTCAGTATTATAATGACATTATTATTACTAAGCTCATGGCTTGTTTTTGTGCACCTTTTAGCTCCGCCCCCCGCGTTAAACGAAAAGAACCAGGAACTTGTGACGTGACGTCTGCACGAGCGCGGCTGGTGGGGGGCTGACAGACACCGAAGAAAAGAAATGGCGATGCTCGGAGGATTTAGCTCTGCACAGCACAAGAAAAATGCCTCTGACGGGACCGGAGACGTGTCCGAATTCCTCTGCCCCGTGTGTCTGGAAATCTTCGACAGCCCCGTAAGAACACAGTGTGGCCATACGTGAGTACATATGATCCCTTTTTCCTTGTAGATTTAGAGATGACACGTCTGGGTCTACACTATATACAACGGAAATGTAACAACAGCGCTAATGTTTACTTTTAAAATGAAGCTAGAAATAAACAATCCAATCACCTACGTTCCTTGTGTGCGGCAAAATAACGAGACTTTTACCAGAATGTGACAAAAGGTAATTCAAGCCTGACATTTCGCTTTCAGTTTTGTTTACATCAAAGGAGAGGCATCACTTGGGATTTGTAGTCCAAATCGCTGTGGCGAGAACTCTTCTAGCCTTTCGCAGGACTACAATCCGTGGGCCCTCTTGTGGCCGGAGCATGGCATTTTAACAGGCATTGGCCTGTGTTAGCTGTTGGAAATAGGGTTCATCAACAACTGGGAAATATCAACTTTATTGATCACACAGAGGAAGTGTGATTGTTATACAAAATCTAACTGTAGGTCTATAAATACACATCAGCTATAGGAGTTTATTTTCACACAGGCTTCTTTCTTATTATAATCCAATTGTCCAAAGTGGCCAATAGCAAAATATGCAAATAATGAATGAAAACATGCCCTCACAGAGAGTTGTTTATTCACTGTATTTCCCCCGCCCACTTTTGCTTTTAACTGCTACTGACTTTCACTTGCTGTTTTGATATTTCCAGTTAAACTGGAATTCCATACATTTCTGGCTGCTAAAATGTAAATCAGCACCTCTTTGTAAAATCACACAACTGAGAAAAGGGGCACAATTAATGGTGGCACCTGTGGCAACTTCCTGAATGAAATGGATATGAAGAGTGGTGAATGGTGTGTTAAAGGTGACATTAATAATTACAGAATATGCACTATATATTTGAAAGCTGTATCAGTAAAAATATAATGTAGCAATGTATTGACATATGATACAAGTATCATTTCCCGACTCCTCTGGGCGTAGGTTCTGCCAGAGCTGTCTGCAGGAGTGTCTGCGCCCTCAGAAGCCTGTGTGTGCAGTGTGCAGGGCTGCTCTGGGTCACTGCACTAAAGCTGTGGAGGTAGAGGCCCTGATCCAGGCGTCCGCAGCGGCGTGTAAAGGGTGTGGAACACAGGTATGTGTGAGACACACATGAGCCTCATGTTAGCATGCAAAAGAGACACCACAGCTTGTGATCCCATTACAGTCTGATTGATCCTGACAATTGGTCAGACAACTCCTGTGTCACTCTGCATCCACGTCAAGGCTCAACTACTGGGAACCATGGCTGAGAGACATTTACGGTCTCAAGGAAATATTATAACATCATAACTGGACTCCACTGAACACCTCAGTTTGGGTTTGATTCTGAATGCACTGAGGACAGCTTGAATATTTTTGTGTGTTAATAATAATCCTTTAATTTATTAAGCATCTTTTAAGACGAATAAAAGCATTGAATTATTATTTCACTACACACTCAGTAATAGTAAGCTAATGTTTTATCCACAGCTGCCATGGGTTAGAATGACGAGTGAGTAGGGCTGGGTATCACCAAGAAGCTGCCGATACGATACGTACCTCGATACACAGTCCACGATACGATACGTATCTCGATACAGTGCCGATTCGATACAATATATTTCAAATCGATACGATTCAGAAAAAAATAAAGGCCTTCAACCTTACTTAAATGGTCAACCCAATTTTCACAAAAAAAACAAACATTAAATGGTGCATTTATCTTCCATTTATTGAAGATTAAGGCGGTTGAAGCATTTTTTCTGACATTTTCGTTTCTCTTGCTTCTCGCTTCTCCTCACCCGTAAAGAGTAACGTCTGGGGGAAATATCGATATCGATACTAGGAAACAAAGAATCGATACTCGATTTGAATTATAATACACCGATATGTATCGATATTTTAGCACACCCCTATGAGTGAGGCTGCCAATCTGCACCATTTACCCCTCCAACCATCACCACATTTATACTAGTGGGTGAAACCAAGTGTTTTGACTATGGACATAACAGTTTTGGAACAATACATAATTTAAGTCATTCAGATCAATGTTTAACAAGTAAATTAGGTATATCAGGTCGAAATTTTCACCATGATAACTGGCCTTTATTGGAGCTTTAAACCAGATGGCAAACACCTCGTTATAAGCAGTGTTGGGAATCTTACTTTTAAAATTTAATTAGTTATAGTTACAAGTTACTTCTCCCAAAAAGTAACTGAGTTACCATCTCAGTTACTTTTTGGGAGAAGTAACTAGTTACTAGGCAAAGTAACTATGCCGTTACTTACTATCTTAAAACAATAAAAACACAACTGATGTGAACCTTTAACATTTATTTCACTTTAACAGATTGTAATTATATTGTATTTGTTTAAAGTGATTCATATGTGACAACAGCCTGGACACTTTCAGTCACATTAAAACATATGTCCATATCAAATATATCGCAGTAGTTTGTGTAAAGTTGGAGGAAGAGGCGCTGTGCGTCAGGGCGTCATGTTTCTGATCAAAACTCAACTCGGACCCAATCAGCTGTCAATACACGTGTGACAGGACACCATTTCCCATCATGCATTAAGCGTTTGTAGTCCATGCAGGCAACTGCTGTCGGTGGAGAGCTGCAGCGCTCACCTCGCTCAGAAATTGCGGCCGTGTCCCAATTCGCCAAATGCACCGTTCCATGTACTGTTAGAAGTGCGGGTCGAAGCACCGCCCGACTTAAATGCCCCGTTCGAACCGCGGATTTAAGGGCACTTTGGTTAACTGAGACACGGCCTGCGTCGGCCTCGCTCTCACGAGATTATCTGCGCCCGCCTCGCTCATCTCAAACAAGCCCCTATTATCTCACCCTGAGCCTCTTTCACCAAAGAAACACAACAGCGCTGCAGCTCCTTGTCTGAGAGACTCTGATGAAGAGCAGAGTGAACTGAATTAATAGTAACGCGCCATGTTTTACTGTCAGTAATGGCAAAGGCGTTGGGACGCTGGGAAAAGTAATTAGTTAAATTACTCCGTTAGTGAAAAAACTACGCCATTAGTAACGCCGTTATAGTTTAACCTCGTTATTCCCAACACTTGTTATAAGACATACATGTTTGAACACTTGATGACATTGCACTTTCTTACAGGTTTGTAGTGAAACAGCTGTGGATGACTATTGTTACATGTTTCTATTGTTTAACTAGTAGAGTTTATGATAATTGAATATACTTTTTATATTGGTGCCTAAGTATGCATATATGTGAGAAATCTTTTACTTTGAGGAAATGATTTTGTTATTTATAATATATTAAGTTATTTGTTACGCCCACCGCTCAAGTTAGCACTTCAAATCTCCAGTAGTTTTTCTTTCACTTTTAAGCAGAGTGGATAAAGTATGAAGTACAAGATCCACCGTAAACTGTCATTGATTATCTAAAATGGGAGCCTCTAAAAACCTTTCTAATAAATATTAATATGAATTCATTCATCCAAGGGATTAATAAATATTAATGCACCAGATTATCCAAGACTTGTGGCGTTCTCATTCTATAGGTCGGCCTGTCCCAGATGAGAGCCCACACAGCTAGTTGTTCTAAATTCCAGGAGTACATTGAGGAAGGGGTGAGGACCACTGCCCAGACCCAACCTGCCATCATCAGGTGAAAATGAACCATTGATGACATTGCATTACTATAAATGAGGCATTTGAATGGTACAATAAAATATGCAAAGGTAAACGTTGGGTTCTTCCCAAAATATTCTAACACTTTACCAAAATGAGATATTAATCTAGCAAATACACTACATTACATAATACCGCATCACATACAGATTTTTTTTTTTTTTTTACCAGTAAACTAATATTTGCACCTATTGGTCTCCAGTCCTGTACCAAACCGCTACACCTTTACCTGCCCTTACTGCAACTGCCCCAACCTGGATCAAGATGGCCTGGTGGAGCACTGTACTTCTCTGCATTCTCGGGATAGTCGCCAAGTGGTAAGAATACACTGCATTGTTGAATGCTGATGAGGACATGTGTGACTGCTGCGTAAACCTGCTACTGTGTTTCCTTGTGTAGGTGTGCCCTATCTGTGCCTCTATGCCCTGGGGAGACCCCAACTACAGAAGCTCAGACTTTCTGCAACACCTGAAAATTAGACACACCTTTTCTTATGATACCTTTGTTGTACGTATATACAGTAGTTTACATTATAAATGCATATGTGTGTGTGTGTATATATGTGTGTGTGTGTGTATATATATGTGTGTATATATATATGATACATATATATACACATATATATATAATGTATATATGTGTATATATGTATGTGTATGTATATATATGTATGTATGTATGTGTATATATATATGTATATATATCTATATATATATTTGTATATGTGTGTGTGTGTGTGTGTATGTATGTTTATATATATGTGTGTGTGTGTGTGTGTGTGCGCGCCTGCCTGCACGCACACACTGACTCCGGTCTTGTATCTGTTGATAGGATTACTCTACAGATGAGCACACAATGATTCAGGAGGCTCTACAGCGCTCTCTGCTGGACCACTGAAGAATGGCAGTGGGCCAGATGGAATAAAGCCAGTGATGCTGATGTCTCGTGAGGACACTGCTGTATCATGAAGGTGGTGATATACATTACAATGGGAAACAGCTTCACACCATTAGGTTTCCACATAACCCTATATAAAAGCCAGAGTCTATGGGCTTAAGCCTACACTCTACTGATTTATGATGCTGTGCTTCTGGTGTAATAAGTTCTCTCCAGTCTGGTCTGTTGACCTGTTAAATCTTTACTATGTACATCAGTGACATATTGTCATATAGCCAACACTTCAGTACAATCAGATCCCAGTTGCCAATACTTGATGTTATAAAAAGGGTTTGACCACTAGGTGGCTTCCAATTGCCAGCAAATGACAGACTTTACACAGTAAAGATGTCAAGTAAAGTTGAAATTCTATAATGTACATTGAAATATTCCAGGGCCCACTGCCCAGTATGAAGGCAGTTTAAAAAAAATCATAAAGCAGATAAGGCTAACTGCGCAGTACAGGGCTCTGTACGAAGATTATTTTTACTTGTTTTTTCTTCTGTGTTATTTCATGTGTTTTGAAGATGTGCTTTCCACACATTCAGAGATCTACTGGAAAGAATAAATAATATGAGGGTTGAACCAAAGCCAGACAAGGCTGTTTGATTATTGTAACTCCCTTATGTCTTTGTGCCTGCTGGTAGATCTTACTTTTGACTTCCAAATTTCATAGGGCTAACAGTTCATCCCATGAACCAAGAGAGACGCCTTAGTATTGGTCTTTGGCATGTCATGGCCATAAGAGGGCGGCAGTGCTCCATGTAACAGCTTCTATCTGTAGCCATTCTTAAATGTCCATTATCTCTGTATTTTGGCCAAGTTTGTATTTTGTTAAAACTGCCTCTGAAACATCCCCCCCGGTTACTTGTGGAGGAAAAAAAAGTGATACAATTGTTTTCGTCAGATTCAGAAACACCTCAAAAAGATTCTCACCAATTTAAAACCTTCCACAATTCTGGCATGTAAATTGACTGGTTTATAACTATTATTTTTCATACATAGTTTAATGTGTATTGTAATGACTTAAAGTTCAGTTTCAATATAGCTCCAGTTTTAATACAGCTGCACATTAAATAATCTCTTTGTTGGAATATGTGTAACAGTATTGGCTCAAATGTATTATAATACATATACGCAATTTGGCATTCATTTAGTCTGTTCTAATTCAGTTCAATTGGCACCTCTAAAACATTTGACAAAGATGGGTTGTTTTTTTTTTTTGTTTTTTTTTTTTCTAATATGCATTTCACTTAAAATAATGAGCTAACACAATATCTTTCCACATTCTTTTATTTTTTGTGATGCACTTGTATGGAATGACCATATGCGATACACATCACATACATGTTTTTGTTTTACTGTCTAAAAATAAATCAATATGGCAGAACTTTCCTTTGTCCATTTATCATCAATCGTTTTCGTTGGTGACGTTATTCTTTGCCGGTGCGTCACATTCTCTGCTGTCAAGGCGCTAAATCCTGATAAATTAAACTTCTTTAATTATTTAAACCCTGGCCCTCACAAATCAGGAGTAGTGATTTATACATGTGTGTGTACTAGACATGGGGGGGAACACTCAGCGGTGATGGATGACACCACTGTGCACGAGCAGTTTTAAACCAAGCTAATGTTGCAGGCTATGACAATTCAAATAGGGATTTGAGTAAATTGTGGAGGAATTGTAAAGATGTATTTATTTGTTGTTTTGACTTAATAGGCATTGATAGTGGTGCAGTGGCTGTGATTACACACTCACAATGTGATTATTCATCATGGTCATCATGATCATGGTCCCTCTGATTATTCACATAAGGCATGTCTTTTGGTGCAGAAATCAGATATTCATCAAATTTTGTGAGCCTGTAACTGCAGCCTTTCAATTAATTAATAGTTAATTGCTTTCTTACTTTTATAAATATTGATCATTTGTACTCAGTGCCTCATACTAAATATTTGCACCTTTGTACTTTACATAATCTATTCTCAAGTAAGATCATTCTCTCACTCTACTGATTCTGAAGAAGTTATGCTGTTTACATGGACTTTAGACTCAATGTAACGTCTCATACATGTTCAAAATCATATCAGCCAGTCTTTGTTACAAGCAGTGTTATGTCATATTAACACTGTGTTTGTAAGGTGTTTGATGTAACAAGGACATTATAATGAAACCTTAAGCCTCTGGTGTGCATTGTCCACAGGGAGATGACAAACGCTTGTATATGTGTAACTACATTGGCTAGATAACATAACACTCACACACCTTCCTCTACTGAGAATCTCTCCAACTTTCTTGATCTTGTCCCCCCTCCCCTCTCTCTTTTAACCTCTTTTCTTCTCTTTATTTCCCCACGCGATCTGCTTTTCGCTCCGGGCAGGTCGTGTGGAGATGGGGCGAGAACTAACGAGATCCTAGAGGTGCTCCTGGGCAGGAAGGAAGTTGCACCCAAAACACGAGAGATCCAAGTCTTTCTTGTCTATTTGGTGGCAGTGCTTTAAGCATGTGTGTGTGTGAGGAGGGGGGTACAAGGTGGGGAATAGGAATGAGGAAGAAAGAGGGGCGAAAAGGGAAGAAAAAGAACACATTGAATAAAAATTTCATAAAGTTCACTGCTTGGTTTCTTTGATGCGAGCGGCAGAAACAGAGTCTGTAGGCTCCGAACAGGCAGCAATTAATGCGACATGTTCCTCCAGGCAAAATACAAGAGGCACAAGGAGGTGGCTGCTTTCTCAAGTGGATTATCACAAGTAGACAATCCACAAATCCACAAATCTGTGCTCTGAATAAGTGTCCCATTTTACCTGTGACATGGGAGACAGCATGTCAATACATTCATGGAAAAGGTACTGTGTTCCTCATAAGCCTCCTGTCTGTTTTCAAATAATGCACTGGATTTATGTTTATGCACTTTTTTTGGATACTGAAAGACCCTTTACAGTGCATTATTTATTAATTCCATACTTGGTGGTGGCACTATTGTTGCCACAGTTGCCCTGGGGCAGACTGACAGAAGTGAGGCTGACTATCTGCACCATCGACCCCTGCAACCACCACGACACTCACGCACACACCATATTCATACTAGGCAACCTTACCTAAGGACACAATGAGTTTGTGTCTGTGGCACACGGTATTCCTAGCAGTCTGCCTTCCAAGTACTAACCCAACCTGACCTTGTTCATTGAGAAGATCAGGCATTGACAAGCTGATTAAAAAACAATGCAAGCATATACTTTCCTATGCATATAGTTCAGCAGTAGATTGCTGATTTTCTAACACACATGCACTTAGATGTGCAAGATGTGAAGGCTGTTTGGAGACTATCACTGCAACTTTAAGCGTAAGGTGGAAAACTAGTTTATCTCAAAACAATTTATACCATGATGATAGACAAATACCCTTTCACATTACTTGCATATTCACTCTGGGCAGTTTGGAAATACTGACACACCTAAACATGCAGATCTTTGGTATAGAGCTCTGGATCGAACATCGAAAAACAACTGTTATAAGCAAAATCCACTATGTTGATACAAATGTGCAAAACGTGCACAGAGATGCAGTAGCCAAAACTATATAAAAAGGCAAACAAAAGAGTACCCACAGAAGACTGACCACAATATGTCCAAAATATTATTCCAAAGAATTCATTTAAACGACCCCAGAAATTCTCGAAAACTATTTTGGTTATGGCTAGTGATGTTTTTGCAAGATCAGCCACACCTGAATAAAACATTAAAACCTGTTGCTGTTTATAGATCAAGGCTAAGTGTGAAATGCTTTAATGAAGATAACTCCTTAAACCTGTCTCTCCTGGTTTGGTTTTGCTGAAGTAAGTATCTGAGCAGAGGTGTGGGGCGTGTGAGAGGAACGCTGGGGATTCGTGCACGGTAAAATTCCTCAAAGTCAGGAGAAACAGGAAGAGCGGGATCCTCCGCACTGTGGGTCCAACCTTTGCGATGGGTGGGGAGAAGAGAGAGTGCCAGTGGGCTTCCCTCACATCAATCCTGGCACCGCACCAGCCTCTTCCGCTTCATAACTGGGAACAGCCACCCCCTGCCACAACCACACACATTATAAGTCTAAAGGAAGCACTTCAATTTAATTATTCTTGCAATTAACACCATCATCACACTGACAATACATAAATCCTAGTCTATATTTAAATATTTAAATTCTGAATTTACCATTACTTTTGTTTTAATTGTTGTGGAAAGCATAGGAAGTAATTATGAATTCAGAATAAAATATTGTATTTGATGTCATAATCTCGGGCGGAGGTCATATGGGTGATTAGGTTATAATTTATATCCACACATATGTCGGAATCTGCATTATTAATATATTAATCGCCTCAGAGTCCTTTTAACTGACAACTGCCTTTATAATAGAAAATTGCCATCACTGTTTTAAGTGACCCACAAACTGTGGCCCGGGGGCCAAATGCGGCCCTCAGACCAATTTCTCTTGGCCCCAAGCTTCCAGGTGAACTGGCCCATATTACCGTAAACATTACTTTTTAATGTACATTTCTGAAAATCTACTTTAACAAGCCCATATCAAATATTTAATGTGTACCATTGAGGATGTAAACATGAAAAAGGTCTAGCAGTTGTCTAACTTCTAATAATAATGCAGATTTGAAGTATTCACTGTATTGGTGACCAGTCTATGGCCCTCACTCGACCCTCAGCTTTGTCTGTGTTTTATATGTGGTCCATAATGAGAAAAGTTTGGACAACTGCCTTAAGATATTGCAGCATTTAGGTGTAAGGAAACATGCCAAATTTCTTCTGGTTGTTTGTTTTCTGAACACAAGGGCTACTGTCATAACAGGAGCAAGACAGCAGCAGTCTCAACTCACTAGAGCCAGTCTCCAAAACAGACCAGTAGCTGAAGAATAGAGCCTTCAGCTCAACTTATAAGCATAGCAACCAAGTGTCGCATACAAAAGGAGTTACATTAACAACAACACATAAACGGTTACAAGAACAACACGCTAAATGCAGCGTATCAGATCATTACAATATTGACCACTACTGTATATGGAGCTGTTATAAACGTTAGTGACAGGATTCGTGGTTTCATTAAAAGGGGAAGTATGATTTAAATATGCTCTTTATAGCTTTTTGTTCCTATTTTCCTAACTTTGGAAATACTCAAAAATAACTGGACTGTCATTTTTTTAATTACAATACTTATATTTGCATTATACAATTTTCAATTACATTTTAGTGCAGGATCATCCCAAAAGCTTTGTACAAGTTCTCAAAATATTAAGAGCATACATTCATTCACAACAACTTTATATTTCTATACAGTATTTCTATAATGATAAGTTCTATCAAGGGATTTGCAAATGATCACATCCTCACTTACATCATTTATTTATTTGAATTCTACAAAGCCACTGTACTAATATTTGTGCGTTTTGCCCTCAGAGGCATCAGTGTCCCCGGTGTACATGCATGTTGAGTTAATATGTGCGCCTCACAATGGGATAACAGAGCCATGGAGGCAAATGGATGTGAGTTTTACCCCTCGCTGTACCCCTGTAGACCAACTAACGGTGTGATTGAGTGTGCGCGCGAGACAGCCAGGCCCACGGCTATTATTCTCCCATTAATTTTTCCATTTGAAATCAAACCTCAGCGGGCAGCCATGGGGGAGTCAGAGGGAAGGAGGGGAGGAGCAGCCTTATGGGAAGTGTAGAGGCAGGAGTGACCAACAGGGGAGGCACTTTGACTTTAGATAAACTTGTACAGGCCTGTTTCAATATTACAAGGCCATTAGTGTTTAAAGTTCTGACTTATGCTCTAAAATGGGCACCTTTAAGTAAATACACAGCGATGTACATTTGTGTTCTTGTTTGGAAATGTTTTATTTTTCCTATTCCTTACTTCTATATTTCATTTTTCAGATTTCAGATGTGATGAGGTCATACTCTCAGAAGGAGGACAAGAGCCAGATTTCCCTGGTATAATTTTCACATGAGAAATATCGAAAAGGTAAATTCACAAATGTTTAACCTGATCATTTCTATCCTCTGTACTATATTCATTTTAGCTGCCTTCATCTGTATTAAATAGTGTTGCCCTATAGAGTGTCGTGATGTCATTAGAAACTCTGCAATACGTCCTGTCAGCCAGTGTTACTTAAGTAAAAGTACAGATACCAGAGCAAAAAAATACTAAAAGTAAAAGTATCACATGAAAAAATCTACTTAAGTAAAAGTATCAATGGACATATTTAAAAACGCACTTAAAGTAAGTATTTCTGGCAGATTTTGAGATCTAATAAAGCTAAAGAAAGGATATAGTTGTGTGGTCTGGTCTCCTGAAAGTCCAGACCCATGGCCTTTTCTTCAGCAAGTTTGGCTTTTTAAAAACAGGCTTTACAGGAATCCAGGAATAAAGCTAAATGTAGTGATTTTGTTCAACTGAAACAACTGAATAGATCTTCTTTTTTATTCTATCTGTTTTTATTTGTATGTTTTTGTTTGCTCAAATGGTGAATATGTTAAAAATAAATCCCTCAGGCTTTTCAGCAGGTCTCAAACTATAATAAAAAATTCTTTTACTCTTCAGTCCAGTTCAAAAATCTAGTAGAGAATAAAGTACAGATACCTGCTCTCAAATGTAGTAAAGTAAAACTAAAAAGTATCCACTTAAAATCTACTTAAGTAAAGTACAGATATCTAAAATGTTAACTTAAGTTTGGTTCTGTGAGATTGTAAAAAGATTAGAAAGATAAAAGAAATATTAAATGACAAGGAATTACAGCGATGAACGGGATACAAAGGCCTAACACTGCACCTGGACTATTCAAGTTAAGATAACTTAAGTCTCATCTCAGTGGTGAAAAGTTCAGTTCTGTCCATCTCAAACTTTTACACTATTAACCATCACGATGATCAGTATCCCTAGTTAACCCTCAATCCCAGCTCGCCTCCTCCGCTCCACACCTCCTCCTTGAGTCTCCTTCCATCCCAATCTTCTCTCTCCTTCCTGTTTCCCCTGTCTTTCTTTGGAAAACGCCAGTGCTTGCTAATCTGTCAGTCACTTGTTGTCCTCTGGTGGGAGTGATGGGCGGCCATGACGGTTGGGTTATACACCTCCAGCAGGCTGCAGCTCTGAGGGCTCGATCATTAACCAGGCAGGTACAGGAGGAAGTGCTGACGCAGACGCACACTGACAGATGATATGGGAGACAATGGGAGGCCTGCCTATACTTAACTTGTCACGGCTCCTTCTCTATTAACTTGTGACATATCTGAAGAGAGGCAAAACACTTTCACTGTTAGGTATTTGGGGAAACATCGCATGAATATGATTTATTAGGTCTCAAAATTGGTTAGAGGGGGGATATTCTTGTAAATGTGTGGCTGTTAATAATAATAAACTGTACATGATAATGATAAAGGAAGGATGGTGAAAGGATACACTACATCTTTTAATATACTTGTCTATTGTTGAATTTATGCAAGGTTAACTTAATAATATAGCCTATAACTCTTCTATGCTCTTCACCGAATTACATTTTTGAACTTTGCATGTAAGAAATAAAACTGTAAAAACAACTGGTAGGAAGATTTAAACAAATAAATTAAAAAACAAAAAAAAAATAAAACAACACCAGAAGTATTCTACATATTCTACAAACAATATGTTGTTTATTTAATGTTTTCCGAATTTTATAAAAGTGACTGTTAGCTTTGAGACAGTGTGAGGTGCTGAGATTATAAGAAATTCAGAAAAACATCACAGAAAAAAAGTTCTAGTAAATATTTACAGTACAAATGGCCATAAATGTGACCGAGTTCTTTCAAAACTGTATTAATACCTGCGCTATCAAGGTAAAAAACATCCTTATTGTGAGTGACCACATAAGGAGCAACAGGAAATAACAGGAAATCCTAATCCTAATCCAGCAGAACTCTTCAGTCTTCAACAGTTTCCCATTAACTACAGTGACACGCTGAACAAAAGGCCCTAATATGAGGTTGTCTCTTCGATATAATACTCTAACATTTCCTAATTATTAACCGCCCCCATTCATATTCACTGTCCTCTGCTTCCTCTGCTTTGTGCTCAGACGGGAATGAACAACGCCAGCAGATCTGTCAATCAAAGCACTCCACCGCCACCGGCCCATAGACAGGCCCCATACACCTCCAGTGGCAGCTCGGCTCAATGAGTAACCAACCCGCAGGTAGTGAATCAAAGTGCTGACAAGCGCGAGGAGGGGGGGAGGAAGGAGAGAGGGGTGGGGGCATGAGGGGGTATTGGTGGGCTGTGTAGGTGGACAGATAGAACGCTATAGAAAAGGATGGGAGGATGAAGATGACAATAGTGTTTTTTTTATAGCCCACCTCAGACGCGTGACCTTTAACTTCGTCAGGAAAGATTGGTCCTGTCTCCTGTCTCAAAGTTTGTTGCGGCAAGTACCGTAAGTCTTTTCCATTGTGATCAATAAAGTTTGCCTATGAGAATTATAACCTGATTCTGAAAAAACAAAACTGCGTCATTTTCTGAAGATCCAACATAGTATCCAACATAGATACAAGCAGGTAGAGGTCTTTTTTTGGGCCAAGGAAGAGTCAGGTTTGCGGAGATGCAAGCATGCTTTTCGCATTAACTACAATCACATGCAGAACAAAAAAACCCTTCTACTTCTAGTTCCTAATAACATTTCCTCATAACTGAATCATGATTTAATGCGCCTTAATGTTGCCTTTTCAGTTGCCACCATAAAGTGACCACAGAGATGTAGGTAAAGGACCGGTCTGAATGGGAATCTAACTCTCAATCCTTCAACAAGTGCACTTCTTATTTCAATACACCATTTTGTCTCCATCCCAACAAAACATAATCCCTATTTACCACTGTCCAGAATTTACCCAGTGTCCCTCCAGCAGAGTATCTCACTCTGTAATCTCCTCTCCCAGACAGATGAGTGCTGTCAGGACTGCCATCCCCGGACAGCTAAACATTAATGACTTAGGGTTGACAGGTGCTGGCAGGACAGGGGCGAGGTGAAGGGGGGGCAGCCTGTGGACAAAACCCGGGGATAAAAAGCAGAAGTGATGGCTTTATCTGTCTGACACATCCCCTTTTGTCTTGTGTATATGTATGTGTGCCATCAGCAGATTCCTGGCGCAACATGACGGGTTTATTGCCCTGTTTTTCCTCTTCTGAAGTCGATGGAGGTCTTTGTATTCCCACTGCCCCTCCATCCTTCCTTCACCGCGTGTCTCACATTCTTTCAAGTGTGTGTGTGTGTGCGTGTGTTTGTGTGTGCACTATGGTGATGTTGCCTTCATGTCCTCCGTGAGTTCCTTGAGCATCCTGGACTTTGATGTTGCAGCGGTGAGGGCAGGTCACAGGGAAGAGTGGTCCCAGAGGAGCGAGGACAACGAGGATGCAGAGAAAAATAAATGCCTGGGTCATATATGTGTTAGAGTCTAATGTTGTGTAGTTATTTTTGGTTGTTCTGGTTCCTAAAATTTGCCTCATGATGATTTTGAACATAAGTCATCGCAGGAATGTACAGTAGAACAGAAGGACCAAGTGCAGGTATGAGCATGTCTCTCACATTTTAGAGACACGGAATTAAAAAACAAAATATTTGTCTAACACTTCAAGATAAATATTTTTTAATTAGCCTTAATAAAGAATGAACAAAGACTTAATTCACAATGAGCACATGATTCAAGCTTAGTAGTACTTAATTAACACCCTAACTCACACTAACCCCTTAAGTAAGTAGTTACTAAGATCATTTTTTAATAAATAATTTGTTCATTATGAATTACATCTTATTCATCCTCTATAAAGTTATTATATAGTCGTACCAATATTTCTTCTCAATTGAAATCAGACCAATTTAATATTGTTAATATGAATATTCAGACTACTCCAACTATTACTGACAGTGAACTAAGGTTTTATTACATGGACTTTTCTAACTTTTTGTCTGATCTGATGAAATTTAACATAAAATAAGATTGTTCTGCTGAATCATTCCTAGTTTCACTTGTTCACGTATGACTGAAAGGTTCTGCACTCTTCTCTTTTAATATTAATTTGATGATTATTTGTGATTATTTATGTTTTGATTTGTTGTATTGTGATTTTAATGCCTTTCTTATTCTGTAAAGTACTTTAAATTACTTTATGTATGAATTGTGCTGTACAAATAAACTTGCCTTACCTTGTGCAGTTTTTATATTGGTGGAACCACAGCTTTCTTGGAGTGATGAACGGACCTACACCAAAATATCAATAAATTGATTCTGAATGAGGTAGTCTCATGCAAAAATATTGATACTTAAAATTCCACAATCATATTTCCCGTATAGTATACTGATACAAGTAGAAGAATTTCCATACATTTTAATACAAAATCCATTGTTATGGGATGGACATCGTGGTACTTGCCATGGGATTATTTGATATCAGATCAAAACAAAAATCACTGGTTCCACCATCACTACTTTATTGCTTCTTACTATTTTCGAGTCAAATTTTCCTGACGGCCAGTTATCTTATAAAGAGAGTGATTGCCAGGTGCAAAATAATTCCCCTTAAATAAAGCCAGTTATTATGTTCCTGTTAAACTTTCTGCACCGGGTGTGTGATGTTTGTGTGGTGTTGTCAGTCAGGCCTGCTGCAGACGCCCGCTGATCCTCTCCTCTCTTCTGAATTATTAAGTGTGTAGCTCAGGGATGGGAGCCGCTTGTGCTGAGTAGACACTGCTCTGATCCTGCTTCACACGGGCTACATTTCGGAAGTGCTAAGGATTACATTGCCTCACTGTCAGCCTACCTCGGGACCACCTCTACCCCACACACACACATCTCTAGACTCCACCAGTCAAAACTTTGGACACACTTTTTCATGTAATGTTTTTTTAATTTTTTACTTTACATTTTAGATTCTCACTGAGGTCATCAAAATTATGAAAACTATGAATGAATCATTTTAAATTTTTTTGAGTGAATGAAGAAAGGAGTAAACGTAAAGTAGAAAAAATTATGAGAAGGTGTGTTCAAACCAAACATTTGACAGGTATCGCTCACCTATGGAGTGGGCCTTGTATACTTGGTGCTACTTGGTGTATACTGGAGGGCACCCACTCTCTGGACTCTCCCCCAGGCTGCCTCTCTGTGTGCTGGGTTCCCGGAGCAATGATTAACCCGCTTCAGATGGATGGTGGAGCCGAGTGGGATACATCACTGGGGCCTTGCAGCTGCCATGTAAAGGAAGCGTCAGCCGTGCACTGGTCCTGATGGAGGAGAGACACTCAATCACTCACTAAACAAGACCAACAATAAGTAGACTGCAATATATGCATTTCAAAACAGAAGCTAAATATTAGAGAGTTAGTAAGACTTTGTTTATTTTAGCAATTACAAAAAATATGAATGATTTTTTGGTGTGTGTTTCTGTTCACCACTGCCAGATGGACTTCTAAAGGTCTTTTAACAAAATGTAACAAATCTGTCTCTAGGGAAAAGCAAATGAAAATTAATTTCTTCCAGGAATGAGAAAAAATCTACAGCCTTATTTCATTTACAGCGAAATAAAATGAGTTAAATCTCATATAAGTTTGAATATTTTTCAATAAATATATCAACTATAGTGGCACGATTCATCCCATTATCCCACTCCAGGTTGTTTATTTTGAGGTTGAAATTAATATCACAAATTTGTATTATAATTTTTCACTTAATGGCCCTCATAATTAATAATATAATATCATATAAATGCATGAAAACACAGCCCAGTGGCCATGTGAATGAGTGTAGTCTGCACCTCGTCATCCCCGGGCTCCCTCGACAGCAGGGGAAGCCCCGGTTTCCTGCAGATGACAGGAGCCACAAAGCCAGAGTGTCCCGTCAGCACATCCCACTGAGAGCAGGTTAATGATTGTGTATGTCCACAGCTGGGACAGGCCCGCAGATACAGAGGAGAGAGCGAGAGAGAGGGGCGGAGAGGATACATTCACTTACACCTAAACGTCTGCTCTATAAGGACTGATGGTTTGGTTTTGTCATTTTAATGATCTTTAATCTGAGAGTGGGATGCTAAAAATTATCATAATGTATCGGTAATGAGCCAGAACAAAAACTACATGTCAGCCTTGTTTAGGATGTGTTTGTGTTGTTGCTCATACTCTGACAGGCCAGGGAGTTAGAGAGAGGGTAAAACCTTTTTTTTTTTTTTTTTTTTTGTTTTAGTCATTTTTATGGCAAAAGTTATGTCTTGTCTTTAAATTGTGACATTGATATTTTAATTTAAAAGTTGACATTCTGAGTTCTGGTCATTTTAAGGGGACACTGTAGAATTTGGACCGGCTATGTTTCAATCAACAAAAATATTTTCTCATCTTAGATGTTTGAAAGGTGTTTTGAAATCTATTTTAACTAATATAACTCTTGATTTTTTTTTTTCAATCTGTGTGTTATTTTTGAACAACATATATAGATGTAAAATTAGTCATAGTAAAAATTAGCCTTACTGTAAAAATAAATGGTTGTTTAATTACCGAGCTCCACCCCTCCAGCCCACCCGGACCCCTCCTCCTCGGCTCAACAGGACGTGGTTAAACTATTAACCCACTGCTGCTTAACAATATTGCTGACTGGTGTGGAAGCAGGAGGGATCAAAGTTATCTTGTCAGGGAGAACAGCATCTTTCTCTGTGCCCATACAGCCTGTCCACTCCATCTTACCAGTCTATTGAGTCCTGAGCACCAGAGCAGGGAGAGAGACTCCCCCATACACCCACTCTGCCACAGCCCCACCCCCAAAGCCCTCTGCACTGCTATAAGGCTCTAGTGGGACATCCTTAACGCACCACTGTCCTCAGTCTTCTCCAACTTTTTTCTATGCAGGAAATTTTTTTGACAGCGAGTTTGTGTTACTTGAATGTATACTTTCAGATCTAATAGGATTCAACTGTTAGTTTTTCATTCATTCGAGGAGACATGTTATGTAAAATAACAGTGTTCCCTCATCATTAACAAGGTCAGAGTTGTATTTCGATTGATTCATGAATGTTTTGAGTGTTGTCTTGCATTCAAGGCGTAAGTGATCAAAAAATGTCAGTTTTTACCTACCCCTTATCTCCACCCACTGCTCTGCACAACATGACGTTCCTGTACAGGGTTCAGAACACAGACATTTTTCAACAATAAAAACATGCAAATTCTGATCTGATTCTGATGCATATTATATTTAATATGAAAAATATAATATATATTCTTTAAATGTATAGTGTGTCACCCGCCTGCTGCTGGTGCCCAGAGTTAGGACTAAATATGGGGAATCAGCATTTCAGTTTTATGCAGCTAAAACCTAGAACTGTGAGACACTTTTACAAGGTTTAAATCCAGGCTCAAAATCCAGCTGTGCATATGACTGAAAGGTTTTTATTTTGCACTCCTCTCTTTTAATTTATTCTACATTCTTCTCTTTCACTGTTAATTTTATGATGATTATTTGTGATTATTTCTTTTAATTTGGTTGTATTGTGAATTTAAGTGTGTTTCTTATCCTGTAAAGCACTTTGAATTACTTTGTGTACGAATTGTGCTGTACAAATAAACTTGTCTTGCCTTGGCATGGTATCACTTAAAGTATGTACTAATTTCCACTATTATACTTATATATTTTAATTTGCTACCAGATTTCTATTAATAGCACATTACACAGACATTTTGAAGTTATACAAACATTAGTAAACAAAATAATCCATATGGGATGAATGTTTTTTTTAGTTTTGTTTCAGACTATGATGAAATGAAGCCGTGACAGGCCACCACTGCACTCATCTGAACTTCAGCTCTCCCCTGTCCATCTGTCACCTGCACCACACATCACATCCACGTTTGATAAGGCTGGTTAGGTGGGTCATAAAAAGTTGATGCTGGTAATGCCTGCTTCTCATTTATTATCCCTGCTAATGTAGCGGAGAGGGGGGCCACCACATTAAGGGATCATTACGCCTCTGTAGACCCTGTCCCTAGCTCTTAGCATTGGGCCGGTCCTCCCTCTGCTTTATGTGCCGTCTGTATTTAAGTGTGCTGCAGCCACTAAGAGTTCAAGACGCTTATGGCCCAGGAGGTAGTTACCGTCCTCCGACCACAGACTGGGCCTATAGCCTTAATGTGCACAAACCACCGCTACACTTAGCTTACTTAAAGGCAGCACTGAGGCTATAGTGCTGTTTCCTAATGTAGCTGAGGAAAAACATCCTAAACAAATGTAAATGCACACTGCACCACAAAAAGCCATTTGGCCTTTAACTGAACGTTTGCTTTTAAAAATGATGGTGCTGTACTTGATTTTTAAAATGTGAAAAACAGAGCTACTTTATTTTAAATCGTTTGCAGCAGTCCAAACTTATTCCTCACTTCCCTAAAGCATCCCTAGTATCATATTCTTCACTGTGATTAGTTTATTATTTTACATAACTTTGCTAAGAACAACTAGCATGTGAACAGCACAGAGGAGAAGCCTTACTTCCTGGTTCACAAACAACTAAAATGTGTTATAATTAGATCCAGAGAGCGCGTTTTAATTTGACCCTAAGAGCTGCTTTTACAATATACAATATATACTTTTTACATGTGGTACAGCCTGTCTAAACTGCATTTTGAATTTTATTCTTCCCATGACATGTAAATTAGATAATTTTCTATTTCTCTGGAGGGATTTACACAGTGTATTTTTTGTTATTTTTATTTTTCTTTATTTTTTTTTTTTTTTTTACTTAACACTAGATCAAAATGTATGGACCTTTTTGGACAGGAAGTTATTACAATGATTACAATTAGGCTAAAAGTAATTTTTACTTAATCTTAACTACACAAGTGAAATTCCACCACTGCTGCAAACCCCAATATGTGAATGTCTGCTAAAAACAAAAAGCATCTCTGATCAGAGCGTGCAGATGGGGCGGTGAGGGAGTATGAGTGTGTACGTGTGGGGATGAGGGGAGGAAGGGAGAGGAGGGGGGTACCCAGAGGCTCGCATAGTGATAGATTGGCCTGGGAGAACTATGATGCAGATCCACTCATCAAGATTGATGTTCTGCCATTCTGCTTTAAGTGCAATTAAATCGGCCCCTGTGTTAAAAAGCCCAGCCGATAGCAGGGCTGAGGCGGAGATTAGGCTACATTTCCCCTGTGCTTTCCTCCACCTGCACCGGCCACAACCATCTCCACATTCTCCATTCTGTTCCCGACATCTCACTGTTTTTATGTGCAGCTCTGTTTTTTCCACACAGCCCACAAAGTAGTTTTTTAATCAATGCCCTCTGAAAGTTTGAACCCCTTTCTGGTTGTAGTCTCACCACGGGATTGATCAGTTGTACATTAGTGCATGTTTAATGTGTAATAATGCACAGTGATTACTGAGAGGAAGGATGTTAAAGTCTCATAACTCATCAAGCAGCGCAAAGATGACAGCACGGGCATTTCGCATAAACCATATACGGACAGGATATCTTAGGAGCTTTCTTTACAGCAACAATTTAAGAACATCTTTTTGGAGTGATAGATTTTTGGATCAATCTGTAAGACTTGTTTCACTTTATTATCATGATCGTTATTCTAATATCATCTGAGGTATCTTTATGATCATGAGAGGCCTTTTGTACAAGAACATATAGTGATGTGGGGACAACAGACAAGACACTGAACTCAGTGATATACAACGATGACTTGTGTGGTAATGCTGGGGAAACACATTATGTAATTTGGGCTAAAATATAGTAATGATCTGATATTTTGTGTTTAGCTCAGAGTTGACACCTTTTGTTGTTCCTGTAATGGTTAATGTGTTGTTTAATGTAAATGCTTTTGTGGGTGACACTTGGTTGATATGTCGAATAAGCTGATGAAGGTGAAGGTTCTTTTCATCAGTTACTGGTCAGTTTGGAGACTGCTCTTGTTTTGGGGTGGGTTACGGCCTACAGTAGCCCTTGCGTTCAGAAAATAACCAACCAGAAGAAATTCGGTGTGTTTCCTTACACCAGAACGCTACAATATCAACATGATTCCTTATGTGAATTATAAACTGGATGACCCAAAAAATTCAGCCTCATGACTTCTTCATCTCTGCTTATTTCCACAGAGAAAAGAATATCTGCTACTTTTAACCTAAAGTGGGACCAACAGTCAGTCCATGGCCTAACAATCGGTCTTCGTTCATTCACAAAAGGTGCATTAGATTCACCAATGTGTCTATGTTTTAAAAGTTGTCTATTCCCAGCTGAGACACCTCAACTTCTGTCATTCTGGTTTTTATTTAGTTAGCTCGAGCTATGACCAGCATTATCTTATCCTCCTTTAACACAGTTTCTTTTATCCACTTGAAGCATTACAGTGTAAACTTTTCAATTTTGCCTGGGCCAGCCTGTTATTAACTGACCTTCTCAATATGATGCCAACTCAAAAGTCTGTAGATCTCTTAATATGGAAACACACAGACTTGAATGGACAAGCACTATCACAATGTGTTTGGTATTCATGGCTCCTTATGCAGTACAGTAATGCTAAATGGTCACATTTTTACATAGCGCTTTTCCATCTTCAAGGCACTCAAAGCGCTTTACATCAAGGAACCACTTACACATTTATACACAAGTGTACACAGACACAGAGGTGGCTTAAGTGTCTTGCCCAAGGACACAACAACAACATTCATCTGTGGGACCTGTATCTGACCTCTCAAACAGTGATGTTTATGTTGAGAGCAGGATTTGAACCGCCAACATTCGGATCAGTGGATGAACACAACTGTTGCCAAGATGGTAAACAGACATCCATGCCTCATAGGACGTGTTAGGATACATCTATACATGAAATTTCAATATTAAATATTTATGAATATTTATATGTGCTTCTTAGCAGTCCACAAAGTACAACAAAAGTGTCCAAATACTCCAAACTTTTAGACCTCAGCAGCGCTCATAGCTTATGTCCAAAATGTTTTGATCAAACCATTCCAAATCATCACACTGCCAGCAGCACTTACACCTGATAATGTACTCAATTTTCTGCCTAAATGGAAATATTTACAATAATTCAAATTGAATGTCGATCACAATCCAATCCATCTCTCTCCACGTCACAGGTTCATTCTGCCCGCGGGCCGGCCCACCTCCGTCAGTGTCAAGTTGTTAACCCCGTGTCAACAGTGGAACAGAGCGTATTTGGGCCTGCTTGATGGATGGGTCTTGGTGGACTTGTCCCACGCAGACATATTCTCCGAGTCAGCTGAGAGAGGTGGGCCGCACGTGTTTGTCGACCCCTCCACCCACACACACATGTTCAGAATACAGGGGTTCCCAAGTCCCGGGACAGGGGCAGTATACACGCACCACACTGTCAAGCTTATACTAACACCACATGTCACACATTGGGACCCAGATGGGCGGAGTCATGACCTCACTGCCACAGGACAGCCACAGCGCATTTAGGATGTGTCTCTTTTTGGCTGCAAATTGTAAACTTGACCCATGTCCTTCATATCATTAGATTGTGTTATGGGAGCTTGACACAGTGTTCTCTAAACAAAACCGTAAAATTAACTAAACTACTTCACCCATGGGAGACGTTTCTTAATAATAAGGGGCAAATCATTGCAAATAAGCGTGATTTGTCCTGTTTTGTCCAGATTCAAACATTTCAAAAATAATATTTCTTCATTTGATGCAATTTATTCATTTTTGATTATCATTTAGTTTCAGGGCTAACATGTGAGGACACAGACAGATCATTTAATCTCACATTGATTTAATCCACTACAAATACATAGTACATTTTTCATTTTGAATATTATGGGATCTCTTAGATGTGAATTTGGACATGCAAAAAGGAAACACTTTGACAATTCAGCAAACAAGTTGTGTACTACAGCTAAAATGCATCTGATAATCAATCATATTATCCAATTAGTAGCCCTACATTCTTTAAAAAAAAAAAAAAAATCTGAAATATGCAGATCAGGCATACAAACCTAGATTCAAACAAGTTCAAAACTTGTTTAGTAGGTTTTGTTCCATCCAACTTTCCCTATGTTATTTTTGTCACTTAGGGCACTATAATGTATCTTATCTGTTAGAGTCACGCGAGAGAGAAAACAGCATTTAGATTGCAACAGTGTTTGCAAGGGTTCAAAGTGGAGATGCCATCAGTACATGACTGATCACTCGTCAATGCTGCGGGTTCACTCACATCCATTACTCATGCGACTGCGGCCTGTCACTCCACACAGCTGCTCGCCGTCGCTGCCTCCACCGCCATTTTTCAAACAACTTTCTCTGTTCTTTTTATACTCCAAAGCCAAATACGTACATCTTCTAACACTTTCCGTCATAGGTTGTAGGGACCAAGGGTGTAAATAGGCTGAACAAAAGGAAAAGCATGGATCGTGTGTAGGCGAGCTTAGTTTGAACCATTTGGTCGTTTATGGCGAAGGGGGGTTGTCATAATGTGTGCCGTTGTCCACTCCAGCTCGAAGGGTCAGATTAACAAGAAGTCTGGGCCCTTCTCTGCAGCGGACCCTCAGCGCCACAGTGACAGGGGCGATCCATCACTCGTGTCCCTAACAGGGTGGGGGTCAGTGGGGGTGGGGGCGACGGGCTCCACATCATGGAAGCTTATGGAGAATGGTGGGGCTGGTTAAACTTTAACCAGCTCTCTTCCTACACACTCCACGCTGCATTCAAAGAGCGTTCACGGCAGTGGGACATCCCGAGGTTTGATCAAACAGAGATGCGTGACCCGCCGCCAACTCAGGGCCCCTGCGCCCACCTGCCTCCATATGGATCACTATTGAGAAAGGACAAAGTTTGAGAGAAAGCGTGGGAAGAAAGTGCATCTGTACATGGTTTAAATGACTCACTGCATAATATTGTGTCCATGAGCTGAGTTAGATAAGGTCAACACCAACAGCTTTCAATTTTTATATAATAACAAGCACTTCAAAATCATCAATCACCACAATAGGATTTATGAATGTAATGTAATCAGATGGAAATCAAGATTGGTATTTTGGGTAATGCTCTTTTTAAGTAAATCCACTATAATCATATCGACTACAAACAGACAATTAAGTCCTAAAAATGGGGGTCATTATTATTAGCGTGATCATTTGCGGGGTCTCGGTCTGAATAGTTAGGGAACCCCAGAACGAGAGTTGTGTCAAAGTATTGTTGAAAAAATTGTTCCTCGAGGTACTGTTTTTGATCCACTTTTGTTTATGAAGTTATTAAGTACTGCACAGTTTATTATCCTCTGCTTTTTCTTCTGCTTCTCTGCCTATCACTATATCTCCGTACTGTAACTGCAGATACAAACACACAAAAATTCATCAACCCTCTCAAATCTGTTAGTTGAATTAATTTCTATTGAATCAATAAAGCTAATTCAAATTAATATAGCGTTCCCATGATGATAACCACAAGTCCATATTCACTTCAGTGCAGTGTCGGCTGAGTTTGCTTCTGTCAACACGTTTCCACAGGGGATCAATAGCCCTTAGTGACTCCAGTAAGGTTAGTCCTGGGCTACAGCATGGTTATGGCATGAAAAATGATGGCTGGCCTTTTCAAAGTCATTTAATACACAGTTGCACACTTTGATAGAATTTGGCAAAAGCCTCTCCCTGGTGGGTTAACAATGCGTACCGAAAATCATATTTCCATGGCGGCCCCGTTCAATCTTACCCCTTCCATGCCTGTCCCATAGAAAAAGGTGCAGTGACAAATGGGACAGGAGCACACGCTTTCCGGGTGGCTGTGGGTCACATCAGGTGCAGAGCAGGTCTGAGGTTTTAACCCAATGTGTTCCTGTTCACTGGTCCAATCATCTGCATTGATTGGCCCAATGATTGAGGGGGTCCACCTTTTCTTTATGAGGAAAGGGAGGGGTTAAAGCTGTAGAAAGGTAATAGAGGATCATGAAAAATGGCACACATAAAACACTGATCAATAATGTGGGGATATTACACATATTTGCATTATAGATATACCACATTTGATTGGCAGAAAAATGTGGGAGCATTGCACACATCGCAGTAGTAAAGTTTAGGGGCAAATGTAAAAAGATAAATTATTTCATTGGATTTATAGCTAATTAGCAAACCTCAAGCAAACAGAGAAACAGAAAATGCAATGAAAACCTGATATGAATCTTATGTAAATCCTGGAAGAACGAAACTGCAGGCCTACCCAGACATTTCTATCAAGCTATACAATATATGCAGAGAGAAAAAAGAGATATGGCACTTTCTATATAGGATTTGCCATATTTCATTTTATTGGCCCATTAAAATCATATTGTATTGTCCTGTTGTAACTTTCAGGGTTAGTTTTTTTTTTAGGGGTGTGATTTTTTTTTATAATATTGTGTAGAAAATATGGTTTAATGTACACAACTTTTTTTAAATTTATGGTTTGTCTGAGGATTTCTAAATAGATTATCGTTAATTCCCGCTAATTTTCTCTGCCATATAAAGATGCAAGTCCCAAGACATGATTCTATTAGACTTGATGAGACACCTTGGCCTTGCACTCACACTTAATAATGCAGCCATTTCTATCCATTTGACGAGAGGCGGGTGAGCGGCTGACACTTGGGTGGGGGCGGGGTGGGCAGGTGGATGTTTTCAGGGGGAAATGAACCAGGAGGGCCAAGGTGCGTTTGAGAGAGCGTGAGTGAGAGGAGGGGAGCCAGGGGAGCTGTCCATTTGAACAAACCTAAGAATATGTCAAATGTCGCTTCGCATTTTCTTTGCCCGGGCGCAGAGGTGGTTCTGACAGCCAGGACTCTCTCTCCTTCATCCATGCTGTAAATGACATTACGGAAATTGTGTTTGTAGCTGTGCCTAGCCCGGGGACTCCTGGGAAACTCTAGGTCACAGGGTCAGGCAGATTGAGAAACATAGAAGTATACACAGAGAACATGCTAGGAAAGGCTATGAACAAGGAACCAAACTCGCTTTCTTGTGTGGTTGAAACAGACCTACAACAGAAGACAGACTGACAACCATTAATCATTATAATATTCCTTAGTATAACATAAAACTTCTCTATCTCCATAAAGAATGTTCCATATGATTCTAAATTATATTTTTGAGAAATCACACAGGTGATGTGCTCCACTTTGTTGCTAATAATTACACATTTCAAACCTCAACTTCAAATGTCTCAATGCTTGCTGTTATGGAGACCATATTTGGAAATCCAAGCAAAGTTTGCCTTTTTGAGCCTGAGGGGCTCCAGCCAATTCAGGTAGATGCATACATCCATTCACTGTTTGTATTCCTCCATTTTAGTACAATTACAATTATTCTAAAAGCATTGACTCAAGACTAAAAAGTACCTTTCAAATGCAGTTTTTCTCAAGCTTATCGAGCTATCTCTAAGGTTTGCTACTTCTAGTCTCTTAGGGCATGCTCTGTCTTGTAAATATTTCAACAGCAGAAATGAACTCCTCTCTCAGGGGGGCAATCTGGGGCTTGATTGCCCCAGCCTCGTGTCTTTGGCCTAGAATAGGTGTAAGTCCAACCGAATTCAGCATCAAATTCCTGTGCATCCCTCAACATCATAAACTATACCAATGAAAGACAGTAGTGCCAACGGCCCTGCACAGAAACCAAGCATAGGGCAAAGGGATAGGATTTTGTGTTCTCTCATAGACTATGTGTGTGATTTCCCTCTTTACAGCTCCCAATCAATCTTTAATGAGCCATTGAATATTAACTGGATTAGTAGAAGCGGAGTGTCAAGTCCCATGAGTGTAAGCCTGGAGAGTCCTGCTTTACAGACAGAGGAGACGGAGGAAAAATGGGGGACACAGGTTAGGAAGATGGGGGTGAGATGTTTTACATGGTTTATATGCAAGAAGTGGTTATAGTCAATTACAATTACAATCACTCTCCATGGGAAGGACAACTGGGGTAATTGTTATCTCGACCCACCCGCAAGGCCGCTACAGTAACAGCATTACAATAGAGAGACAAGGCAGCGCAGCAAGATGGATGAGGATGCAATCACAAATCACAGAAATACAGTACATCTCGTGCACAAGAGACTACATCAGAACATGAGCAATACATCAGGAAATAACTTAACATGAAAACAAAGCAGACGATGTGTGTTTCCATTGTAGCAGTGCACCTCAAAACATGTAAGTGATATTCATTTGGGTTTCAGATGACTTTACATTATTCTATAGGTCAATATCATACAGGGGTAAACTAAAATAAATATAGTTAAAATACAGATTTTTGTTGTACTTTGGCATGTTCTAGGGCATTTCTTTTTGTCAGATTATTTGAGCAAATTTTCTTGAAAACACTAATTTCTTTGTTTCAACACATGAAATCTTGTCCTATTGTAATTGCTCTATTGTCATTATAAGTAGCAACTGTAAATGACTGCATTACAATGGCAAGACAAGACAGCGCCATAAGATGGATGAGGATAAGATAGAACAACAAATCTTTGTGAAGAAATATTCAGCTCGATAAAAATGTTGTCATGGGGGATTGTGTGTTGATTAATAACAGCGACATCCAGATACAACCCTGGTCTTGTCCTTTTTTTAGCCCGGAGCAAAAAGTGGCGCCCCGAAGCTAGACCAGGGCGCTCCTCGGACTCTAACCCCCCACCGGGCCCTTTCTTAGTGACTGCTTTGCTTGCTACTGATTAATGGACGTAGTGCAGGGATCAGAAGGCCCAACATGCTCGAGGTGCTGTTTGCAAGCTATAGCGAAGGGGACGGAGATAGATTAGCCCCAGCTTCTACACAGGGACTTTTGGGGTGGAGGAGCAGGCCACATCTTTTAAAAGAGAACATGTTTATGACTACTTAGAGGAAATTGATTTGATTGTGCCAGAAACGCATGTGTGAACAGCCCTGGCACTTTTATGGGCTATTTGTCTTTTAAGTCACAGCTGGAGAAATTTATGCCCACGATGGGGTTTAGGAGAGAGGGTGCTTGGCTGTGGGTTTAAAAGAGTAAATATTAATATGTTGGAGCGGTGTGTGCACGGATCATGATAAGTGATGCTCGGTAGGTGCACTTTAACTGGGTGTCAATCACTAAGTATCAGGGCTAATGACTAAAAGCACATAATGGAGCCAGGGCTGCAAATAAAACAACAAGATTTGTTAGGGGGCATTAATTCTCTGAACTGATGTCAACAGGCAAACACTTTTTTCTCTCCACCGACGGGTTTCTCGCTCATGCATCCGGACTTCACCGAATGACAAACGGTGGAGCCGGAAATCTATCTCATTATTTCAAATGGCTCGTCGTCAACTCTAACTCTGCATTCACATTTAGCATTCAGAGCTGAAGTTTTAAGCGTAACTAAGGTATTGTTTAGAGACTTTTATGACAACTGGGTTCTTCAGATTTTTGGAAAATGTTAGTGCTGCAGTAGTTTTGGTGAAAAGTTGGGTTTTTCACTTGTACTTTGTCTATTTACTTGTAATCCAGCCTTCTGTTAAAAGAAAGAGTAATCCACGTATTTAATACAAACACTGGAAGGGCATCTGCAATGAAAAAAAAACAAAACACCTAAACTAAACTCGTTTCACAGTCATAAGTTCCCAATCTATTCCCAATTGTCTTGATTACACCCTGAGCATTGTACTGCAGAATCACCTTATATCATGTACTGCTTTTATAAATCTGTTTAATAATCTAACACTGCAAATGTACCACAAAGAAATGTTTTACTCCGCAAACTCCACCTTTCTGTTAAATTTGAAATCATTGCAAGTACCCCCTAGCATACCCCATGATTTAAAACACTGATTTACAATTTGGATATACACTACAGTCCTCACCTCAATCAGAATGTAAAAATAAAGCAGAATAAAAGCAGTTCTAAAATGACCTAATCAAAGGTAGCCAAAAAACAACATAGCACCACTGTTTGAGAAACTCTATACTTTCAAACAACAGTAAAGTCAGAGCATCAGTGAAAGGACAAAAAGACAAAGGCTTCACACAGATAGAGTCCATATGAAGGTGAGGATCACAGCAAAATACAGAAATGATATATACAAATTGCAGGGTGCCATTGATCTGTGATTGGATTACGGTTTCGGTGCGCGCAGTATAACGCAGGCCTGTCGTCTCTCATGTCTGCAGCATTGGAACAAATCAAATTCAAGTGTCCATCCTTTCTCGCTCTGCTGCCATCCATCAGCCTCATCACGTCAGCGCTGACAAATAAAACGCATGCAAGTGTGAGTGCTCCATGTGGAAGAAGTGATTTAGAGTCTAGACGGCATTATTTGAACCAGGCGGGCGTTCAGTTTGAGAAGGAACACTGGTAAACAATTACTAGATTCTTAAGCTCCAGATACTACTACTACTATTGACTATTGTAACAGATTTGAACTTTGAGGTACCAATGACAAACAAATTGTACCCAGTCATTTCAATCAAGCCTCTTAACCTCACTGATTGTTACAATGGATAACCTACAAATACAGGAGCAAAGGTCATGAGCCGGTCCAACTTTATATGGATCTCTTTAGGAGCCACTTATACCCTTGGCATATTGATTGTGTTTTGGTGCTGGTGAAATGGGTTCATTCTCATAGAGCTTATGTTTGTCTTAATGACAGAGTGCACGCTGTCGTCTGTTCAAATCTGTTTAAGCCATAGAGAGTATGTTAATGTGTGGGGCTATACCCAGGGGACAGCTCCTCTCTTCTCGGAGGTAATGGAAGCAATGTGTCCATAATCCCAGTGAATGACTAATAAAAGTGAGCAGCGCCTTGGGCCTGTTCCCTTAGCCGTATTATGGGCCTGTATTAAACTGAGTGCTGTGTAATTCTGTCAACTCACTGTTTTCTCAAACACTCCGCACATGTTTATTTATTTGTCTGTGTCGCTAATGAAAGCAAAGTCGTCTTTATGAGCAGCAACTGTGCTCATTGATGAAGAAGCTGTTTATGAAGTTATGGACGTGAGAATCTAAACTGTGAATCTGAAAAAAATGCAAGAAATATTAGTAACAAGGTGAAAAAGTAAAACACATTTATTTAAACCCATTTGAATTAGCACCTTCTCTATTCCAACTCTTCCTCCTACTACTGTTAATACAACTGCTGCTCTTGTGATTCACCACTACTGACTGTGAGGGTGGAGGGACTGAATAATACTCGAGTGTGCCAAGAAATGCTTAATCAGACTAAAGTATTGTAAAAAAAAATATCTCCCCTTTTTTTTCTCATTCTTTTTCATGATGATATAACCTCACAACATTCTAACTGAACTAACAGACCTCCAATATGTCACCTCTGTCTGCTTTTTCTTTACAATTTTTCATGTTTACTCATAGTCTTCATTCAATATTTTTCTGAGCAGGGAAAAGAATTAGCCCTGGGTCCAATCTATGGAGACACCTGAAACACTTGTGAACACAGTTAATGGAAACCAAATCTGCTTGAATACTAATAAGTCATGACACCATAAGCCACAGCCCTGCACCCGATACCCCGGTCCCTATTTAAAACCTATTTAATGGCCATGTTAGTGTTACATAAGACGCTCATTACACTCTTTAATTGGTTAGACAGGCGTGTTGATTGGCCGAGGCGGGCTGTAGGCCTGCTGTGGTGGTCCTGGGGTGTGCTTGTGGCTACATGAGGTCATACTGCCCTGCTCCTAACTAGCGCCAGTCTATGAAAATGAGGCTCTGCAGAGTGAGCTTTCTCTGTGCTAATTACAGTTTAGATAGTCCACTGCTGGTCCATATTGATCAGGCCAGCTCTGTGGGATGATGTCACTTCAATACTAAGGTGTGGTTTGGGTTTATTCTGACATCACTTTCTTCACAACTTCAAAACAATTACGTAGGTGGGTACACAAGAGCTTTGAGAACAATGAAGTTTACTTTATTTCTGCACTTGTTAGCCTCTTTGGCAGGTTTTAGTTGATTATATCGCTTAAAACAGGCATGCCCAAACTGTAGCTCGAGGGTCAAATTCGGCCCCGGACCAATTTTTCTGGGTCCTCAAAGCTTCCAGGTGAATTGGCCCATATTACCTTAAACAGTACTTTTTACGGGACATTTCTGAAAATCTACTTTAACAAGCCCATATCAAATATTTAATGTGTCCCATTGAGGATGTAAGCATGAACAACGGTCTAGTGGTTCAGTCTAACTTGTAATAATAATGCACATTTGAGGTATTCGCTGTATTGGCGACCAGTCGATGGCCCTCAATCGGCCCTCAGCTTTGTCTGAGTTTTATTTGTGGCCCTTAATGAGAAAAGTTTGGACACCCCTGGCTTAAAACAACCAGTCTGTCCAATTTTAGTTCTTTCTTCATCAGAAGCTACATAAAGGCGACAACTGCTTGCATTTCCACCGCAGCAGCAAAACCATCAGCCTCAGCTTTTCAGTCTACCAGGGGAGGATAGTATAAATTAAAAGTTTATTAAAGTAGTAAAGTAAAAAAAAAATAAAAATGAATAAATAGCAAAAATGATTTAGTGTGAAGCTGGTGTGTAAAATGGTAATCTTTAGTCTTGCGTCAGAGAGCTATCTACAAGTTTCGATCAAACTAGGGTAGACAGTTGGATTAATAAGACATGAAAGCTGCTCAGGTCCTCAGACTTCATTTAACTCAATATGGCATTTACAAAAGAGGCTTGGGCCTTCTGTTCTCCTGTGCTATTGTTAATGCACCTCTCCCCTGCTCCACCATCTCTGTCTGTAACACCTCCTCCTTTTACTATTCATCTTTGATCAGGCTATAAAACAGTGAATGGAAGACTGGAGTCCAATCATCGCCTCTGTCCACTCTCGGCACTGTCCCTGTAATTATGATTGATACGGCCCGCACGCGTATATTGCTTGGTGCGCCTCTTCTCTCCGTGCTTCATCACCGAGCATGGCTAAATGGTTTAAAAGCATTGATTTGCCTGAATTACAACAGGCAGCGGGCACCTCTCACCTGTCTGCGGATGCATGCACGTGAGCGCGTCAGAGAGGGGTCCAGAGAAGACACCTCTACATATCATAACAGGCCGTGCCGCACTATAATCTCTGCCCCATCGATTTGGCCCATAAAAGGTGTTTAATTCAATCAAGAGGAAAGTGAGGGCCTGTTTTTCTGGACCCCTGTCAATAGTGGTATAATCAATTAGAGTGGGTGCAGGCTTCCCCCTCTCTGGCTCACATCTACAAATGCAAAATGCTCCCAAAATATGCTTGTAAAACACTCAAAATGTGTGTTAAACCGATTCACTTGGGTTAGGTACAATTTTCTGTGCTTAAAGGCGCACTATGTTTCTCCCCTGGGGAAGGGTACGCCTCTTGTTTGTCTCCATGTGTCACGGTTTTACTTACAACCCAAAAGCAGCATACAACTGGTAAGTAGTTCAACTGGTTATTGTCCAGGCTAGTAGTCAGGTAAATGTGGTAAGTATCAGGCAGGTGGGTAAACAGGTTGGAGGGAGGCAGGGAGGAAGGCGGACAGACAGGTAGGGGACAGGCAGGCAGAGAGGCAAGGAGACAGGCAGGCAGCTTCCAAAATAATCACCGAGGCACTGGAATAGCATCAACAATGAACTGGCGAGGAGTGCATGAAAAACCAGGCATCTACAGAAGGTAATAAGACAAATTGGATTTAGTTGTGCCAGGTGTCAGATCAGGTAAGCCGACGCCCAGGTGGAAGGAGAGACAGACAACACAGAAGGGAGGGGATACAACAAGGAAAACAGCAGAAGGAGGATCCTGACACCATGTCCTACGTTGCCTACAATGTTCTACAGTATGACATTAAACTTATCCATCTTCATGAAAGTGACACCACCGGACCAAGTTACAGGTCAGATCTGTGAAGACGTGAGCCTGCTCACATACTAGCACAATATGTCTATCTGTTTAGGACTAAAGTAAACACCCTCACAAAGAATCACTCCAGATTCGACTTAAAAAATCGTCTTCCTACATTCAAAGTTATACGCAGAATGGTCAAGGGTTAGGGGTAGGGTTAATAGTCTTACACCATTTTTTCCACAGGCTAAAAAACAAACCCTTTTCTTTGCCAAACAAAACATTGTCTTATTCACATGGGTACCAGTGTGGCTCTTAACACTCCGGTGCACAAAACACATGACACCTAACCACCAGACAATAAAGGGAATGAAGAAATAAAAGCTCCGATTCATCAAAATCACACACCACTCCACTCGCCAGTAAATTAAACAATATTTCATAATCACCTTGACAATGAGACAAGAGGCAGCAATTTAGGCCTGCTTTCTCTGTGGACACACACACATAATTATCAGTGCGGACATGCTCAGGAGACCCCAGCCCTCCCCTCCGTACCTGCCCAATCAAGTGTCCAACAACAGACGCCCACCCTGGCTTCATTTATCTTGTCGGCGCTGGCTATGTAGTGCGGATCAGGCTAATTACTGCCGTTGAACCATCCCTCCCACACACACACGCGCATACACAGGCCTATAAGGCAGACATCGCGGCGCTGTCCAGAGACAAGGGAGGTGGGTAATTAGCTCTCCATTATTACAATGCTCCAACACAAACCTTCACATTCTACTGAGAGAGAGAAAAAGTGGGAGGATGTGTAGAGAGCCTTGGACAACACACGGGGTCACAGTTAACAACCGCACTGTAATATTGTTTGCCGTTTAATGAATTATGTGATTTGGTGTTTCTGTCCAACTCCCCTGTTTGAGACATAACAGCTGAGCAAGCGGGAAATAGGAAGTTGTGGGGCAAAAGAGATGCTATTTTTTGCACCCCACTTCAATGGTAAACTTCACAACTTTTTTTAGATGACATGTTTTGTTCTTATGCAAGTTCTTTACCATTGCAGGATAGGGTCAAATTCTTGATCGGGGGTAATAATATTTGGATATAGTTTATTTACCACTATCACACATTTGCTATAACGGGCTGCATTTTGGCAATTGGTCAGATAATACGATAACCAATACAAATGGTCATTTTATTATGGTTCAAGTATTTAAAACAAAATCTGTGAAAGTTATAGTATCAAAACTGATTTAAAAGAAGAGCTGAGTCAGCAGTGAGGTGAAGTAGGAAGTTGTAAAGCCATCTTGATGCTATTTTCTCTCCCCTCTCTCCTCTGATTTAAAAGCAATCCTTATCACCAACGATGAACTCTATCATTCTTTATTGGATATGACAGAGTGAAGGGCACCTTTCACCTTTTTCTGTCCAACATTAAGTGGAAAAGTCTTTGCAAAATGGATAACTTGTTAAATTATTCAATCCAAACCTGGCCCTATACTCTCAATACATTTCTGCACGCACCCTGCCTGAAGCGATTACTCTGTTTACACTGAGGCTGTCATAATCGCCCTCATCACACGTGTTTTTACTGATATAGTTTTTATTGGAAAACAAAACATCATGGAAGGGATCAGGTTTTGAGCAATGGTGGTGGAAAGACCTCTCAAATTTGTAAGATGTAACTGCAGTCACTTCAAAAAATATTTGTCCTTGAGAGAACAAAATAATAAGGTCAGCCAGCAAAATTAATCCTCTCACAAACTCACAAGAGCCGGCTCCTGCTGTTACGAAAAGGCCCAAGCCACCACTGGTTCAAACCAATCACAGGGCAGCATTGTAGGCAGAAGCCAAAGGTGATACACACAAACGATACAAAACAACATCACGGCGTGGATGGATGCACTATTTTAGCAGAAATACAAAACTACACATCTGGCAGTAGAAGAATCCTAATTGAAAGTCTGGATAAAGAGAGAAGAGTTGGCAAGGTTATCCAGAATCATATTACAAATCAATATACAATGAAAGGATAGACTGCATTAGTACTTAACTCTAAAATAAATAAATAAACTAATGGAGTTTTAGAACATAGGATTACAAGTACAAGTTGACTGACATTTGACCTCTTGTTGCTCCCAAGTTCAAATTAAAAACAAAAAAAGGATTTAGGAAAGAAATACTATTAAAAATGTAACTGTTAACCACAAAAATCCACTCAAATCTCAATATGTTGATAGTTAAATTTCTAATCTACTATACTCCACAATCCAAACATGGGACCATACTGTACTGAGCCCCACTGTAGATACCTCCTAACTCCTGTCTTGTCCAAAAGTCTGTCCCAGCTGTTGTGTGGAGGTGTGTAATCGTGTCAGAAGCTTGTACGTGCCTCCAACAGCGCCCCCTAAAGCACTTACACCTCTCCCCCACATGGGCTGGGGCATCATCATTTTCCAGCGACCATCCATCTTCAGGCCGCGATTAATTCTCTTCATTTCTGAGCGCAGGCCATAAATCCTGGCACACTTAATTAATTTCACGGGCGACGCGGGGCTGCTGCACGTAAAGCGGGGGATTGTTCTCACAAAAGCCCATATTAATTATGCTATTTTACGGCCATCTCATTGAAGGCTGTGTTTCATCTTTCATAATTACATTTTCAACAACAACGGGGGCAACAAAAGGAGTCTAATTATGGATTTGGCGCCACGCTCCTTGTAATAAGTCAATGTTAGCATCCAGCCATGTGCAGCTAACACCACATAGACCAGTTATGATGCCAGAATCAATTGCGTGTTTTATTATTGTTTGCGCAAGTATGACTTTAGCTGAATCATAATCCAGGACGTATTGAAGGCTTTTGGTGGCCGGCTGGCGTAAATTGTGTTGATGAAGTTATGGAAGATTATTGTCACGTTGAGGATGCTGTGATCATTACTCTTACCATGCAGATCATTGGGTCTCTGTTGTGGAGCGCCTCACCTGATGTCTGCCGCCTTCTGTCGTCACTTCAAACCACGCTGCTGGTGCCTCAAAATGTCCCAAATATGGTTAAGCAGCTGTGTAAAACATACGAATGAAAAATTACCTCTGTCTGGTAATATTACGCATAATATTAATGTGATTGATTTATCTAGCACTGACACCTTTCATCACAATTATGAACTGTGGTAATGTAGCTACAACTACAGAACCACAGAACTCTTGAATCATGATCAGAGAAAAAGACTACTCGCACATTCATCACCAGACAAATGGGTGTGAGAATAGAAAAGTGTCTTGCTCAAAGACACACAAGCATGAACTGAAGCACATGTTGTTCTTCAAAAGCTCCTCAAAAGTCAGGCTTAATGCACAAAATCATCATCACCATAAGCATAAAGTCAAACTTCAAAGGTTCTTCAAAGTTTCGTTCAAGGCTTCACCGGTCTAGGCTCAGCTGCTTTTGTGAATGACAAAGATGAGCATCTATTATAGAACCACAATCACAACAAAGTAAGCCAGACTTAGCCAAATAAGCCCATCTTTTGTCCTTCTGTTCGTTCTTCATCTATGTTTTATAAATTTTTACTGGACAAGATAGTAGGATTGTTATAGAAATCATGAAGTAGTTCTGACTGAGAAATTGATTCTTTTTGCCGATGCAGAGTACAATTTTTTAAACAAATTGCCATTTCAAAAGCACGGACCAGAGTCAAGTTCCTCATTGTCACTATTAACCCTGGCTTCTGGCACAGGTCACCTCAGTCCTGGTTTGTAACGACACCCCAGTTAACTCCCACCTACACACTTGGTCCGGCCGTCCACCCACATGCCTCACAGTGAACAGTAATAATAGAGTCACACACTGCCATAAGCACACTGTGATGCATGGGCTGTCATAGGAGCTATGTTGGTGCTAACGCTGGGGCATGGCAAATCGACAGATGTTTCCTGCTGCTTATTTGTCGCTGGTCAGTAGTAGTAGTAGTGCTAGTCATAATAGTAGTAGTAGCAGTTCTGGTAGAAGTCATAACAATAGTCCAGGCAAAAGCAGAAATGCCAGTAATTTCCCACTGTAAATGGTAAAGTGATCTGATTGGGATAAAATGTTAAAGAAGAAGCTTTTGTTTCTTTTAAGTATTTCATTTTAAGCTAATTTGATAAGCAGTAGGGTTAGTAATAGAAATGACTTTGTGTTCAAAATCGCAGCACTAACAGGCCCCACCTCCTCATAGTGGTATTTCTTTATGGCATCAAGCAGGTTTTCATATGCTGGCTTTTGCTGTTAAAAATGGCTACAAGAGATTTTGAACCCTCCATATATAATCTGGATTCTGATTTTCTTAAAGAAAAAAAAAAAAAAAATGCAAGTTAATACAGAGCTGTGGGTGGAGATAGGTGGTAGGTGAAAACAGAGATTTTCTGAACAGCAAAATTTTGAATGGAGGACAAATACAGGATTACTAAAAATGCATGGATCAACCAGAATCTAACGTCGCGTAAGCTAATGATGAGGGAACACTGTTACTGTAACATGGTTTAGCTCACAAAAGTCAAGTTTGCATCAGATGTCCCCTTTAATGTAGAAACAATACCACAAATGTTATTCTTCTTTCAGGCATTAAAGACTCATGACTACTCTTCAGTTACGTATCTGGGCTTGACGCTGACAATCAGATACAGCTACAGTCTAAATCCCCACTCTTCCTTCTAACTGGTATAGGAAATTGCCCCTTCTCCAACAAGGTACCAGTAAAGAGTCTGCTTTCTCAGAGCTGTAGACTACAGAGGGGACATGTGCAGTGCCAAACATGATTGGGTACGTGTTGAAAACCAAACCATGTGTAGTGCGTATTATTAGGAGGAGGACAGTGCCCCTAAAAGTGGATTTGTGGAGAGGTTGTGTGGTAATAATGGCTTCCTGGCTGACCCCAGATTGCCGCCATGTCACCTCTGATCAGTGATCTTAGCGTCCGGCGTGCGATGGTCCTTTCACTTCCCATTAGACCCCCCTCCCTGAGAGTCTGCAGGGCCATAAGTCGTCTGACAGCGACCTTGAACAACAACCACTACTGCCATATATGTGTGTGTGAGAGATATCTCTTCCTATATGCTCTTTGCTTGTCAAGGCCATTGGTGATCAGTGGAGGTTAAAAGTTACAAATCACCCCTCCTCCTTCTCGCCCTCCCCACCTGTCCTCAGCCCGGTGCCGAGCGGGGGGACCTCTCCAGGGACACCCCCGGGTCTCATTCATATTTGCTCCTGTTGAGGGTCTATAGGGGTTTAGTGGCAGCAGAGGGCAATTACTCCTCGCCTTTAATTGGCATTATCATTTTAGTGCACTGACAAAGATGGATCACCAAAAGCTGTACCATGCAACCACTGGTACTGAGGCTGCAAGGAGGGGAGGGAGCAGGGGGTGGTGGGGTGTGAGGTAAGGTGTTGGCCCTGTAGATGCAATAGTGGAGATAAGAAATGGGACAGAGCAAAAATAAATCGGATATCAGGTGACCAGCTTGTACAAATAGCTCCCATTATATAAAGGGAGCCAAGCATGGGAGCAGAAGAGGGTAAAGAATCTAAAATTGTATTGAAGTTGGATTTAAAGTTAATATAACCTGTGTAAAAGCATTGTGTATTGTGTAAATAATAGTTTGAATACAACATGACTAATGTGATCAGAATAGATTCAGAAATAGCTAAACTAAATCATACCTTTGAAACTATGAGTTGGCAAAGTTATATTTTATCATTACAAACCTAATTCACAGCATGCGGTGTAGGAATTAAATCCTCAGCCTTTGAGGTTAGAGGACGCACCTTATTACAAATGTCTCTAATTACTCAGGGGCAGGGGATAACGCAGTTCACCAGGTCTTTCAGTCAAAGGCCAACCCACCTAACCTCTTGTGCCACTATCACTCGAAGCAAATATAAGTTAATACAAGTCATTACTAGACTGGAGCCATATATATATACATTTACTACATCTTGTTAACTATAGAGTATTTTTGAGCAGAGGGCATGTGCGGGGGTGGTAGGGGGTACAATGTGTGTTAATATAGCCCAGTACGGAGCCTGGCTGGAGTCTAACAAGCTGCCTCCATAACTCAGCTCCTGTAAAACTGTCGCAGGAATTAAGAGCAGCCATTATAGGTGCCCATACAAGAGCCTCAATGCAAAACAGCAGGCCTCTCCCACAGGGACAGCACTGGGATAATTTTAGTTACTTAGTACATCATCTTCAGTGTTATGAAGTGGTGCTGCTCCCTATGTAAGAGTACATTACATTAAATTGATTTTTTATTTACTTTCTATTAAGATACTTGTATTGGTATAGAATTGAAACACATAACCGCAACCTATACTGAGCTCAAGTTTATAAAGTGCTACTAAAATGCATAACAAACAAATCGGGAGTGCATATGCTTCAGACAAGGCAATAGTCCAATCTCGCAAGGATAAAGACCCTAAAATTAATTCAAGTTCATGGGTAAAATCTCTTTACCTACATCAACCCACTACATACCACAATATCTCCCAAAACTAACTTCAGTTCATATCTCAAATAGTTCAGATACCCACCAATATCATCACTCAAAGGCCATGTACCCAATCTGTCCCATGTACTCAATGTTTCTCTTGAGGTCAAAATATGTCTACGTGCCACCTGCATCTGATTAGAAAGCATAGAACCGGCTTATAATCAGGAAGTGCGTTAGCATGCTAGTTACTGTTACCTCTAACCTCACCGCAAAACTCTGCTCTGGTCTATGACAGTTGTAAAAAGCATTTAGAAACTAAATAATGTGAATAATTAGGATGTTTGGAAGGCATAAGGAAAGTGAGGAATAACTTGGAACCACTGCCAACCAGTTAAAATTAACTTGTTCTGTTTTGTATGTTTTTAAGACCGTAAAAATCTGTTATAGCACCGTTACGATGTTATTCTTCCTGAACTCTTGAATTTTGAATCAAAACAGCAATACAATTGTGTCTTAAACTTAAAAGTCTACGACAAAACCCTCCAGTCTGCCCATGTCCAGTGGCGTAGAGTGGACATCTCACTACTGCCAGACCAAGCAGACAATGAAGCTGTCCGGCCTGAATTATTGTCCCAGCTGTTGATAAACCCTTATTTGTCTCTTTCTGGCACCAACAAAATCTGTCAGCCCGCCTTAAAAAAATTCTATGATGGATAATGATGGAGTGAGTATGAAGGGGAAGCGTGGACATGGTTTCCCGCCTCTTTTATGAACAGAGCATACTTGAACACCCCCCGCCCCTTTTTCTCGCACCCATATGAAAAATGAAAACTATAAGGGAGACAATAATAAAAATAGCAGTCTGAGTGGACAGGCCGGAGCAGTCCATTACTCACGGCTGCTTTGGGCTGCGTGGTAAAAATGTGCTGCTCGCTGCAAAAGCATGCATCACCGCCGCTCCAAAACAAATGGGCTGTCTCCGACGTATTTACCTCCAATTGTTCAGGCATTTGTAAGGAGAGCCATGGCCTGTCCACACAGCTCAGGCCTGTCCATCTGAGAGAGATGCCAAGGGGTTACTGCGAGAGAGAGAGGAAGGGAGAAAGAGAGAGTGAGGATGTCAATATCATATCAAGAGGAAATGATGGAGTGACAAGGATAGATTATAAGTCAGTATGAATTATGAAATAAAAACATATGGTTCATACCAAACATCACAGAGTATAAGTAAAAGAATCACCAACCAAGAAGAATCAAAGAATCACCAACAGGATATGACTGATTAGCACTGGGCACAACTCCTTCGGAGACATTACGGTTTTCCTGCAAACCACTGGCCTGCAAGGATGTGCTAATTTGCATCTTGGGAGTGGTATAAAAAGTACACAGATTCTCTGTTTCTTATCAAATGTGAAATAATAAATTGACCAGTAGGACTTACTTTTCTAGACTAATTACAACCTTAATGACTTAACGACTTAATTAATGGGTTAGGATTTAGAGTTAGAGAGACTAGAGACTATTAATTGAGTAGTTACCAAGCCTGAGTCATTCTTATTAAACCTTGTGTTCATTATAAACTCCTAATGTCCCTCTTCAAGCTTTATTAAGTCAGGTGTAGTTACTATAAAGCTACCTTTACTACTCTGCTTTAATGTATGTACAGTATGCAAGTTGTCTCATGATTGCAGACCTGTTTTTTTCTAAAGCTATTGTCAATTTGATAGGACTGATGACACAAAAGGGAGTCTTGCATAAACAGACAGAGGAGACAGCAAACGTGAGGGAGTGAAATCCAAATAACTTGAGCCTGAACAAACTCACCACCCCCCATAATGTCCCCGTGAGCCCAAGACCACAGACTTGTTAATTACATAATGTGGCCGGATTTCCTCCACTTACCCTTCGATTGCTGATCATTGTAGATTTAAAGTGGGCGATCATGGGAGAGTTAGCCCCCTGCAGAGCTCACTGGATTGGCTGGGTGGGCCTCATATAGTCCCATATCCCGGTGTGCTACAGCTGTGCTTAATGACACAGTCCACATTTAAACAGGCAGCCTGATGGAGATGGCTCTGTGTTTATGTGTAGCTCCGTCATTAGCCATGATGAGACGCTAATGATGAGGAGTTTGCAATATGGCGCCTGCACATAATTGGACCACTGTCAGCTTGCAGTGATGCTAGCAGCCTGGGCTTGTAGACGCTTAGCACAGAAAGACAAGACAATAAAGAGGGAATAGATAAAGTAAATGGTCTCGCATTTTCTGGATTATGACTGGCAGATCTTCAGTAAAGTAATTTAAATAAGATGCCGAGAGCAATGATATAAGCAGATTGGAAACCATTTTAGTGAAGACATTAACATATAGCAGAGGATGGAGTATTTAAAGTCCAGTGGCTGAAAATATGTTTATTACGTCTCAGTACGGCCACTCTCCTGGTTTATCCCGCTCCAGGCCCATAGTCACTTAAACAGAGCCCCCTAACAGTAGTAAAAACAACAAGGTTCAGAATTTCATTGGTCATTTAGTATGAAGCAAGAAATCATACACATATGTAGGATTAACGTATGTACCAATTAATAGTTATTTGAGGTTAAAGTTAGCCTTTATAGTCTGTGTAGAGAAATTCGTTGTCTGCATTTGACCCATCCTTCAATGCCACTGGGGCAATCTCTCAGGAGCAGTCGGCAGAACCTTCTTTCTGTGAGGCAAGTGTGTTAACCACTCTGCCACAGTGCCACCCAGAGCTGGAGCCACTTCTATACAATTCTATAGAGATTACTTCCATTCCAAACAAGACAGAAAAGCAAAAAAGAGAAGAAAGATTAAAAGATGGGTCTCAAACTCATGGCACCGATTCATACCACTGAGCCATGTTTCAAGCAGCACTCCTTGAGCACATATTTTGTATCCACTTACACTTATTGGGCCAGAAATGTTTGAAAAGCTAGAAAATGCAGTAAAAGAGCTGAATCTTAGCGGTGCAATAATGAAAGTGGTTTGGTGCGCGCTGAGGCACAGATGTGGTAGAAGTGAGGCCGAAGAGCGGAGAGAGCGGCGTGTTTAATTTATGTGGGGAATGGGGCAGACTGGCAGTGATACATGGCTTTGTTAGTCAATTGATAAAGGAGAGGAAATTTCTAAAAAACATTCATCACCCAGAGATATGGGCGCCATACATCACCTATTTGCAAACAACGAGGGCTAATATTTATCCCAGGGAGGGACAGAGTGACCCGCGCACACAAACACACTGCCTACTCTGACCTAATTAAGCCAAAAGAATAGAGCTTAATTGGAAAAAGCAAAGAGGAAAATGGCCAATATCTCATACTTTCATTGTGAAGACTGGCTTTATGTTGTACGCCATGTTGTTTATTTATTGTAACTCTGATACATAATGCCCCACGTGAGCTTTCAGGGCCCAGAGAAGAAAAAAAAAAAAAAAAGTCAGTTGCACAATGTAGTCAGTCTCTTCAATAGAATTTAATGGTAACGTAACACTTTATAATGACTACACACTGCTCATTCATAATGAATAAATAGTCTGTTTAGAATTACTCAGGGTTAGTAAACACTTAATGAAGAGGTTACAACTAGGAGATAGGGTTATGGTATTAATTAAAAGTTGCTGTAGGCCTACTAGATTTTTACTGTCTTAAAAAAGTGAAACAAGTGAACAGAACAGTGGTCCAAAGCTATTTCTCAGTTACCTTATGTATTCTGAGCATCCTAATTATTTAGCACATAGCATGCTAACGTGTACTTCCTGATTAGGGAACACTAAAACATTTTATAATTAAAAGCAGACAGTATGCAGTGGACACATTTTAACCTCAAGAGCTGCTTGTACAATATACCTGTACTAGGGCAAGACAAATTTTCCTCAAATACATGGAAAAAACTGGATACAGAACCTTTAAGTTACTAACCCTGAATGATTCTTATTAAACGTTTTCTATAAAGGGCCCATGTTATGTTATTTTCTAATCTGTTATAATGTTTCCACATCACAAACATACCTAAAGTTGTGTTTTCTTTCATTCACACATGTTTAACACACAAACCCTGCATATTTAGGCTCAGCTCACAAACTGAAAACACTCTGTTCCACTTTGTGATGTCATGTGGTAATACAGGAAGTGTTCCGCTGTGTTTGTAAACTCCATACACAGTCACGAGAACTAGTCAGCAAATTTCAGACCTGGAATTCCCGATCTCTATTTAACTAAAGGTAAAAGGTAGCTGTTAACTGAAAAACTACAGCTCCATGACATCACAAAGTGGAACAGAGCATTTTGAGCTTTGGGGATGTAGACAGACTAATAATACAGGGTTACTCAAGCATGTGTGAATAAAACAAAACACAACTCCAGGTATGTTTCTGATGAGGTAACAACATTATAACATGGCTAGAAGCTCACATAAGTCAATTTTGTGTAATATGGGACCTTTAATTGTATGGATTACCTTTAATTTGTTCATGTTATTAAGGCTAATTAAGATGTAGTTATAATAACATGATACCATAATGTTTTAATGAATACAAATAAGTAAATAAAACATGTTTTAGTCCACAACGCTACATTAAAACCAAAACCTTTTTATTTCATAATTTTTAATATTCCTGCAAATTAACTACTCAGTCAGTTAAATATAATTCATTTTGTACTGTATGAACTGAACAATAGAAATTAACACTAGCACAACAGTAGATGCTTTAGCCGCTAGATTATTCCTCTCTGTACCATTTCAGATCTCCCTCTGATGCATGGCCTAGGGCAGGATCTTCCATCTTCCTCTCTTTTCACCTCGCCTAGCTTTGCGTGTGGCTAGACTTTTAAATTGTCAAGTGCGAAATTTAATTATTTAATCCCTTGCGATCGATCATTAGTTAAAACACCCGTTTACACTCTACCCCACGCACTCACCCATTATGACGCATACCTTTTAACAAAAATCCTCATTCATTCACAAAAAGCGCACTACTTTCCAATCCTCGGGTGTCATTTAAATCGGCAGACAAACAAATAAATATGAAGAAGCCGTGGTGGGTGCGTGAGTGTGTGTTGCGAGGTATTGGGGGCGTCTATGTTCTGGTTCAGAGTGCAGATGGATGACTTGTATGGGCCACTGTATTTATTTTGCAGAAAGGCGACATCGGGAGATTTGTTATTCCCAGGCGTTGGCGAGTTTTTCACATTGCTCCACATCGCGGGGACAATATTTCATCTTCGCACACCCCCCGATCCCCAAACGGATTTATTTACAGACTCTCCCCTTCTTTATACACATACACTCTGCCTTGCATTCATACATAGGACATACCGGAGTAGGCTCATGTATATACAGGGACATGGAGCATCAAATGGATACAACACACTTACAAATGCAGTGGGTAAATATAGAGAGACTAGAGCTACTTCACTGAATCACCATCGCTTCTACACTATAATCTAGCAGTCAACATTTTCACCAGTGTTTAAAGTCCCTAGATTCATCTTAATAGGGAGATCATTGTCCTCATATATTTCACAACCTTTATGAGAAAATTAAGTGCCTGAATATTTGTTATAATTCTATGTGGTATTAACTGCTAACACATAACATATTTAGATCATCATGTTATCTTTTATTGTTTTGAAAATAACGCATAACGCAACGTGGTTTAATAGTTTCACTTTTGATTCTCCCCCCCTTTGCTCTTTGCACTAAGTCACTCCCCCTTCACAGCGCTATCACAACACAATCAGCATGCATCCCGCTAATGAAACTACTGCACATTGCATCAGGATGTTAAGTTGCTGTGTACAGTTTTGTATTATGTTTTTGTATATTTATGGAGAATTATCATGTGGGAGCATGGGTGACGTAGGCTTGTGTGCTGAGCATTAGACAGAATCTTACAGCTAACCATAAGGAGGGTTTGAATATGGCCTGGGAGAAATCGCTAAAATACTTGAACATGCATGGATGACATCTAAAACCTTTTCAGGCATGTTTTTGATGAGGGAACAACAAAAATATATACAGTCTATCTTATGAACCATAGACTGTATATATAAATGGACATAGCTAACCTACTAGCTGCCGCGTTCCAAGTAGGAAGTGGTTATGTGCACGCTTCCACCTCCATTGACTCTGGCTCCAATTCACTTTACATTGAAAAATTGTCTTCCCTCTCTGTAACTGCTGCAGTGAGCCTTGTCATTTTAGTCTTAAAATGTTCAGATTAACCCACTTAACAGTTTATGATATGAATACTGTATTTATTCATGTTTCTTCTTTGCAGGTGGGGGTGACTCATTTTGATACAGTTAGCACCTACTGGATATTACCATAACAACAGAGAGTTTTATTTCTGTCTTATACTGTGCAGTGAGTTGCAAGATAATGTGTTTTCTATGTCACATACATTTTCTGGTGTTAACATGTACATTTATTTAGGCTTGGGATTGATTTAAAAAAAATCTCTGGCTTAGGTCATGGAAAGTAGTAAAGATTGTCACCTTTTAATTATAGGAGTAGAGATATAAGTGAGAGGACACGGCCAAGGTTGTAGTAGTGGTAAAAGTATAGACATAGAACTTTAAGAATAATTTTCTACCAGTTCGATTACTACACAGGACATATTATGCTTTATATCTGGTATTTAGTAATAAACTGTCATATATGTACTCATAATTTTACATTTTGTTCATTATAATTCACAATATTGATCTGAAACAACTTAATAACATAAATAGTGCCACTGACTTTCTGTTTAAAACTGCAGAACTGCTGTTAGCCCCAACTCTTCATAGTGGCATTTCACTTTGCAAGCAGTGGACTTTCATTTACAGTGTTTTTAAATTTACTATTGAGTATCTATCTTTAAAGATCAGATTAAAATCCTTGTACAGTATCATGTTGATTTGGGTATTTGAGTTTGGCTGATATTGTCTACTGTTTACCTCGGGAAGCCTTCTTTGGGTGGTGTAAATTGCTTGTTGGGTGGTTGCATGGCTCCTCTGATAAAAACTGAAAAAAACAAGAAGAATAATGTCAGTTTAAGAAAAATACCGAGAGAGGAGCAAACAATACCACACAGCGCCCAATCGGAAACCATCCCTCACCTTTAGGGGGAGGAGCTGGGCCCATGCAGTGCCTCTTAATAAAGGAGGGTGGTAGTGCTCAAATGCCATGTACTCTGCTTAGAAATGAATAACCTGGAGGTGCACATGAGGATGTTACAGGGGCGCCTCAGTCCGGGTCTCTCCCTATCTCTGTGAGTAATGATTCAAGCTGCCACTGCGTTGCTGTCCACCCATCTATAACCATTTACACACAAGCGCACATACAAACAAATACACACATATATAAATAGAAGTATAGTGCAAGTGTAGGAATGGGACAGGTGTATGGTGGACTGAACCAGCACACAATGAAGTAAAGCCAGGGACAGGTTTAGTGTTGTGTAATATTTGGTATGCTGTGTCATGTGTAGGGTGTATGGAGTCTAAATTAAACCAGACAAATCAGAGGGATGCATCAAGAAGGGCATCTTATGTAAATGTAAGTAAATACAAATGAAAAAAACAACTGATATGCAAATAATAATAAGAGGTAGGTATATGAATTGCATTAGTGGGCCAAATCAATGCCTCTAAAAGTGTTTAAGGTTTAACGTGACCCTGTCCATTATCATTTATGCAAACTGGAGACAGACAAGAACAAGGAAAGGCCAATAAAAGAATCATAGTGGCAAAAGTTTGTAGGCAAAACATAATTGTGTATAATTTATAGAACAATATAAACACAGTATAATAACGTATTCCGTATGATAGACTTTTGAGACGTCATTAATGTAATTTCTGTGCGGTCACTGGCGTTTCAGATTGAAAAACAGTGTATGGCCAGTCTTAAGGGAATATGATTTAATGCATCCATTTGGACTTTAAAACCATGAAGACATCTACAGACAATGAGGGCCGACCCCGTGCCAGTAAATAAGGCTGTGTGCATTAGGTGATGTAAGTGAACATGGCCCTGGTAAACAGAGCTGGTGCTGTGGCTTTAGAGTGCGGCCGGGCGTGGTCCAGTGCTCCGGTGGTCAGGGCAAATGGCCGGACGACCTGCGCTCTGCTGAGTCATGTCCCAGGTGAGGGATAGAGCAGCTCCAGCGGGCTCCGGGACGTGCACTTAACCTGCAGTAATTACTGGAAACAACACTGAGAACATATCAACATGGAAGTCATGAAAGGCTAGAAGACTTCAAATTACCCCAGCCTCCAGAGGCCCTGTGGGGAAGCCTGCCAGCACAGTAATGCACAAGCACACTCCCATTCTTAACATCACTTTTCATTTATCCGACTTGACCCCAATCACTTTGAAACTTAACAAATAACAACAATTTGACAAGTAAGACTTTGATAAGAGAGAATTATTGTTAGCCAGGAAATAATGAGAGGCTATTAAGAGAAGTCACTCACATAGGGATATGGACATATGACCTTACATGGCTAAAGCATAAATGGTATACATTGATTGGATTCACCATGAAGGAGAGGAGGAGAGGAGCAGAAGAATTGGGTTAAAAGATAGGAATGAGTGCAGAAAACAGAGGGAGAGAGTGAGAGCCAAAGTGCTGCTAAAAATCATTAATCTTGGTGGGATGTGTGTCAGCCAGCGGTGGCGACACAAAGCTCTCGGAGTAGCAGGAGAGCAGCTCAGTGACCCGAGCCCAATTGGCTGAGAAAGGCCCACCAGGCTTTAATAGACTTTTGCTGATCCAACACTTGTTTGCTGGGAGCCACAAAGAGGCGATTGCAGGGGCTGACAGGGGCCCGCAGGCCTGGGGGGCTCCCCTCCTGGCCCATGATAAATGACCCGGGGTGGGCAGGGCCAGGGACGGGCCAAAGGGAGAGGAGAGAGGGGTGAGGGAGCACATGGAGCGGAGGCAGAGGGGAACTAACAGCTTCAGTGCCATTTTTACACAATGGTAGTCGATGGAGTTTAACAACGCAGTTTTCTGACCCCCTGAACTGACATCCAATGTACTCACTGTCCACTCATAATGTAAGGAATTCATCGTCAGCCTTATTCATATTATATCATATTAATTTATCAGCAGACATAGCTACAATGCCCTTTTTATTAAGACGGAGAGCAGAAGTATAAAAAAACTGTATAATATAGTTTATTAGGCTATAATAGTGGCTAGTGTCTTCTGTGACCAGGGCAAAGGACCATTATTGGGCAAATTTTACAGTAAAATTATTAATATTACTATAAATGCAGAGAACAGACAGTGGGGGTCGCCAGAACAGCCTCGGAATGTAGACCTGATCAGGACAGGGGGGAGAGAGAAGAGAGATTTGATAAAAGCGCCGACTCTGATCCTGGATGGTGCAGCCTGTCCATCACTGTGGAGACAAGAACAAGGAAGAGTCTCAGAGACAGGAATTCTGCAGCGAGAAGAAGTGCTCAGTCGGCTCTTATCTTTGATACTGTGTGCACCACCCACCTGCAGATCCATCACACCCACACACACACACACTGGCATATAGGCCTGGCACTCTTGCATTATATGAGCTTACCACAAACATGTAAGAAAGAAAAGCTTTGTAGGTCCCTTTACATTAAACTTTTACATTTTTAAGCAAAGCATGCACTCATTAAATAAAACAGCATCAACCAAGTCTTTTCACAAACATATCAAAAACTGTGGACCCACCAACTCTCTTTTGTGGCATAGAATGAGACTAAATAAATATGCACATTATCCAGAATAACCCACTTAGAAACTCTAACATAAGCCAGAAACAAGGTTTGGCAGTTCCATGTGTATGCATTTAAGAACATGAAAATAAGGAAGTTCGGATGGTGGTACTTAAGACAGATCATTTTCACAAAACATGCCAAGTTTGGGGTATTTAGACCTGTCTGTCCATTTTAATCAGCCACAAGCCACTCACAAATAAACAGGTGGCCTCAGAGATTATTTCAATTATGGTAAACATTACTCTATGTTTCCTCAAGATTACAGTAGCCGGTTATGGGATCTGAAAACACAGATGTAAATTGAGCATGTGGCCTTTAATTATGTGTTGGCACACTTTGATATTTGGTTCTTTCTGTGGTCGCGTTGGTCTGGTTTATGATAAAACCTAATGTTATGGATAAGCCCCTGTAAAGAGCCAATTGGAGGCATGCCAGAATATTGTACATAGCATTGCAATTTACATTAATGAAATGACCACAGCAAAAGGCAGATTTATTATTCTTCATCCATAGGGATTTGGCCAGTACAGTGTGTCCTGACATTTATTTGTTGTTATATTTACAGCATGTCAATCAGTGACATCTAATCTTAGAAAAGGCCCGCTATAATGCTTTGGCCCGTATCATATCTTATACAATAACTATGTGAGAGTCGCTGTGTGATAGTGGAGAGGTGCTGTTGAAACGCCAGAAGACGTCTTGGCACTGATGATCCACGTCAAACTATTAGCAGTGTGCAAATGCGCCACCAGAGGCGCCTTGTCACAAGAAATAAGCCTAAATTCACACACACCGCAACAGCCTCTGAGCGGACGGCAGACAGCAGCTGTGGTGGTGATAAGAGCGCGGAGTAATTATCAAGTCAAAAGTAGTAGAGACATTTAAAAACGCCATGAGGTGCAGTTTATAGACAAACATGTGACGTTCATGGTTAAATCAATGCTTATTCATATTAATGCTTTGCTAGATTTTGCTCTTATCTTGCCTCTTGTTCTGCTCTTAAGACACTGTTGAGTCAATTACCTCTGATGGGGATGTACGCTGTTTTCCAAGGCTGCACTGCTTGTTTACGCAGACGACACATCTTAATAATACATGTTTTACACAGATAATCGATCTGTCTGGGGCTCGACAAGAAAGACTAAAGATCCTGTGTGCACGTAATTAAAGAGGGCGCATTACAGAACAAACTCACACTTGGTCTACAAACTTCTCCTAATGAACACTTTATCACATAATAAATACATTCAGTCCTGGATATAGCCTATCTGAGGTTAATGGTACGCGTGTACCTCTAACACAAAAGTACTCGGTGTTTCAGCTTAATTTCAGAAAAGAAACTAAACAAAACACCATTTACATAAATTGGGATCTACTTTTGATCAACATTTCCGTTGCAAATGCTCCGTAAAAGCGCATGTAGAACCTATAGTCATCTTTCAGGTCCAACAGAACTAACACTTTCCAGCCCTGCGCGTCACCCCCACATCAGAGCAGCGTCTCTTTATCTCCGTCCCTCCACTGCTCCAGAGCTGTTTCAAGCAGCCTCTGGCCGCGGGCTCAGAACTCTTTCCTTTAAGCGCTGCCACATTTCCAGGAATGAGAGGGCCAGGAGTTTACAGTTACGCACATCCGAATGACCCGCAAACACAAAACGTATCCCAGAAAAAAGTTTGTCCTTAAAGTGCAACGGGCCTGGTGTCAGGTGCAGCTCCATTCTTCAATATGCAGCAATCGAAAAAGATAACATATCCGTTTGTTTTAGTGGAAAAGTCACGCATGTCCACAACGTGACCGGGCCTGCAGTGGCACTCGAGCGCCACTCCAACGCCACTCCAGCCGGCCTGCGAGCTGTGGAGAGCCCTGCAGCCGCGGCAGCCTCTGCGCCTCAACTGTTCATGCAACATTTTAAAGGTGATTTTATTTCTCTTATTCATTCCTAAAATCCGTAGGATGGGACTCTCATTAGGGCCGAATAAGCAAGCATCAACACTTTTTTCGCTGTCCATAAGCACGCGCATCACTTAATAGATCATTAACCACCGTTATGCTGCTGACATGGACGCTTTTAACGTCTCGTATCTCCATTACACCGCGTTATTGCCAAAGGGGAGAGCTGCCGGCGGCCCAGTCTACTTCTATTAGGGCGAAGCCGGGCGCTCTCACCGCATCAACCTGCCCCGACCTCCGGAGGATCAGATTTAGAGCGGCGCGGCTCGGTTCAGCTCGGCGCTTCACAGGTGGATGTGCAGAGAGAAGAAGAATTTGGATTGTTTTGTTAGAATTAAAACAACTAATGCTAAAGAGCTGAATTTACGGACATTTAGGGGTAAATAGTAGGCTAAATAGTTATTATAGCCTATAACTTTTTATTTTTCTTAATATTCGATTAAAGGCTACTTAAAATCAACCGAATTGCCAGGCAATAATTATCTTTAACACATTATTGGCTATATCAAACGGCAAATAAAAATGACTCTAAATTTAATAAAATAGACTACATGAAATAATAATAATAATAATAATAATAATAATAATAATGTAGCTGGACGCACGCGAAGCCTGTAAACAGCAGGTTATAAACGCCAATACATTTGTAGTTTTGTCTGGCGTGACACAAATATTTTGTGCGCGCGTGTGGGCCAGTCAAGCCTAAATGTCTAATGCCAAGACTTTAAATACAAACGTTAAGTTTTCCATTGCAGCTCCTTAGGGCCGGGTAATAAAAGGTTTCTGTACTTTATTTTCTAGAAATGTGCACAGTATGATTAATGATATGGCTTGTTCAGTCACCGTGAAACGCAGCTGCAGCGCACTAACAAACTGGTAAAGAATAGTAACCGGACAAATAAAGTGTTCATTACAGAACGTGCTGTTTACAGGCTTCGCGTGCGTCCAGCTGATCAATAGGCGCTGGTCGCGGGGCTCAACTCAAGCGTGGATATGAGCAGCAAAGCCAAATGATAATCCAATCGATCTTTACAATTGACTAATTTACAGGAAGTTTCCTTTCCCCTAGGAACGCGCACATTTGCGTTTACTTCATGTTTTGTGTCCAGGCAATTATAGTTGGGATCAATGATGCGCGCCATCTGATCCAACAACCTGTAGACTCCATCTGACAGGAGCCGCGTGGCACGCTGCGGATCAGCCGCAGAAATGAATACGCCTATGTTGTACACGGAGGCAGAGGATGTGACATTTCAAATCGTACAATTAGCTCAAAGATTAAATTCCACGCAAAAACGAAAAGGCACTCAAGCTTCGCCTCGCGCAGTGCTCTGGCTGCTGCACAAGTTGCCCACGCAGGGGCAGCCTTGAGCCGGTTTCAGCTCAGTGCGTCTCTCAGCAGCTTGACCGTATAAACTCAACTCCAGAGCGCGCATATGGAGCTGGTACGCGTAACGAGCGCAGAACCTTCACCCGTCTCCTTTTCCCCGGTACATACTCTACGTCATACTTCAAACTCAACTACTCTGAATGTAATGTTTCCGAAAATCTGTTCCACAGAAGTTTTTACTAATATATGGTAAAAAGCCAAAACACCTAACAAGATAGAGGTGTCTCATGTGGTTTAAAATCGTGAATTATTGCGAGTAAACTACACTAAAACTGAGCTTTAGTCTGTTCAAATATAAACTGAATTATAGTATTTTTAGTTCATCAGAATGTAACTGAAATGAGGTACAAGAAACAAGAAAGTATGCTAAAAATCTCATTACTTCCATGCTGTTTAAAGTCATGTTTCCAACACAAAGGCTGGCGCGCGCCATGCTCTCACGCTCCGCTACTGAGTAAAGGCATTTCTGTCCCTTTCCCCACACTTTCCTCCCACTTTAGGGAAGTCGGTCAGCTGACTGTCTGTGCTGTCGGAGCCCCTCCCCGCGCTCCCTCCTGTTCCCTGAGCTGCCACGCAGTGCTCCCATTGGACAATTCAGAGGTCCAGATCCTGCCTCTAAAGGCGACGTCACCACGCGCTATAAGGATAAAGAGAGGCAAGGGCAAGCGCAGTCTGCTGGAATCAGAGTGCGAGAGAGAGAGAGGCGAGCCTTTGAATCTCTGCGGTGCAGAGCTGGAAAAGCTGCTTCTCAGCGAAAATCAGACGCCCTATTTACTGCGCTGAAGACTTCCTGATATTTTCCTGGAGAAAAGGGACTTACAACCAGGGCTGGTGCCCGTCTCCGCGAGCAAGCGTGGTATTGCTTTTTCATCTGTTATTTATAGTGATTCCTGTGAACTCTTTACCGAATGGACTGAGGTATTTACTTTTTTGCTCTGAGGTGCGTAGCTTTCTACCTCTCGCCAACCCCGTTTGCCAGATTAGCCCAGCAGAAGTAGGCTACATGACGCAAACCGTTTGCAGAGCATTAGTCTGAAACTTTTCCTCCACCACTTTTTTTCGTTTTCCTTTTTCTGCCCCGCCGCCAACCACACTGTGTTTCATGCTACAGCAAGTCAGTGCGCAGCTGTGGAGGAGCCAAAAGAACTATTGCATGAAACAAGAAAGGAGAGAAGAGACGTTGATTACTAAGTCAGTTTTTGCGACACTTGCAAACACCTTTGCATATCTGCAAAAAAGTCGCGACCACAACATGAGCACAGAGATGAACATGGGCCCAGAGCTACCCAGCAGCCCTTTGGCCCTGGAATATGTCAATGATTTTGACCTGATGAAGTTTGACGTGAAGAAGGAAGGCCTGGCCGGGCTCGAGCGCGCTGGTGTGCGTCAGTGTAACCGACTACAGCCCCAGGGCTCAGTGTCGTCTACCCCCATCAGTACGCCCTGCAGCTCAGTGCCATCATCGCCCAGTTTCAGCCCCACGGAGCAGAAGAACCACCTGGAGGAGCTCTACTGGATGCCCGGGGGCGCTTACCATCAGCAGGTCGACCCACAGACGTTGAGCCTGACCCCAGAGGACGCAGTGGAGGCCTTGATTGGAGCCACGGCCCACGGTCACCCCCCGCCCGCGCACGTCCAGCAGCAGCTGCAGCAGCAGGGCTTTGAGGGCTACAGAGGTCCGCACCATCACCACAACCATCACGGTCACGGTCAGCAGCACCACCACCCGTACGCAGGGGGCATCCCGCACCACGCGGACGAGCTGACCGGGCACGCAGGCACGCACAGTCACGCGCACAACCAACATCATCATCACCACAGCCAGGACCCTGACAGCCCGTCACCCGTGTCCCCAGAGTCCCACCAGACACTGCACCATCACCGCCATCACCACCATCACCATGCGCACGGCCCTGCACACCTTGGCCAGTCCACCGGCGGTCTCAACGTGGAGGACCGCTTCACTGACGACCAGCTCGTGTCCATGTCCGTGCGCGAGCTCAACAGACACCTGCGGGGCTTCACAAAGGACGAAGTGATCCGCCTGAAGCAGAAGAGGAGGACCCTGAAAAACAGGGGGTACGCGCAGTCGTGCCGGTTTAAGCGCGTGCAGCAGAAGCATGTGCTGGAGAACGAGAAGACGCAGCTGATGAATCAAGTGGAGCAGCTAAAGGCGGAGATCAGCCGGCTGGCGAGGGAGAGGGACGCCTACAAACTCAAGTGCGAGAAACTCACGGGCTCTGGGCCCAGCGCCGGGTTCCGTGAGGCGGGCTCCACGAGCGACAACCCCTCCTCTCCAGAGTTCTTCATGTGAGTTCACAATGACTGACTTATAACCCCCAACCTCCCATACCCTTATGATTATACTAATACGGTAACACTTATATTCATATAGAAAAATAACCCATCTAGTATTCTCATATTTAACCATCTGTCACCCACGTGTCAGCTGAGATACAAAGAGCATTGAGTCCGAGCAGCAGCAGCAGCAGCAGCAGCAGCATCGTTGTAGATTAGAGGCTTGTAGAAGAGACTGGAGGAGCGCCTGATATTTTTCTTAAGTCTTCATCTTAACAGACTTGTAAGTACCGTGGACTATAGCAAGTACTCCTGCTGGTGTCTTCTGTGTTGTTGTCCACAGTGACAGAACTTTGTAAACAACGAGAGCAGGCCTGACCACAGCCTGACTCACTCACTCTGAGTGGGCCCGAAACTGAGCAACCTTCACGAGACATCACTTTATGCAAATCCCCATCCCTTCTTCAGACCGGTCATGGGGACATTTTATGCAACATCTCATTGATTTATTGCCTGCTTGGTTATATTCAAATATATATTGAAACAAAAAATCTGCATTAAATATTAATCCTGCATGCTGGACATGTACGGTAATAATTTCTATTTTGTACTTTCATCTTCTCGTGTATATTAAGAGCATGTTGTTGATCTGCGCTTCTCTATAGTTTGGGGTTAGATTAATGCAAAGGGGACAAACATCAGAACTGCCGGTGCAGTGTCATGTGGCGTGGGTTTCTTTGGGCTTGTAAATATTATGCAACCGCAAAACTGCACAACAAGAAGATTTAGGAGGCTGGTTTAAACTTCTGTCTTTCTTTAAGTTGTGTTTTTATTTCAATTATTTCTATTTTTTACAATTTGAGTTTTTGGGCTCAGAGGGATAGAGAGAGAGAGAGAGAAAGAGAGAGAGAGGAGGGGAAGAAAGGGAAGTGCATTTTTTCAGTTGCATTTATTACGAACTTGTGTGTGTCAAGTGCACTTTTGGATAATGATTTCCAAGTTTTCATTTTGACGTTTGTGCGTACCTCCCTTCAGGAAGACATATATGATATTTTAAGGCAATTTTACACATGCCTACTTTTTGGATTCATCACTTTGTCACTGTTTTTGAAGTGCGCGCACATTTAACATGTGCGTAAGTCTGCGTAAAAGCGCTGTGCTCCAACTTGACAAAGCTCGTTCTAATTGGCCACCTGTAGCTTTCACATGCCCCATGATAATTTATATTTGTACTATTTTAGAAGCACATTTGATCACGTTTGATGTGGACTTGTAAAAAACGCTAGACGTTTGGAATGTTAATAAATGTTTTCCTGATTTTTTCCTGCCGGTCAGTAAAAAAGGGGATCCAGGTTGTGCAAATTCTCAAAATGAAAACTATTTGTATGTTTTATGATACGTTGTTTTGTCTGTTTTATTATTATTTGATGATTCTGGTTCTGCTGGCCAGATGCATAGTTAAAGTTTTTATTTTAATGATTTAAATTAACAAACTTGTCAGATCATATCGAATAAGCATGGTGCTTGCATCTGAAACTATTGTTGAAAAGTCATGCATTTAACAATCTTTTTCGTTACTGATTCAACTGTGTTGAAATCGAAGTGAAACTGCAGCAGCGGGTTGTTGTTTTGTTTTCATATATTTCATGTACTTTGCAATGATGATGGGGATCAATTTTCAACCCTGTTTATATAAATAATAGTTGAACACTTAAATTTTAACTGTTCATTCAGGCTGGTTTCTGTTGTGTCTTATTTTTGGTTGTTTTGAAAGAAATTGTTTCCTATTTTGCTTATTAAAGTCATTGAAATGGCACTATATATTCTCAGTTGTTTGTTCCTACACGATACAAGTTGGAAAAAAAGTTTACAATGGCACAGCCTACAACTAATTATTTTGCCACACTGAGCATTTCATTCAAAATAAGTACACACTTAAAACAATCTGAAACAACACTCCATTACTGTTTAATCTTTAGACCGCACGGAGAGTGTCTCTTTGTCCAGACTGACGGTGCTAAAGATTTTTTGTGGCCACTGCGCCCCGGGACAGTCCTGTGTCCCACGCGTTGCCGTGCTGACTTGTGCGTAACCTGCGCGTGAGAGCAGTAGCAGCGCGCAGTAAAACGAGCTCTTTGACCTTGCAACGCACCGGGGAAGACATTTTTACATTAAGTTCTCCAATCACTTTTTAGGCCTTGGTGAGCGCGTGGCTCTGAATACACTCAGCGGCTCGCGCGTGTTACACAATCACCGTTTAAAACGCTGCCATCCAAATAATCCCACGTGCGTGCGCAGAGCGGCTACTAAATGGTTAAAGGGCAGCGTGTCAACACTGTGAGTGTGTGGACAGTCTTTTGAAATAATTTTAAAAACGTCCATGCTTTGTGTAATCTTACAGTAGACTTAAGATGAGACCCAGCTGCCTCCTGCTCAGTTAGGTTTTTGAAATGACTTAAGCGCTGGAAGGATTAGAGATAACTGTGGTCTTTTAGAGGAGAACAAAATATCAACCATTATAGCAAAATACATGTTCTCTAAATTAGTTGGTAAAATAAACAACTGCATGAAAGATCACCTTTATATTTCATTTATGAATCCCAATATTCAGTAGTACTTTTATTCAAAATGTTGCTGTAAAGTGCTGGGGACACACTTCCGGCAATAGAAGCAGAAGAGGAAAGAGCCAGAAGATGGGAGTAAGAGTGGATCCGCTCTGGTCTAGAGTTTCTGGTGTCAGAACATTATCTGCCCCGTGTCTGCACATTCTCAAGGACAAAACCGCTAGGCAGCAATTCCACCAATGAGACTGAGGAGAGCCAGTCTAGTTTACATTCTCTCTCCTTGTGTCTCTGGATGTCCACTGCAGCCCAGGGCAAGAGTGCAGCTGGGGTGAACAGGGGAGACGCTTCACTGGAGGTTCACACAGCACACATGAACATCACTTTCACGCTTTTATATCGATTATTACGTACTAATAATGCCCTCTTTAGAAGGCGCATTCTTCCTTGTCCCAGCCAAGGGAAGGTGTAAATCCGTTCATATTAAACACATCAACAGTTATGTTATCATACACTGGGTTTGAAAGTCACAAAACAAAATATCCAGATAAAAAAAAACACAAGTAGTTATTACTTCTTTGCATCATTTCATACACGGTCATTATAAGACACATCACATTTTGCATTTTTACAAGTTTGACCAAAAGTATTCTTAGCTAGTTATGTAGTTTGCAAATTCAAAATGTAAAACGTCAAGGCGTCTCAATACCAAAAATACTACAACAAAAAACCCAAACCCAATTCTAAATCGAGTGACAGATTTCCTCTAATGTAATGCATCACAGAATATACAAGAACCACTTCAAGTCTATGACGCATTTCACCTTTTAGAGGCACTTTGAATGACTGAGAATTGTATGCATTATTAAGAGCCTGCAAACCGTGACATTCTCCTCTACCTGAAGGGACTTTGTAAAGTTTTCCAAAGATGGGGGTATGTTGTTTTGTTTTTGGAGCATAGCTTTATGTAAAAATGTTCAAAGAAAGAGGAAGTCCCGGGCAGAAGGAGGGAGTGAGAAGCAGTGGGTCCATGGCTGAGCGGAAGAGCCAAGGACACAGTGACCAGGCGTACTGTAATGATTTTAGTCTCCAATCACACGTTCGCGCCCCCCCACTGAGATCCTATCTACACTCAGCCTGCTCCGCTCCGCTCTGCCAGCCACTACCGCTCTTCTCTGCAGCAAGACTTAGGGTTAAAGATCCACAAGCCACACCAAGACCTATACTCAGAGTGGAGCAGACAAAGTTAAATGACAATGAGGGAAATTTATAGAAAAAAAAATCTCGTAATAGATCATAAATGCCACAAAATAGATTAGTTTTAGTTTTGAATGGCATGAGTATTTGAGACAAAATGTCGTCTGCTATTGAGAAACGTGTTACAAATAAGCGGCTGTGTATGGATCGTGAGAAACTTGACAGAGAAATTATTTACTGTGAGCGCGGGTCCCATACGCTCCTGCAGTTGAGTAGAAAGTATGAGGGATTGGCAATTTTCCACCTCCATCTACCCTCAAAGAGCAAGATCCACTCGCCCGTTCACATAGCAGTGTGCACACATTAGGGCCAATATGGGTTAAGTACTGCACAGGTAAGAGATCAAACCCATAACCTTTGGGCGGACACTCTACAAACTGTGCATCATCAGATATTTTGACACATCACCATTCTTTAGTTGACTGCCCCAATTTTCTTCAGACACTCATAAGTCAATTAAAAAATAGTAAATAGTAAAATCTCAAAAGTCACAACAAATTACACTCTTTATTGGATTAATAAACTAGTGTTGTGTTGTAAATAAAAAAAAAAAAAAAAATCTTGAACTCTGGTTGTATTTATACATAATTTATTACATTTATATAAAATGATTTTCCTTATTAACTGTACAGTTTGAACTCCCTCTGAGCATTCATGATTTAATTATGAATTATGAATGAATTAATTTGGGAAAAGGTGCTCCTATACACACACACACACACACAAACACACACGCATACACATGCACAAACACACACACGCAGACCCAGTGCCACACACTGCATTGACTTTCATTGGTAGTGGTTTACCTGCTTCGCTAAATCACAGAGATCTCCTTGAGAATTAAAACAGGCTTTCCCTTGAGACCTGCACGACATAGGAGATTAAAAGTAGTGTACTATGGGCTTTTTGAAGCACCAAGAAAAGACAGACTTAAACATTTCATCTTTTAATATTTGACTTTACACTGTCAAACCATTTGGCACCACAACCTAGCACCTGGCACTGGACATAATTTAAATGCTATTTAAAAAAAATAAAAAATGCTATTTTTGAAAACAAATTCTCTGCCGTCAACCAACCTATACCACTGACTAAGAGCTGGTAGACTCCTCTCCTCTCAGACTCCAATTTAACATCAATTATATATAATTATATTATATATTATATCTATTTATTCATTGAAAATGATGAATTCTGTAAATTTTACATTTGTTCATGAATCATCTCTGTTTATCCAGGTTTGCAGTGTGTACCTTAATCCTTAATCCAGCATTTATCCAATCCAAATTCTGGATTAAGGAGACAATCAGAAATCAGAAATCATGCATCATCTGCGACAACGGGGCCTACCTCCTTTCACACACTTGAGATACGCTACTCCAGAGTCCACCAGGGCGGCAAGAGGCGTGTCCAGCCTGAGCGAAGTAATGGGACAAGGTAGGTAATTACATCTCCTAAATGTAATGTCTTTGAAAAGAACAAAATTTACTGGGTTTTACTGGGTATTTATCACATTGTGGGGACTGAACTTTATGGAAACCTTATGCAACAAAGGTTTTTGTGCAAAGATATGAGTTAATTTAGGTTAAGGTTAGGCAAATATTCATTATATAAACATTAGGATCAGCCATCACAGGAAATGATCATTGTAATGTCGCCACAAATGAAATCTACATATTGCAGTCAGAGTCAGAGACAAAAGACAAAGACGTCTTGTAACATACCTACTGTTCCCATTCTTTCAATTAGCAGGTTCAGTCAGAAGCCAAGCCGCTACTATCAACACGGTCCCATCATCTGCAACTTATCTCCTGTCTGCAACGCCCTAGCATCCTGAAAACACACATGCATCCTCCATTACTCCCAAATTATAATCAGGCTTCTATTGTGTAACACATTCCAAAGTTTGTTTCTAATTTGTGGTATTTTAAGAGTCTAAATACATCTGAACAGTGGCAGAAAGGTTCATATTACTTCTGATATAAATGTTTAAAAAGGACAGAAATACTGCACAATATCAAGTTACAATTACTAAGATGTGAGGAGATGTGTTGTTGCCATAATATTATAAATGCAATTAAATCCATGCAAGACAAATGTGATTTCAGTCTCCAGAATCACAACTTTTTGACTTTCGCGTACATTTTAACACATGTAAAAAAGTGAGTGACACTATATCCTTTTGAAACCATATCCTAACATACTGTATGCATAGCTAATCACCTTAACACTAACATCATATATTTCAAAGGCTTCATTTCAGCCACACAGCACGGATTGATAACGACCACGACTTTTTCGCTGACCTCACCACCACCGCAAGTCTCTCTTTGTGATGATTTCGTACCTTTACAGTCACAACCAGTCAATGGCGTCTATGATGGATACCTATGGAAGCAGCCGGACGAGCAGTCGATGGAAAGTGACCCATGTGGACATCTGCGCTTCCGGGATGTGAAACCTAATTCCGGGTGGGATTGATCCGTGTCTGGCCACTGTTAGGGATAAGACTAGAGAGGAGAGGGAAGAGATAAGAGCAGGCACGGAGGGGTCAATGATACGTTTGAACCATGAACCTCAACTGCAAACTGGGCACTACTAAGACCCCCTGCTCCCTCATTCCATCACAGACATCCCACTACATTCTATAGGGTCTTTAAAGTTGTACACGCCACATTTCATCCAGCCGTGAGAAAGGCACTTTAGTGGTCAATGGGAAATATTACAGATAGTCACATGGAGTAAAGGGGTAAATTATGCATGAACAAAACACACATGGAATGTAAGTATAGAGGGATTTCAAAAATATATCATTGTGCACTGACATTTGTCCTTTTTTGATCCTACTTTAAATGTAAAGTAGCTATTGTGGAAGTGTGAATGAACCCTTAGTTCCAAAGCTTTGAAAGGTGTAGTGTAATATAATAATATATGTTTTTGTTTAGTTTGTTTATAAAGCTGTAATACGTGGAGTATATAATAAAACAATATGTAATTAACGTTAATTTTAATAAATTTCAAAAATGCGTTTTATCTGACATATAACTGGCTGGAGTGGGAAGAAAGAAAACACCAAACACAAATACAACTTGATTACCGTATAGTTTGAGTCCAGGCTTTCTTTCCTGTTAAATAAAGCCTATCATCAAATCAAATAAATACATAAACAACAGCACAACTTCCTCAAAACATCTCAGTGACCTTTATTATTCTGTTTGCTTTATGAACAAGATGAAGCCCAAGTTGCTCAGTTGTTTACCTTAGCATTGCCTAGCAGCATCTTACAGCGTAACATGTCATCTGTGGCCTGTGTATGGCTCTGTGGGCTGTTGTCGCCCTGAGATGTGAGCTGAATAATTAAATGGTTCCATTAATAAATAAAGTCTAGAAGAAAACAGGAGGGGTGCAAGGGCCAACCGGAGAGCCAGGTCAGTCAACTTTGCAATCACAGCTTAATGCAGACAACAAACAAGAAATAATCTGCAAGTCTGAGCTACACGTAAAAGTCAAACACCTGCTCAAAACAAGTATTTCTACTGCTGGGTTATATCTATCTTGCACTTATTTAATTAAGTGTTTTCATTGCTCAAAAATACCTTGATAACATACATTCTTGCTGTGAGAGGGGGTCTCATCTGCACAGATCCGGCTCACATTTTGGGCATTTTTACTCTATGTTTTGAAACAGGCTTGTATTAAACATTTGTAAGATTTTGACAGTGATTTGGGGGCAGGATGTGGCATTTCAACATATTTCCTCTGTGATCCAGTGGGACAGCGCCATTTCCTTTAAAGCAGGTGGAGGGAGGTGACAGAGGCTATACCACTGCAGAGCCAAGAGTAGACGTCCATGCTACTGCCAAACTTTGTCCCAGCAGGCCTCACCGAATTACTGTTTAACTGCCTAAATCTGATGTGCCTAAAGCCAACTATACTACACAGTTGTTTTAAATGGAAAAATCTGTCTAGGGAGCAGTTAGTGGAGAGGCGAATATGAATTTGTGGTTTGAACTATATAGACTTTTAGGGGAACACATTAGCAGCTATAGAAGTGCTACCATGTTTTCCTTGCTATTTTGAAAGTATGTGGGGTACATTTAAGAAGCCTAAATAAAGTTGAAGGATGACCGAATCTGAGAAAATTGTCTGTACAAAAAGGCAGACTATTGGTAATGACGTAAAAAAAATCTCTATACACTATATCGTATTTCTTTTTGAAGGACAAATGGAACAGACAGACCTCCACCAAGGCACTGGCTGTCTGTTCCACTGGCCTTATCTTGGTTTTGGTTACTGACCTCAACTGAAATGCATGAAGAGTCTGGTCATGTTTGAACTGAATTACTTACAAACCAACCAACACAATTAAAGAAATCTCTTTGAATGAGGTCATTTAGATCTTGTTAAAAATATGGAATACACTTAAAAAGAAATGCGGCCATGAATCTTGGCTCCTAAATACCCAATAAGATTTAACTCATTCTAATAATTCTACCCTAATGCTGCTTGTTGCTTTGTGCATTCTCTCTCTCTAATACACACATATGCTCTCTCACCCTCCCCACTTTCTTTCTTTCCCGAGGCCTTCTTCTCTCTTATTTTACAGCCTGATCTCTATTTAGATTTCCTCGTTTGGAGCTGCCATAACGTTCCACGCTGCCAACATCTGTAAGTGGTTTGGAGGCAGGAGACACTATGGAAAACCATCAAAACTAAAGAGACTGTACGACAGGGCGAGATCATGGGAGACCGACAGTGAGAGCAGAGACACTGAGTCAGAGCAGTGTCTTGTGTCTGTGTCTGATAGAACTACTAGGATGTGCTCATACTTGAATCTGGATCTTTGGGGCAAAGGGGGATAGGTGTTTAAAGGTTAGAAAAGTTATTGCAATGGATATGAACTTTTGGTTGGAATTTTAACTTTTCTGACATGAAGGAGGACAAGGCAATGGTACAGAGCAAACTAACCTGAGCTGGGAGTTGAGCCCATATTCCTGGTCTGAGGTCTACAAGGTAAGCAGCCAATGAAACTACAGCTGAATCAGACCTGCAACCCCCAAAATGTCACTCATTTGCTACAAAATATATTTAAAGTACTTTCCATGGAAAATTGTCAGTAAAAGTTAAAACACACCATATTAAGAACAAAAAACATACATTGTACATTATGTAGTGCATGGGGTTTGTTTATGTTTGGCTGCTGTGACCTCATTCACGTGTCAGGTTTTAGGCAGATTGGATTTAAGCTGCAGCACTTTTAAAGAGATTATGTTATTGTGGGAGATTAGAGGAAGTAGATACAGTGGAGGGAGCTAATGAGGGGTTTCCCCCTCCCCAGCTGCTAGTCCCTCTCAGTGTGCACTGTCCTGTTGATAATACTCACTACAATGCCATATTACTGTGGTGTTAGGGGCCTTTGAGAGCTGCACATGGTTTAGTGCAGCGTTGACAGTAAAAAGCATGCCAAGATTCAAATACATGTAATTAGAAACATTACTATTGAGTGGGAGCACAATGTAGGGGTCCATCATGTGTTAAAACATGACTATAAAAGTCATGGTTGAGGTTCAAGTATTGACCAGACGTATATGCATTATAAAATTTAACACAGGAGTGCTTTTTATGTTCATCAACAATGATAAACAATATTCTCAGTAATCATAACATTATATTATAGGCGATAGATCACTAATCTCTTTGTCGACTAGAGACAGGAAGTGAAATGATCAAACTCATTCAGTAGCAAGACTGTGGCCTGCTTTGGATACCTGCAGGAGTGAGTGGTACAGTGTTGACAGTCAAACACAGATCCACATACATGTCCATTACAGCCATACTATTAAGTGTGAGCACCTGGCAGCACTTTGCACATGTGTTTGTGCAGTAGTGAAATGGAGACGCAGGGAGAGTTTGTGTGTACAGTAGGCCCTCATTAGGTAATGAGGATGATTACACTGCATTAGGTGGTGGAGCAGAGAGCTACAGCCACAAGGAGGGAGAGAGAGAGGGAGAAAAACACCAACATGTGTCTGTGATTTGCGGGATAAGCACATACCATTTAATTGACACAAGCGCTGGTTGCCTCCTGATTGGTGCAGAGCCGCCCCGTGTACGTCGGCTTGACCTGGGTCGTCCTTGACTCTAAGGGCAGAGAGGCAGATGTGGCGTGAAAGGGACGGGGCCAGGAGCACTCACAGAATGGAAAGGTACTGAACACAAAGTCAGCTGCGTGAAGCTACACTGGAATATTGGAGAAGCATTAAAGTGTTTAGTAGGTCAGACTTTCACTGTGAAGATGGAAAGGTTTTGACTGAGAGTTAAACAGGCGCATGCACTCTATGAACACACAAAACGTGTCCCCAAGCAACCTCCAGCAGTCATATTCAGAGCAAAGGTCAAAAGGTCTTACATTACTCACTCACGCTAACGATGTGGGTTTTGTAGTCAAGAGTCTTACATAGCATCTTGTTTTATGTTTAAGATTTGTCCTATGCTGGGAAACACAAAGTAACAATGGAATATGTACTTGAAGGAATCTGTCAACTCACTTCTGTGTGCGTTCTCATTTACCTGCCAATTGACTGATTAATCACTCAAGTAATATGAGGTGAGTCTGTTTTGAGCAAATGTAAAATCTCTATATTTTTTGGAGTATTCCGAAAAAAATATATAAATATATATATACACATACACACACGCTGTGTAAAACAGTCGAGCTTTCATTAGGTTTATAAAGGTAGAAGCTACTGTTAAAGTACTGCTTATGGTTATTCACCAGGATGCTTGAGGAAAAAAAAAAAAGGTCTGAGAGCCACACTTGGTTCTGGTTTGGACATGCCTGGTTTAAAACTTTATTGTTAGGGAATCAGCATTTCAGTTTAATGCAGTTAAAACCTGGAACAGTCGTCCTGAAGATGTGAGACAGGCCTCTACTTTGACAATGTTTAAATACAGGCTCAAAATGGTTCTGTTTAGCTGTGCATATGACTGAAAGGTTTTTATTCTGCACTCTTTTCTTATATGTATATTTTATGATGATTATTTGTGATTATTTATGTTTTGATTTGTTTGTATTATGATTTGAATATCTTTCAGCACTTTGAATTACTTTGTGTACGAATTGTGCTGTACAAATAAACTTGCCTTGCTTTGTTGATATTAACAATACAAAATCACAGTGACAGACAGCCGACATACGCTAAAAGTGCAATATTTAACTTCTCTATCTGGGGTGTTTCCCCACTTGTTGGTATCCATGGAGAGGTTTTTGCTTTGTCAGGACATTTTCACCATATGGCATTAAATTTGTTGATCTCGCAATTATCTATTGAAAAACAGGCGGCATTATTACTATGAGCAGGATTATCACTCCACAGATATGACATGTAACTTCACCCAGTGGCTTTGCCTGCTGTTTTTCGTAAAGTTAAAGCTTAATGCCGTATAGTGAAACATTCCAGACAAAGTAATACCATCTCCATGGACACAAGTAGGTGGGGGAAATGTTGCATAGTGTTGTCGTGCTGGAATGACTGTATTGTCAGTCTAAACTAAAATATGTTCTCCTTGTACCAAACCCACCTGGCCAGTGCAGTAATCAGACTGTAACACACCTTCATGACTCCCTCCCTGTGTCAAAGGACAAACCCAGCCCGTTACACCTTGAACAGAAATAGTCTGCTTGTAGTGCAGTGGGTGAACGTGTGAAGACTTCCCTGTTCCCCTCTGCCTCCCTCCTACAAGTGAGCAGGTATTTTTACCCCAGATGAAGTGCTGACCCAGGGCAGAATAATTACACCCCGCAGGGCACTGGCACAGACGAGTCAGGGCACGAAACAGCTAGCACCTGAGCCACACGTAAACCACACTTATCCCACTGTTTATACACACGTACAGCACAGGGCCATGCAGGAGAATGGAGGAGGGCATATCTTGGCACAGCTGGGGAACCTATCTGGCAGCAACCCACAAACATGCCAACCCCATCACAGTATACAATAAAGACTCAAAGAGGCTGAAACTGAACTCCTGGTTAATGCAGAGGGAGTAGTCAGAGAATGGAGAAAATAATCATGTACTATACGCTCCATGTGCTAAAATGGAGGATTCTGCAGGGATTGTGTGTGGAACGACTTTTGGCTCAAATTCAATCCAAAAGTCCTGAGAGGATTGGGCTTGTTTTAATCACTTCTAACAGAATAATGGTGAATGGTCATAAAACTATAATGGCGCTATTATCACGCCTGACAATTATTTGGGTATTTGACACTCACATTTTATAGTCAGGTACTGTCAGGTAATGAATACTTTGAACATATTAAAATAATAAGTGAACCAAATTAACCAGGTATAATAAGTATAGAGTTGTGAAAGTGAAAGTAAAAGTAAGTAAGTAGATCTGATTATCTTTGAAGTATGACATAATGATATCAATAGTTATATGTGAGTGTTATATACATTTTTATTTTTAAATGTCTTGACCCATATATCCAACAGCTTATCATAAATTCAACAGTTAAACATGTCAAAGGTCATTTCAAAGGCGTTATCAGTACAATAATCTCTATACTGGATTTACTATGTCACTGATGATGATGATTTGAAGGCTTCAGTAATTATACAACAATACCACTCCTTTTTCTGTTCATGGGGTCATGAGCTGCGCTTTCATGTTTTTCTTAAGGGTCGACCTGCTGTTTTAGAGTCTTAAAGCAAGCTAGCTAGACCAAGGAGACTGACACGTGAGTATTAGCAGACTTTAGTGGAGACTTTCCCCAGTATCTACAGTATATCTTCTCCCATATTAAATGCATGTTCTATGGAAAGTATGCAGTGTGTTGCTAGGCGCAGCGGAGGCTACGGGAAATGGCTGTGGTCAAACCCAAGTCCTTGAACGAAAGACAGGGAGGAAAGGAGAAGACAGGGAGTAAAATAGAGCAGTCAAACACATACTGTATGAACAACTGTATGAGTTCTATAGGTAGATATAGTATATATAGTGATTCCCAAAGTGTGGTTCATGTGCTTCTGATTCTACTACAACAGGGTTTCTTGCACCTGAAGTGTGTGTGTAGTTTTATTCTCCTTTTTATTCTTACTTAAGTTAAGTTCTGGTTTAGATCTAGGTTGGTCCAATCTGGGTTAATCAATGTTTAAAGTAGTTAAGAGCAAGTTTAGTCACATCAATTCAGACTCTCGTAAACTTTCAAACTAAATTTAAAGATATGACTTGATACTCGTTACTGACTTTGATACCACATTGATGATTAAAAAAAAACTTTAATACAATAGACATAAATTAATAATCATAGTTTCTTTAGTACTAACATGTGACACTGTCCTTACTAACTGATATGGATCCAAATCTAAAACTGTTTTAGAAAGGTCCAGTTTTGTCCTTGATACTTGTCAATGAGTATCCCGTTATGCTAAAACTTGTATTGAGTATCTTTGTATTGTTGTCGTTTTTTTGACAATCCTAACTTAGATCTACTTCAGTCCAGGATTTCCTCGGTCTTGGTTTGGTCCCGTCCACTGTACTGTCTTAGCTGAGGTGAGGTTTAAAATAAAATGGTGGTGGGAATGTGCCACTGCATGTTAATTCTTCTTCACGCTTGCGTTGAGGAACACAGAGCCTCTAATTGATGCTAAACAAACTGCTGACCCAGACTGGGGATGAAGGTCTGTCACCGATGCACACAGGCACAAACTATAAAACGCACCATTTACCAGTGAGGTGCACACTGAGTGAAATGTACAACTGTGGTACAAGTACTGCAGATACCACCAGACCTCAAAAGTCATCACAACAGTACCTCCTACTGGATATTTGAAGGCAGGTGGTCAAGTATTAGGTTTGCAGACAGCCACAAGCCACTAGAAACAACATAACTCACAGTGGGAAGAGTAGCCACAACAACATCACAGAAGTAAGGGTTCTGCTAAAGGTGCACTATGTAACTTTTCTTGTGGGTACGATACCTGCTTGTCTTGAAGTTATTGCTTGACTGGTATGCTTCCCCAACTAGAGCTAGCTTGCATTTTTCCCAATTATGGGAGTTTTTATTTCTTGGAAAACAACCATTCTTACAGAGTGAGATCACCTCTCCACAGACCTGGTCTTGTGGCATCGCTGGCTTGTTTCCATGGGGATAGATAGGTATAATGCATTACTGAGGATCATTCCAGACAAAGCGATAACATCTTCTTTGGGACTTTCCACCAGAAAGGGTACATACAAGTAGTGAGAATGATGTCATTAAAACTTATCACTGAAGAATGCTGTCTGATTGCTACATAAAACTTGTAACATTATTTTGGTTATTTTACGATCTGTTTTCTACAACTGCCATTTCACATAGATAAATTGTGCAGACCTGTGTAGACCTGTAACAAATTGGTACTTGTAAGAGAAGTCACACTATTTATGCACACAAAGTATTTGAATTTCAATGCACTCCGCTCAAAGGTCTTGTCCAGTAATACAATATCATGTGAATGGTGACGTCCTTGTAGCCTACATATTTAGAGGCAGATCTGTGGAGCGTGTTATATAATGCGTAGACAATAAAAGTAAAGTCCTCTTCATAGTCACACAAACAAACACTTGCAGTCCTAAACATGGGAGCTCCTGGGGGGGTACAGTGCTGCCTTTGTCCCTGTCCCCCTCATGGAGAGATCACCCCCCTGTAGCCTGCCTTATCAAGGGCAAGTGCCTGCGTGTAGTGTGCACAACTTACACTAAAATACACTTCTTTCTTTGCACACTCCCCCTTGTTTCGGTCCCTTGCCCCTTTTACTACTCTATAGGAAACTGCTCCCTCCATTGGGACAGAAGAGCTTTGAAGGTGATCCAGAACTGCTCTGCCATCCCTGTTTGGTCATAATATCTGATTCATAAAGTAGTGTTAATGTAATAAGATACAAGGCACACAACGGCACTTCAAATTATTATATTTACAAACAACTATGAACTAGAAAAAAAATAAATAAATAAATAAAAAGTATCAAAACTTCCAAAAGCTCACACATCATGTTTTTAAAAGTTGTTATTTTTATTTAAATTAATCTATATACATTTAAAGGTACACCATGTAATATTTCTAGTGGGGGTATGCACCTGCTTGTCTTCATGCATGTTATTTTTTGTCAAGAATGTTTCACAGTATGGCATTAAACAAATCCATCTTTTATGTGTGCAGTTCCAACAGTTTTATTGTTCAAAACACCTTGAAAATATGAATTTTTAAAAGCAGTCTCTCTGACTCGTATCTTCTTCAGATACGTTTAATGCCATACTGTGGAACATTCCTTGCAACACAATACGATCTCAATGGAAACATGGGCGGGGTTGGAACTTCTATCACAAAAGTTACATAGTGGACCTACCACATTTACTCTTCTAGGCACTAATGAAAAAACAGTGTGGATAAGAAATAGTACTCAAGTAAGATCATTGTAACAGAAGTATTAGATACATTAGTATACTGCCATTAAATGACTTTCTCTCCCCCTCCTTTCTCTCGCTCTCTCTGCACCATGCTCCATTGGGACAGAAGCTCTTTGAAGGTGATCCAGGACTGTACTGCCACCCCGTTCTCCCCCGCCCTCCCCCTCCCCCCAGTGAGTGCGTCCCCTCCACCCTCACACTCTCGGGGGGGGCTGGATGCCGCTCCAAATCCAGGGCTGGGCTCATCACAGCTCCTGCCGTGGGGCCTCCCTGGATGTCCCACTGTCACAAGAGGAAATATTTAGGAAAAAAAGATATCTGTTTAGCTAGCTCTATGGTAATTTAATGTTAACAAGTTACAATGACACAAAAGGTCATACATTTTCTGGCATTCCAGGTAGTACCTCATACTATCATGCATTTCTGTTAGACATAACTTAAACCAGGAGTAAACCAAGTCCAAACCAAGACTAATCCAGATGTATTCTTCACAGTTTGAGAACCATGGATTCAATGAATATATGCAAGCCTCGACAGAATGTTTATTTTCCCTTTCACTTCATCCTGACAGCACTCTTCTCTCCACCCCTCTTCCCCACATCATCCCATCCCAAGGACAGACGTTCTCGTTCACGTTCTTGTCCGACTGGTTTCTGGCACACACCAGTGCACTGCTGTGTGCCAACACAGACACTTGGGGTCCAAACTTTTCTTGCAGGATGACCAGCAAAAGTTGTGAACGCACTAAACTATAAAAAAATGTATTAAACATATTGTTTTACTTGCTTGCATGTTAGCTCATATGTGGGTTACTATATTCACTTTATTATCCTCCAGCCATATGGGGAGGCAGGCTTATGGGGTGTGTCGGGATACATGGGGCTAGAGCAAAGCAGATCCAGCGATTAGACTTAAATTATGTCAGTTATCACCTGCATATCACAGTGGGAGTTAGAAACCATGGTTTATGTTTGCACAACAGATTTTTTTTTTTCAAGAATACATCACATCAGGATAAGTTTAAGGTGACATTCTGGTAGAGAAAAATGCAAACATTTGAACTCACGGGGAATGTAGTCACACACTGTACATTAAATAACCCAGGAGCAGAACCGAGATTTCATTTTATATCAAGGAACAATGTAGCTGGGTTGCCACATAGCTTTGTGGTTTTCAACACAAGTGTTCCACAGTAAAACTAAACTATAAAACACCAACAGCCTCACAGTAAAATCCTTGAGATGTTCAGGAAATGTGTCTTGTTTAATTACAACATTACATGTTGCTAACATTTTTGAAGAAAAAACCCATTGCAGTCTGTTAAGGCTACACGGGTCTATAACAAAAAAATTAGATGTTGCAAAGAAACCTTTCAAGTTTGGATGTTCTCTTTGTGTCAGTGTACATATAAGATAATCCATCGAGCTACACCTCATAGAACTGTGCATCTGTGGGCACTCCTGACCAAGGCTCACTCAGACTAGCAGAATGCTCCCAATGGGCTGAACCGTGCTCATCCACTGCTATGAGCAGTTGACCTATTAAGCATTTCAAAAAAATATTTAAATTATTTTAAGTTTGGGATGCTTAAAACTTGCTAACACATTAAAAGCAGAGATAAGAAAAATGAGCAGAATTATGAAAATAAGCATCTCTGTCACACATTTAACACTTCTTTGAGCAAAAAGAACATTTTGCACTGCTCAGGCGTTTCTTCCTGGATATTCTTCCACTGTACCTCCGTCTTTAATCACCCTTTTCTGTGGTGTCTTGGCCAGGACCCCCGTCCATGGCGGGGGTCACTGAGGGGTGTGTTGAGGTGGGACAGGCCAGCTGCTAGAGGTGTGTGCGGAGAAGGAGCAGCTCTATGTATAGTCTGTGTGTCCCTGGGGATTTGAGACTTAAACTCCATATTCATGACACATCACTGTAGGGATTAGAAGGGCATCATCAGATAGAGCGGCTTACGTCAGGGCGCGCGCGCGCGCGCACACACACACACACACACACGCGCGCGCGCATGCACATACGCGCACACATGCGCACACACGCGCACACACACACACACACACGCACACACGCACACACACACACACACACACACACCATCTAAGAAAATAACATAGACAGAGTGAGTGGCACCCTCCCAGGCCTTCAGAAAAGTCCTCTAATAACAACTGCAGTAGCTGCATTTGTGCACACTGAAACCAACCAAGGGCCATGGACTTTTCTTTCATTCATACCTCTTAAAAAGTAGTGGCGTAGGTGATAGTGCACACTAAAACCAACCAATTATAACTTTTATTTTGCCAGGCATAAACATTAAGAACAAATTCTTATTTAGTTGGCCTGATAGTGCAAAAGCAGGGAAAGGGATGAATAAGAAAAACAGTGACATAATGACAATTCAACAAAAGTCCCTCTGAGAAATAAATCTTTGTGTTATACATTTGCTAAAGATTTACCATTTTCAAAAAGTATATACATAATAAACATTTGAGTACAGAATAAAACAAATGTATTATAATAATTTGCTAGGCCCTCATGTGTAGACAAAGACAAATGGAGCCCAGGACAACATGTGTGAGTGTGGAGGTGGTTTATCAGGGCCAGTCCTGGTGGAAGTAGTGCTGTGTGGGACATCCTGAAGAGGTGGGGCTGTGATTGTGGCTCATATGTGAGCTCTTATATGTGAGCTCTTATATGTGAGCTCTTATCTGCTTCGGTCCACAGGGCATCAGGGGAAACGCACTCCTTCCTTCCTGTGCCTTTCACACTGTCACAACATAGCAGCCATCAAATTGTCCAACGTATGGAGGATGAAAGGAGGCCACAGTGGGCTGGATAAGTAAAGATTCATTCACCTTAGAAACACATGAAAATGCAATAATAAAAAGCTCCTTTAAAGTCATTTTGTTCTGAGTGCAAGCCAGGCCAGCGCTGGAGGAGAAGTGTCCCAGCAGCAGTAGAGGGTACTGGGACAGTGGAGGTGGGGTATAGGCGGATGCCCTCCACAAGGGAGCCCAGGAAGGACACCTCTGTACCCTACATTTTGCACCTGGCACTGCACGGGACCTGGCAGCAGGCCAGTCCTCCTTCTTCCCCAGTTCACCCTGTGCTATCTATCTAATGCTACGACAATGTACTAGAGCTTCCATTCACTTCTATTCAATCTGTTATTAACCCACAAAGCACCATAACATACAACCTTTAATTTTCAACTTTTCTCTCCTCTGTGGCCTGTGTAGTACATTGGCTCTATAGAATACCACAGACTGTACTTATGGTGATATCGTGTTAAACTCTGGATGTAGTAAAATATAGTTGTAGGAGAAGAGATCACAGCAGCCTCAGCCGCCACAGTAGTTGCAGTACTATTTCTTGATTATCGAGATATTTTAAGAATAACTTAGAGGATGCACCTTACGATCTGGCAAAAGGCCACTTCTCCTGCTTCCCCCATTTCCCCTTTACGGTGTAGGCCGTCTCTCTCACTCAGAGTGAGGCAGGCCCGCTGGTGCTAAATATTATGATTAATTAATGCTGCACTGAGTAATTGACCTTTCCTGGTGTGAAATCCCATAAAATGTGTTTGTGCAAATTGATCATTTTGTGATAATTATGCTGGGGGCAGTGCATTTCAATTTGCGATAGTGTCAACATCCTAATCAAGAATTTGTTAAGCATTTATTCAATTACATCTGGGACAGCATTTATGTAAGCGTGTCTAATGTTTGACAGACTCTGTAAAGAGCTCTAAGGATGGGTAATAAGACATGTCAAATATTTATGTATGTATAATGTGAACTGGCAAACAAACACGATGGTGGATTGAACTGAAAAAAGATGTTAAAATTCACTTTTCAATGCATAAAAACCTGTGGCTTTCTTTGGTATAAAATATATTTATTATATTCTATGCAAATCTCTATATGTCTGTTCCTTATTTGAAAGGTCTTTAACTAATTTTGCTACCTTAATTATTTAAAAAAATGTATTACAATATTCTTTTTGGCTTTTTGTTATTATATAGTAATATGTGAGCTGTCTAAGTCACACTACATTTATAATTAGATTTATTCCGCAGTCAGAATGGCAAAAATGCTACATTAATCAACTAACCAACGATTGCCCTCACATACTAACCTTTACCTCCATATTGCACAACTATAGAACCAACTTTCTTCACAATCTTTGCTCTTTCTTTCTGCTGACTTCCACTCGTGACGATTGTCTTATCACCTCACCTCCTGACAGCTCGCTCAGGCTTGGGTATTACCAAAAAGTGAACAGAACAGCTCATCCCGGGTACTTCCTGTTTCTTGGAGACTTCAGACGAGTGCTTCCTGTGAGTGCGTACCCGTGGAGTGTCACCTTGTATCATTAGGAGACATTGACACTTCTGCCGTTGACAAAATGTGAGTGCGTCTGCCTTTAAACTGTCATCACTGATTCTGTGAAAGCAGGTTCAGAATAGACGTACGAAGGAAAGTGAGGAGAACTCTGTGTTGGTGCACCTCCACAAAATACTCAAATTCAAGTACAAATCCTATCCAAGTTCATAAAATGTTCCAAAGAGATGAAAGCTTTTGGAACAAATTTGGCAGGTGTATACGATGGAAGTCAAGAGTTGTAGCCTGCAATACCAAATTTTCAGGTAAGCTCACCACTCACTATTTTGCCTCATGGTAAGTTATGTATTGTAAGTTATGTATAACTGGAAAATCAACCGTCTCAAACTGCCTTTCATCGCAACTTCAGCAGCAACAAACAAGCTTTTAAAAGGTACAAGCATAATGCACTTCACAATCACAAGTCTTGTTGTTATGTATATGTTTTTTTTAATGTCTTTTTCCAAGAATATAGCTATTGTATCATCACTGTTATTTGGGGATCCTCTATTACACAAAATTGACTCTTGTGAGCTTTAAGTCATGTCATAATGTTGTTACCTCCTCAAAAACATACTTGACATTGTGTTTTGTTTCATTCACACGTTTGAGTAACCCTTTATTATTAGTCTGTCTACATCTCCAAAGCTCAAAACGCTTTGTTCTAATTTGTGATGTCATCACTTGGTAGTTTTCAAGCTAACACCTACCTTTTACCTTTAGTTCAGTTGAGATGTACAATTCCAAGGCTGAAATTATCCAAATGATTATAGTGAAAGTGTAAGTAAGTTTAAAAACACAGTGGGGCACTTCTTGTGCTACCACATGACATCACAAGGTGAAACAGAGTGTTTTCTGTTTGAAAGAAGAACTCAACTTAATGAAAGAAAACACAACTCCGGGAGCAAATATGGCATGCATATTGTTGGAAGCTACAGAGAAACGTAAGTACCAGGAGTAAATCCTATACAGAACAGGAGAGAACATGCAAACACCACACAGGCCAACCCAGGAATTTCTTACTGTGAGACCCCCTGTGCCACTGTGTCATCCAAATTATTAGAAATCTTTGGCCAAGCATGTTATCCTGGACAGTGAGAAATCCCATTGTAAAGGCTTATCCAGCTGGGAGCATAGTCCAAACATGCAACAACTGATAGCACAAGACCAGTGTCAACAAAGCAATGAACTCCAGCGTACTCTAGTCACAATCTCTTCTATTTATCTTCATGGTGTCTACTGTAAGCTTACAACTACAACACAAAGTCAGACAATACTAGCAAACCCCTGGCATAAGGAAGATTGATTTACTCTATAGAGATTTCAACAAGAAAATGTTTAAATTGCTGTCAAAAATCTACTGTCAAGATAGATGTGGCCCCACTGCTCTGCTATATTCAGTTAATTGGGACCATTTTGCTGTCTAAGCAGTACACTCTAAAAACCATAGAGCGACTTCCCACAGTTCGTATGATTAATCCCCACATCAGACAGACTGGTAAAGAAAGCTGTCAGTCACCCAAATTAGAAAAGTGAACTTAACTGAACAAAACATGCTGCAAGGCTCGTAGTATAACACAACAGTTTGAAGTAAATGGGGCAACTACAGTGGGCCAATAGCTGATAGTTTAGACAATGGAAACTGTACAGTGACTAAACCTTGAAAACGCCATTAACAGAGAGACTAACCAACCACATATTAAACAGATAAGAACTAAAGTTGCACTATGTAACATTTCTGATGAGGGGGTCCGTTACCTGCTTGTTTTTGCTTTGACCTATTTAAATGTTTTACAGCATTACATTATCTATCTTTATACTGAAGAGCTTGAAGAACAACAACAAAAAAACAACTTGATGTGGAAATGAGAAGTCCAGTCCAACAACTTCAAACATTGTGCATCAGAGCTTCCAGAGATGAGGCAAATTTGAAGTTTGGGTTTTGTCTGTACGCACACTTTTAAGAATTCCATATAAAGTTTTATAAATGAGACCCCTGACCTGTAAGTTGGCCTGGTGCCGTCACTTGCTTGTTTTAAGGAGATGGATAAGTTTAATGTCATACTCTGGAACATTCTAGGCCAGGGGTGGGCAAACTTTTTGACACACGGGCCACAGTGGGTTCTAAAATTTGTCAGAGGAGCCGGGCCAGGACATATATATAAACAGAGGAGCCGGGCCAGGACATACACACACACACTCTAAATAAATCATAATGTTTATCTAATACAAAAAAAACTAAAGTCCGCCGACTTCCGCGTTAGAAAACTGTGGTGTCCAATGGCAGCTGATGTTGCCGTAAACGCCATCGCAACAAAGAGCACCTTTGATGGATAGTGAGCATCTGATATATATTTTTTTTTTAACTTTATACCAAACTTGCTACATGATGCTGAGAAATTCTACATGTCCCGAATTAAGAAAATTAAATTGGAGAACGAAGTAAGTACAGAGCGCACGTATACCAGGGGCAGTGAAAACAGCAATATGGCGTCTTGAAAATGGATGTAAATGGTGAGAGAAAACAACCATGAAATAGTTAAAAGTTGATTTTGCATAATAGGCCTGCTGCTTTAACAAGTACAAAAAGTTACTAATGACTAAAACATTATTTCTCATACTCCACGTGTTCTGATCCCCGTTATACAACATTAGTGCCTGGGACGAGAGTGTTGCTCTAAGCCAGAGGAAGGGTGTGTGAGTGTAAAATAACACCAAAAACTACACCAAAGGAAGAGTGTGGATAGAGTGGGAGGAGAGAGGGAGAGAGGGAGAGAGAGGGGGAGAGAGATGCCCGGGCGGCTGCTCCAAAAACCTGTCAAGGTATTTCCTTCTGAAAACACTGCGTTTGTGGGAGTGCAGCAAAAGCAACGCCGACATACACAGACACTCAAAAACATACGTTATGTTAAAGATATAGACAACCTAATCTGAAATATCTGGAAAGGTGTAGAAAATGCTGTTTGCTAGAAGTTGTTAAATGTGTTCCACAAAACTTAAGAGGAGTCCAACTACAGAGCAAATAAAGTTTTAGGCAATCCAGAACCATAAGGATTCACCAAAGAAATTCTTCACTATTGAGTTATGTAAGGATTTTGTGGGCTATGTGAAAATAAAAAGACCCCCAACCTACAATTACATCATATACAAGGTTTGGGCTTTATCATTTACACCCATTTGTAATGTTGATCATTAATATTCTTACAATGGACTCCACTCAAGTCTCCCTGTGCTTGGATTGTAGGGAGTATTATAACCTCTGATGACCTAGGTAAGATAGAGCTATAGGCAATGCAATGTCAACAAAGACCGATCTGGTGATGTCCTTGGTACTGCAGTGTAATTTCCCAAACCAACTAACATACTGTCCTAGACCATAAAAGCATGGTGAATGAAGTGTCTTGCTCGAGGACACAATGACAGTATTAACTACAAGAGCTGGGAGTGAACAATCCACCATTGGTATGTGGGCAAACACTTTACCATTGAGCCATTTTATATGCAGTTTTTGTACATTGATTTCATTGAACTTGTTCCTAAAACCTTGTACTTTGTTTCATTGTCCACATTTTGATTTTGATGGTCCAATTTTGCTTGAAATTATCTCCACAGCTGTCCATAAGCACTCAAGAGTATACAGGCTTAATGAGGCATCCACTGCCCACACAAGCTCCAGATTTTGCGATCCTCCTCACTCCCTAAACTAGCATCGCACACCATCCCACACACAATAGATAGAGAGGCAGTCCTTCCCGAGCTCTTCATTTGGTCTTGTACAGTAACTGCGATCTCCAGCACACATATGGCAGCGTGCTTACATAAATATGTTGAACACCTACGCACACTGCATGTCCCACTGCTCTCCTACCAGGCCAGCTGTAATCCACCCCACGTGTTTACATAGCCCGCTGAACCGAGACACAGCCAGACAAAGTACGGCATCAGGACTGCGCTGTCTGTCTAAGGGGGCTTTCCACAGCAACACAGGAAATGGTAAATAAAAAGCAAGCCAAACAAGTGGATAATATGTTGTAAAGCAGTGACAAAATAGGAGAAACAAAAACAGTGTATGTGAATGTGAAGTTTGTGGATTCTGGGATAATGTGAGTTAGGTTTCTCATATTAGCATAACAATAGCATTCAAATTATTCACAGTGATGAGTTTATAAAGGTGTTTGACAACTAAAGGCAAAGAGTGGAGTTTTGTTGCCATGGTAATGCTAATAAACATTATCATGCTAACAGCGCGCATCATTGTTTTCAGAGGATAAAACACTATAATTAGACACAGCACGCAGCGGTCTTATTTCTACCATAAAAGTTGTACTGGGTCAGAACATCTTTTGCTCAGCTAAATGGACAGGATCAGGTAGAGGCAGCTTTTACTCTATATGGACATGCATTTGCTTGGTATAAGAAGAGTTAAGTAGATACATCTGTTTTTTTGTAGTTTTTTTTTTTTTGTCTTTTCCTTCAACTGTTTGCAAAAGACATTTCCTGACCAGCCAGACCTTCTACATTCTGTTTGAATCCAGAACTGGACCACAGAGCAAACCATCATCCTAACTTGGGCAAGTCCAATAATCACCTCTTATTTGTGTCACATATTTCTTGAATGCGGAAAACATCTCCTCACGAAGCATTCATAACAAAATATATAACTTCTTTTACCTTTACTTGTTGAATCTGCATATATCCACGCATTATTTTTACTCCTTTTATATGTGTAAGCGGCCATGTTTGTTTTGACACCAACAGACCATGCATCTCACTGATTGGTTAATGCACTTGTCAATCAGACCCAACTCAAGCTGGGGAAACAAAATATGGTTTAACAACATGGTTCTGCCTGGCTAATTAATAAAATATATGAGCTACACACTGTCCAAAGGAACTGTTGAGTTAGTGTATATGAAAAAACTATTTTATTGTAGAATCTGTCCATTTTTGGCCAAATTGACCATGTATTACTCTTCCCATTAACACACTTGGCAAGCTGCAGGTCAGAGCACAGATTAGACTGTTATAGCAACAGGAGAGTTTCTGCGTTTTGCCTCTTATGGTTGTTGACTCACAGACTGTAGCTCACACTGGGATGTGGTATGTTTCTGGCAAATGTGCTCAAACATTGTCATTATTATTATGAAATCCACCATCACTCTAGGGACTTATTCAGTATTTGTGAAATGGGTGTTTTCAGACTGCAATGCCAGTTTTTACGAGTTTGGAGGAAATTATAGGTGGATCTGGGATGCAGAGCTTGTGCCCTCTTGCCCTGTACAAGATTTAGTAAATGCATTAAATGTCTAGACAACATGACCTAATTCTGTTGCCTATCTTGAACTTTCAGTCAGCATCTCTAAGTTCACTTTGGCCTATGTATGCATTATGTATTCATAAATAATACCTTGAAAAACATGCATACACAAATGAGCAGGGTCACCTCTCCACAGATCTGATCTGTAACATGTGTAACTTGCTTAATTCTCTTGCTATTTAGCTGTACAAAGAGTTTTCCTCCGTGTGTTGTTCAAGTTTCTTTAAGGGATGTGTGTTTGTACAGAGTTGGGTTTAAAAATGGACCAAACCTTTTCACCTGTTTCCTTCCCTCCTTCACAGAAATGTGTATAGTGGGAACATTAAATTGTGGAGATGTATTCAGTGTGAAGATCGAGTAAAAATAAAAGTTGCTTAAGCCCTGACTTGTAGTAAATGTGACTTTAAAAATAGTTTTGTATGACCTAAATAGTGTATTTTAGTTCAACTTTTAAATAGTTACAAAACAAAATATAACAAATGAATACTGTACACAGGTACATTATTCAAAGTATACAAGTATTTATGATAATATGCACAATATTAATAGTGTAATTATTGCAGATGTATGTGAGAGGGAAGGGTTATCTAGGTGTGCTGAGTGAACCCCACCTTTGACCCAAAGAGCTTCATTCATCATGATAGTGCCCAGAAACATTTGCAAATGGAATGATTGAAAATATTTTTTATATCATTTACAATATAAACTAAATAGAGATGAATGGAGTGACTAACGTATTGGGGAAAGAGTGAGACAAGTGCAAGTGGGCTGCGACATATAATTGTGTGTAATGAACCATAAACAGTTGTGTCTGAGGAGAGTGTCTGGGCCGGGCCTAAAGGGCTCTGCTCCCTAAGGCTCTTAATTATGGCTATCAGAGCTCGGCCACACCCCCTTTAACCTGCACTCTAGTGTAAATCAATGTGCTTATGCTATAGCCACTGCGTCACAAAATACTTGAAATGTTGACATAGCAACAGCCAACTGGACTGGCTGTAGAGACCCACCTGTTTTACCCACAGTCACTGATTTAGCTCACTGCTACTCTGCTTTGTACTTAAGGGCACCTGTCTTTATAAAAACACACTAGTCTTGGGAACTAGAGGCCTTTCTATGCTTTGTGTAGACTTTGGGCATCAGCCATTGAGAAGACTATTATTACCCATAGGGCCACACCACAAAAGACACATGAACCCCAGTTTGAGAACCACTGCTCACAGTTCTATGGAACATATGTTTCTTGAGTTTATGGAGCAATAAGTTAACACCTTGTTTAAGCCATGAAGGTCAGAAAGTTATGTGGCAATGTACCTACCAAAGCTAATGGCCAACAGCAGTCAATTTTAATATAAGGTGGAGATTCTTGTGGCTAGACAAAGACCATGGCCAACCTTCAAGACAACATTAAACACAATATAAATTTAAGTATCACAAGGTAGCTCCTAAAATGTGTCTTTCAGTTAAAGACAGAAACTGACCTCTGAAAAAAGTTTAAGTATATAAGCAGAACTATAACAGCCAGGAATGTAAATAATGTTGCCAAATCAATATGTAAGACAGATGATTTACTGTGACCACCCCAGAAGGTAAAAGTTCAAAGTTCATTCTCTGTTTCTCACTTGTTTACCAGTAGCCAAACAGCCCACAATAACCGTAGTGGTTAAGAAGTCAGTAAACGGGGGTTCCTCAGCCTAAAGGTAACATTTTATATTGATTCTACCTTAATTAGCATTAATAAAACATGAACAAACAAACAAATTAACTATAGCTACCACAATTTTTAGAGCAAACATCATTTTTTTGCTTTGCTATATGTTGCTCTCAAATACATGAAATGGAAAGAATGCTACTTGTCAACATCACTCACACATACACCTGTCTGTTCAATGTCATCACTTTCTCACACTCATTTTCTTTTTTCTATTTTCGTTGTCTGCTTTCTCTGCGAACTGACAGCTGAGATGAGCAGCCCTGTCCAACAAATCATGACCCTTGACCTCTCCCCTGTAACCCTAGTCCATCACAGTGTCCATGGAGGTCCACCCTAACAGTCATCAAGCGGTCATGTCCAGTTGTTGTTGTTGTACAAACGAAATTGCATATCCTAGTTCCATCTGTAGAGAAAAAGAAATTGTTTGTACTTTAAACAGGAGTATATATAGGAAATGGCCTAGTTAAAATGACAAATTTAGCGTGACATATTGAGGGCTAAAGTCCATTCCAAAAAGTAGAACTGAACCAATACAATAAAACCAATATAATACAGCTCCAGTATTTGCTGCCTCATGCCAATTTGTTTGAGATTTGTAGCTCCGGCCCATTTTCAAATGAGTTAATATTTGTCATAAGTTAAGAGAGACTAAAGCATGATTATATTATTATTTCCATTATACAGCATCCCAACTTTTTCTGGATTGAGTTTGTGTAAGAGATAAGCGGTTTGAACACACAGGAGCAGCAGAAGTGTGCAAAAAGCCTCGGCGACATGTCTAATTGCATGTTTTCTCTCCGCACACCTGTAATTACGCTGCGCCTACTACTCATCTGAGCTCTGAGGCAACGCTCACACCAACCATAATGAAGATGGCTCTAATGATTTACATCTCCCCAGCATTTACACATATCGTCACAACTGCAGACAAGAAGCAGCCACATTATCCCAACAATTTATTTGTGTAGGATTAATCCAACGTGTGCGCAATGAATCGTGAGTCAAGAACGTCCAAAGTCTGGACTGTTTTTATTACTGTCTGGTGCAACTGGAGCATATGAATATGACCCAACAGTGGTAACTTCACACAGTAAATGAACAAATGAACAATGTACCACTGTCCGATATTACTATGTTGTATAGATTTACAGGGTGTCTCAATTCTAAAATTCTATTACAAAGGCAGTAGATAAGATATTTTAATTAGTTTTGTTCTATTGTACTCAGTGGCTATAAAAGTTTTTAATAACATAGCATTTTTCATGTGTTCCTCAATCAAACACTTCCAGACCGTTCTATGGCCACCACATTCACCAGATATCAGTTCTCTGGATTTATTTCTATGGGGCTAAAGACATCATGTATCGAACAAAGATACAGGACATTACTGAACTAAAGCAAAATATGACAGATGCGACTGCAACCATTGATGAGGCTATGCTACAGCGAACATGTCAAGAAATCCAGTACTGTCTTGATTTGCTTTGAGCGACTAAAGGTGCCCATACAGAGGTGTATTAAAAGAGGTAAACACTTTTGAAACCATTGACTACAATAAAACAAGTCTGATAAAGATATCTTATCAATTGCCTTTGTAATACATTTTTAATTGTAAAGAGACGTTATGGACACCTTGTATTTTATTAGATTTCTTAGTTTCTGTACAAGATTTGAAACGACATTCACGCACAGATGTAATAATTAGTCAGATGCTATTAATGTGCCTATTGATAAAAAGAGCTTGAATTTAAAACCCTGAATTGGAGCGTTTTCAAGAGTGTGTCAGTAACTGCGGTTACATACACACTCAAAGTCAGATTATTAACAGATTTTTGGAGTTTTAAGATTACTGATTACTCACATCTGATTTTGTGGTTTACATGTCATTTAAATCATTTTAAAAGTCCAGAAATCAGATAATAATCAGATGTTAGTGTGCACAGGAATAAAACCAAAGCCTTGGCGCAGGTCTGTTTGTTATATGTCAGTGCATATTTTTGGTACCGTTTGGATCTTTGTATTAACTTCACTTAAATTACCTCAGTGTCAGATAGAAGGAGTTTGAAATGAGACCTGAGAACTGAAGCATTTTTGTGCCTTGGCAGAGGTCTATGTTACATCATGCACTCTTCTGAAAAAGAAGTGTGCTGCTAAATAAAGTTAAAACCTATCAACTTCAGTACTGCACTTCGGTAAATGAAGGTTGACGTGCAACCCCTGATGATTTTTCAAGTACATATCAGTGCCTTGTCAGGGGGTCTATGTTGTCCAAAAAGTTCACACTGTCCATCTTTTTCAACTGTGTGTAAATTTTTTATGTTACCATTTCAGTTGTATTTTAATACTTTCTACAACTTTTATGCACTACTTTACCTCCAACAAACAAGCCCATGGAGCCCTTAAAATATAAAATAATGCTTTGAATTATTTACATGTGTCCCGCCTGGCTTTATTCGCCTCCCAAGGACAGGAGTTGAAATCCTTGCTACTGTACTACTGCCTGTGCGGAGTCATTTGCATAAGTAGGCCATTGGTCCCTAATAGAGGCGTTTTGTTCAGGCGTTAACAAGGTGTCTCGCTGGGGCCCTCCGTTCACTCTCCCCTTCATCCGTTCCATCCTGTCGTCCGCCTCCGAATTTGACGTCCAGGCAATCAGCGCTGCATTTGGGCTTCACTCTTTGTGTGATTTACGAGCTCCCCGATTCATTTAAAAGCCATTGTTCTCTTCTGACGGATCCGGCGGGCCATTCCATTCGCTAACACACCCAGAGCTAGCCAGCGGACCGCACGCACACACATTTTTACACGGCTAGCGCTCACTTTATCTCTCACTCACTCAGCCACTTGCTCAATCACTCAACACATATACACTTTGTGGCCATCTATCACGGGGGAGATTGTTATCCGGGTAACCGTATTAACCTAGCAGATCCCCACCATTGGCGTATCCGATTGTTGAATCAAGTGACAGTAAATGTAGGGTGGTGCTGGGAAAAGGATGGAGCCCAGAGAGAGGAGGCAAATTAGGAAACAAAGTAAAAAGAAAGTAATTTGTTAGACATTTGGTTACATTGACACTTTAATTCATATCTGTCTGGGACCAGGCTTTATTTTAGAGAAAAGATTAATAATTCCACCGGGAAGACTATACGTTCTACCTCCTATCCTAACTCGGCCATACGTCCTTGATAACGCATGATCATTAACGCGAAAACTCAGATCTGAGTAGTTCTGGATGGTTAACTGGTGGGAATACCAAGAGCCATAGTGTGGCAGCGGTGACTTTAGTCCTTATGCAAGACATTTCACCCACTTTGCCTAGTGACTGGTATGTGTCTAGTATTTGGTAGAGGTCAGAGGGGCCAATGGCACAGACTGGCAGCCTTGGTCCCATTGGTCTTCACCAGCGATTAAAAAAGTGCTATATATAAATTGAGTGTATCATTATTACGAAATCCCCTCACTGGAGTTTTCCATCTACCTATCTGCCAATAACCTCTCCAGGCTCTCCAACTCCACCTCAACACCAGTGCTTAAACTTCTAATAAATACATCACTCATCGCAACATCTCATCACTGATGTCTCCACCTGCAAGGATCTAACCACTAAAGTTTATCTATTCAGTAAACTATCCATCAGAGGTGACTCATTTGTCTGTGTCTGTTTTTAGTCCTGGTTGAAATGAAAGATGTCCTTCAGTTTGGTCGATGTTTTGGAGGTTGTCAGCAAGGCGTTGGTAAATGCATGAGGACACACCTGCTGTTGATTAAGTGTGTTTAGACTGCACATGGGAGGAAGAGGAGGGAGATGGGGGAGGAGGGAAGGAAGGGAGGAGAGGAGGGCTCAATTTACAGAGAAGGGGTTTTTATGAGCGTAATCATCTCCAATAAGGCTCTGCTTGGGAATCCGGAGCCCCCGCCCTTCACACCCTGTGCCTAATGTCAGAAACATGCAAACACACGCACACACCCATACACTCGCATCTGCACCTTTTCACCCCGCAACACAGACACCCCTTGTACGCTTCTGTGTTTAATAACAACTAACTCCTTTTTAATCTCATTCATTGTAAGTGGACAACTAATTCTGCGAGATGAGGACAAACGGCCTCCCAGAAAGCAGGCAGATTGAGTTACTGTTGTTTGTGTGGGAGATTAACTTTCCTCTGCAAGTTCATATTTTCATCTGGGACTGGGAAAAATAACAAAATGGGGAGGGGTTCCAGCCATGATGTTAACGTTATGGAGGAGTGTTATGTGTTACGTCTAAGTTTAACTTACAAATTGTACTTCTAAGAATGGGAATTGTCATGGCATGCTTCTACTTAAAGGTCCTGTATTACACAAAATTGACTCCTGTGAGCTTTAAGTCATGTTAGAATGTTGTTATCTCCTCAAGAACATGCCCAGAGTTGTTTTTGTTTCATTTGCACATGTTTAGCTAGCACTTTATTATTAGTCTGCCTTCAGTGTATTTTTGTAAAGCCAAAAATCACAACATCAGTTGCCTTTTAACATGATAATTGATTTACCAACAGTAAGTTAGAAAATCAACAATGAAACAGTCATTGATCAATAACAGGCAAGCAAATTAATCAACAGAAAACAATAAAATGGATAACTGTCACAGAACATCCCCTGCCCTTAGACCCACCTTCTCGGCAAACCCAGTGGGAAAAAGAGGAACCTCGAGGAGAACCACAGTGAAGGAGAGATCCAATCCCATGGATGGGCAGGAGGTTCAAGTCTGTAAGGCCAGAGGGGGGCTTATTCACGTAGAGGTCATCCTAGCCAGGTACTGAGTCCTCCAGCCAGGTGAGAGAAGGGGAGGATTCGGGTCCACAGAGCAGGATCAGGGTAGAGGAGGGGCATCTAGGGTCCAATCATCACCGCCGGGCATCTGAAACAGTTGCACTCCCTTATACTTTTTGTTCAGTAGAGACTGGATATTCCAAGTTTGAAATTATCCAAATGATTCTAGTGAAGGTGTTTGAAGTTTAAAAACACAGTGGGGTACTTCCTGTACCACATGAACAGAGTGTTTTCAGTTTGAGAGAAGACCACAGCCTAAATATGCAGGATTTATTAGTTAAAAGTGTGAATGAAACAAAACACAACTCCAGGTATGTTTTTGATGAGAAAACAACATTATAACCTAGATAGGAAAAAGGCGAAGTTTGGACCCTTTAAGTAATATAATTATAAAGTGACAGGTTATTATCTTGTCTATTATCTTGTCTGTTTGTTAATGATTTGTTGAACGTTACACTCCTTAAGGGAGCTGTTTATTTTGCATATGTCTGATAACACATGTTTAAAAACTGAAACCGCCAGAGCTTACATCATTTACTTTTATTGAAGAAAAACAAGTAATTTTTTTTGGATACCGATGTTCGAACAGTAAATAACACCCAAAGAAATTGTAAATTCCTACAGTTGTACTGCAAATGCTACTTAAAAAGTAAAGTGAGATGTTAGCAAACTCTCCACCTCCGTGAGATGATGCAGTGAAAAGAGGAGCAGATGGATGGAGGCAGCTCTGAGTTCTACTCTGTTAACAAACGTTTAGTATTTAATTTGGAAAGTAAAGTTATTTTTTTGGCATATCCTATCACCTACAATTATGGAAAACCAACCAAAAAAGTCAGAGATGAGCTGAGAAATCAACTGTAACCTGAGCAAAACCAGTCATTCCTGGACAAGTTGAACTAGAGGAGTGAACAAGAAATGTCAAGTGTGTAGTATAGTATAAGTGGTAGTTTGCTAAATAAGTAACTTACAGTATAGTACAATATGTATAACAAAAGTATAATTTCTCAAAGAGTTCAGTAACCTCCTTGGCAAACAAACTTCACTCTTGAGATATTTTTACTCACAAACATTTCACAGGAACACGTGTAAACTGTTTTGTCCTTGTATAAAAGTAACAGAGCTTGGGCTGACTGCCTGTTCAGATCCCGTAAGCACAGTCCTGAGTTGCTCCAGGTTTAGGGTAAGTGGGGCGCTGACAGCTTTTTGGACCTGTCACAATCTGACAGGCCAAGAGTTATTATCCAACCTGAGACAGCCATGGTGGCACTATGGAAAAGCAACACTCTAAATATGCGTGTGTTTTTAGGGCAGAGGAGCGCACAGATCTGGTAGATTTACAGTGGCAGTAAGCAGCTGTGCTCGTCAGTTCTGGCCGGGGGCTTTGCAGTGTCACAGAGACGCTCCCTCTCACTCTCCTCCGCACTTCCTCAACAGCCTGAGGTAAAAACAGATACACGATAGTCCGCTGTTGACTTCTACTAATAACATTAAAGCAGGAGAAGATCTTCACTGCTTTTGGGGTTGTCACAGCCTCTGCTAATGAATAAATCAAAGTCCAATTCTGAGTAAGCCAATGATGACGGAAAAGCATTATATTAAAGTTGATAAAAGACAATTTAGTACAAAAAGAGAAGAATGGTATACCTGTACTGTACATAAACCACAAGTCTCTTTTGGCATTTATAAAATAGAGTTATAGCAGTGTAGCTACTTCAGATGGGGGAGTGCTTTTGACCCATAATTTATGATTATGGTTATACAAACTCCTCCATGGGACAGCTGCAGTGTGGGTACAGACACATCAGAGTACTGAGTCAACAAGCTCGAGCCCAAGCAAGTCCATAATTTTTAGTGCAGTAAATTGGACACAAATGACATCAATGCTAGACGGATCACAAAGAAAAACGCTAATGCCATCACATGTTGAAAAGTAGCAGAAAATTGTATGTAATTCTTTAGGACTATGTGAAAGTGGGCTCTTTAAAACAAACATGTAGGGGAAAGTGAATGTGTCCAATGCAATCTTCCTAAAAGCTGCCCCCAGTGCACTCAGGTTAGGGCCCCTCCCCCACAGCTAATGGTTAAATAAACAGGCCTGGTGTCTGCACTGCTGTGGGAACGGGCTGAGGGATCTGGGAGTGTGTGCACTGCTCCTGGTGCAGAGCTGCTCAGACTGTCCCGGGACAGCAGGACTCCAGAGAGCTGACAGACATGGACAGACACAAGCAAGACATAAAGAACTGACACAAGCAAGACACCATAAAGAGATGCGGGAAGGTCATTAGTGGACTCTTCCCAAAATGATTAGTAATAGCTGGGTATAATTAGATTTTTGCTCCATATAAACATGTAACTCTGGTCTGGGAGAGCGGTAATTTTCATTTCAGTCACAGTGGAAGACTACGTAGCCATCTCTGAAGATTGGAAAGTGAATATCTGACTTAGTTTGACCTGTTTTAACTGTTGACATTGTATGATGCACACACTTTTGGGAGTAACAATGAAAGACCTTGATTCATGTTTTGACAGTTATTTGTCAAACCTTTTATCAAGGTCTTGAATTATATAGAAAATATCCAAGACAGTAGAATTGGTGATCAGTCAGAGTGAAACAACAGATTGCATTAATTTGGGCAATGGTACAAAATCACACAGTGGTGAAGTGGTTAGTATCTGAGGTTCAAATAAGGGCCTTACTGAGCAAAGAGCAAAGTTCAGATAGTATATCTTTGTAAACATACAGTGTCGCTTTTTTAGGTTGATTGATGGCATTAAAAATTTCAAATACACAAGATAAAGAGGCAAAGAGCAGATGTTAGGCAAGCCATTTAGATTTGGTGAAGTCTTTCAGTCTTTCCTCCACAAATGATGACAAATTTGACTTCTTAAGACCTCCACAACAAAAGCATGGAAGAGAAGAACTCAACCTGTAAAATTCCAGAGGCCATTACAGTTTGGTAATGTTTAAAATAGTGTTGACCACATCAACTCGACGCTTCCCAAACAACAAGGGTGGAGACCACTGCAGCCTGGCTCCTCTCCCACTGAGGTCCTAGCACAGTGGGTCAGCTGGGTCATCGTCTGGACTGGGCAAATGTTATAATTATGACCTGGTGGTGAAGCATATACCTACATTTAAGAAGGAAAAGACAGCCAAACTTTGCACTTCCGGGTTTGGAGAATAACCATTAAGGTGGAATGTGTTGTGTCTATTTTTACAATTCTATTTATATGGGCTAAACAATATACCAAATGTGTACACAAGTAGAAGTACAAATATACATTTTGTGTGGTTTTACTTAATATTTCTATATTTATAACATCGAATTACACATATGTGAAATGTGAAACAAAAATGCAAATGTATCAAGTGTTTAGGCTGAAAGTACTTAGTTTTATCACCACTTATAAAACTACAATAATGTCTACTTGAGTACTCAACTAAAGAAATGAAACATACCAGAATAAAATATTTGTAGTTAGTACTTTGTAATTTGTCCTTTTTTTTTTTTTTTTTTTTTTACAATACAATAAAATAGAGGATGTTTCCAACTGTGTCTGCATATTTTAGGTTGGACAGAAAGAAGTAGGCCATTGATTTGAATGGTGGCAGTGTCATGTCTTTGATGTCCGAACGCTCACGCCTGATTGGTCAGCTCCAAACAAACCCAGTTTAACACAGCCAACATGCAAAGTCCCTCACGCACAAGTCCCAAGTTGCTTTGCTTCATAGTCCAATAAATCATTCAAAATAATTTACTCTACTTTTAATATTAGCCCATAAAAACCCAGTATATTAAAACTTGCCAATAAAAGTGTTAGGCCTATTTGCATCTTCCACATTATTTCTTCAGTTCCCATATGACCATTCTGCAAATTAAATAAAACAGCATTGATTTATTTGTAAATGCTCCGCTCGAAGGTAAAACAACAGCTTATATGTTGCTAAGAGAAAAACAAATTGCTCAAACTATCTCTGGAGACTGCCTGTTCAAAAGGGTGCACTCACTTATAACACAAGCTTCATGTTTACAGACGATCTCCCCAGTGGCCCGCCTTTCTGGGCTAATAACACATAAACAACAGTCTGCAGAGATACGGCTGCTCAGTGGGAGAAAACATGCATACACAAACACATGCATTTATGTAATATGGGGTTGAATAGGGTGCCTACAGGGGGGAGGCAGCTGTATATCTGAACAAGGAGCAACTGTTAAAAGTTGTTTTATATCATTCGGATTGGGAAAGGTAAAAAAAACACTTGTTACAAAAAGTCTTTCAAAGCCTTTAAAGCTATTTTAATTGCTTATGAACATATGAATAATGCTATGATTATTTACCTTATAAAAGCCCATGCTCCCTTACTGCTTCCCTTTAAAGATTAAAGCTCTGCTCATTAAAATGTCACAAATATATCATTACAAACACCTCAGGAGTTAATCATAATAACATACCTTATGTTTGTATTGTGCTTTACAAGCTTGACAAGCCTCTCAGAGCACCACACTGCAGTCATTATTCACTCAGGTACTCTGTTGTGGTGAGTGACTTCTGTAGCCACACCTGCCCTGGGGTAGAGTGAAGGAAAGAAGGCTACCAATCTGTACAATCATGATTGGCAGCCACATCGCTGTCAGTCAGCCCCAGAACAGTAGGCCATCATAAGCTACTTGCAATCTTAGCACTACATAAAGTCAAGACATTTTTACTGCTATTAATTAACAACCAATGACTACTTCCTTATTGGGCTCCTACATAGTAACTACCATATGTGTGTACATGGATGTTTGCTGCTGTGGATTACCTCTCCTGTGTGGCCTATAGCCTCATGAGCAGCACAGGTACACGTGGAGGCAGCGTGCCGTCTCTACAGGTGCGGAGCAGGGAGAGTGCTTAGGCAGCACAGCACAGCACATTCCCAGTGTCAGTGGTCCTGGTGAAATAAGGTTTATAGAGGGGTGTGGTGCGTGGAGGTGAGCCCAGAACAATGATCATGTTTGTTTGTTGTTGTTTTATTGGGGTTCATAATTGGTGCCCCTCCCCTTCCTCTTCTTAAGGATGCCTCCAGAAATGGCGTGCCGCACACATGCACGCACTTACACAGCCGCAGGAATGCTCTTAACATGCACATATGTGTTTGGTTTATCAAAAGTGTCACTTTTGCACATTCAATAGTCAACTTGACCTAATCTAGTCTGCTGAGGCAAACAGGTATCTCCCACAACTTATTTACAAAGAGGTGGTACGCATGTTATATATAAGCCAGCCTTATTTGTTAAATTATTTTGTTCTTTGCTAAAGCAGCTGCTTTTAAACAAGCAATATAAACTTTCAGCATGTGTCTGGATGCCTCATAATTCCTAGAAGTTGCATAGCGGATGTCTACTGCTTCAAACCTTGCTCAATCAGAGGAGAAGAAGGGACAAAATTTTACCAGTTACTTTCAAAACAAAAATAATCAGTTTCATGAGAAACAAACTTAATTCATAAGAGAGTACACCGTCCAAACACTGCTCTAAAATATTGTACAGGGGCACAGGTTTAATTAGATATAAGTGAATCTTGTACAAACCACAACATGGCCCCACTGTTGGTGTTTTACGATGAGCTCAGGTTGTGAGTGCTGTTCTGTGAGGCAGAGGTAAAGACAGGCAGGCTCCAGCACATCACTGAACATGTAGCTGCAGCAGCACAGGGAGTTGGCAGCGCCTGGGGAGATGAGCTGCTCCCCCAGAGAGGCCCAGTTTAACCAGGGCAAGCTGTGCCAGCCACTCCACAACACTACCACACCAATAGTCTCTATAGCAGTGGTAAGTAACCCATGTTAAGTTTCAAGTAAAACCCTTACTTTAAGCACTTAGCAAAAAAAAAAAAAAAAAAAAAAGCGGCAGTAAATGTGAGAAGAAGAAGAGTGTTATTCAGTCATTATGAGTCCATATAGAATACATTATCAACCCGTAAGAGGAGGTTCTGTCACTGAAAAAAAGAATCAAATTAATGAGGTAAATGACTCGAATAAAAGTTGCTTCGAACTCTACCAGAGGGGTTAACGAAATTTCCTTTGGCAGAGGGCCAGAGTCAGTCAGTCAGGTGTGATAAGTGAGGGCTGTGTCCTGTCTTGTTTCACTACACTGCTGTCAAAAGTGTTTGGTACAGAACATTTTCTGCAAAAAGCCAGTTTGCTACATAATATTCATAGTATTTTCTTTTAACTTAAAGAGTCATATATTTTTACAAAAAGAACAGTGGTTTATTACGCAGGCTTTGACCCATGTGGTTAAATTCAGTAAAGTTTGCACATTTGATATATGCAGCTCATTATATGTTCATCCACAATCCATCATAAATGATCTATATGCAAGCAGAGAATTCCAGTGGCAGGCTTTTCCTGTCAAGCTTTGGGCAGAAAGAAGAAAAGGGTCTAATTTGGGACATAGTTCCTAACCATAACAGCAAGTCCAACAACATGACATTTGGACTGGGTTTCAAGGAATTTCATTTTTTAAGGAAAGATGCAAACTGTGTACATGACCACTTTGAGTATAGTGGCAGAATACGTTAACCCAGGAATGACCAATAAAACATGTGTTGAGTGTATGTCTAGATCAGTCAGATATGCGTGTATATTTGTAGGATTCAGAGCAGTTGGGCGTCTGGCGCATTCATGTGTTATGCCAACAGTGGGCTGTTTACACTCCTGTCCTTTGTACAGTGCACTCTTTCACTGGTTCACTTTGAAGGGGCTTGCATAAACACTCCACTGGCGAAGGCCCAGAGTTCCTCCTGACCACAGGGGAGGCCATGGGTCGAAGGGAAAGTGTGTGAGTGACGTTTTTAAGGATAATACTTGGCAAGTATGTGATGTCAAATGTACTCAAAGCCTTCAATTTTACAGCACATACTATTGCTTAAATATGTGCAACAAACAATAATCCAAAAGGTGAAACTATGATAATTAAGGCACCCACTACTATGAGAGATACAATGTAATTACTTTAATGTTCTAATCTAATTCATTTAAATGTTTTTTTTATTCAATTGCTAATGGCATTCACAATTGTAATAGCCATAGTGGTAGAGCATTAATCAGAACTAGGGCAGGTAATTCTAATCTTATTCCTGTGACAATTTGCTACTTGGGTAAAAATCATCACATTATGATTCACAATTTTCTCTTGAATGCAGCTCAATGCTCAACCCACTGACACCTCCACAGATCATCCTCAGCTAGGCTGTGAGAGCGCGACAGGTGGATTTAAACACTTGCAAGTGAGACTTTTGAAGACAACTTTAATTACTCTTCAAGACAAGGACAATAAAAAGATACAAAAATCTGGCTCCAAGATCTGGCTCCAAGACCCACTTTCACCATACAGTTAACATGTTGTCTATAGTAACGTACAAGCCCTGCTAGGGTTGACAAAAGTATCAAAAATCACATACTAATTGATAGTAAATCCAGTATCAAAAATACATAGTATCAATAATTTAAAAATGACTAAATTTGACCTTTCCTGAACAGTTGCATAGTGATCTTGAGCTTTATTAACACCAGTGTAGAACCTCATGGTAACTTAAAGGAAGCACTATTATTTTGTCCTGAAAATTACATTCTGTTGTAAGTGCTTTTTTGATTGTGTATCAAGCCTTTTCCTTAGTTTCGAAAGTTTCTGAAATTGTAATATGGTGTCAACACTACACCCTGCCACATGATATGGGTGGCAATGGTTCCAAGATTCCAAACAATGAGAAATTATCGCTATATGGACAGAACTAGAACTCTATGCAATTTTATTTCCACCACTAATGGTACAAGTGTTACAGGTGGAATTTTTTTATGAAACAGACAAAATAAAGCTAAAAGTACATGTGCGCCCTCTGCTCCTCTAGCAGCTGGACGTCCCTCATAGTCAAGCTAGCTCAACACCTGCCTGAAGTGTTGTGCTTTCTTACATCTGTGTTTGGATTGCTCTTGGATTTCTCCCTCTGTTCTGTAGGGCTGTGTAATGAGGCCCATGTTGTAATTGGGCCAGTCATGTTATTTTAGGGTTTGAAACACCAAGTAATTACCAACTGTGTGCTTTGTGCTGTACTGTATTCCCCCGAACAGGAAAAGAGATGTTTCACAATAAGGCAAGAGTATTTTTGTCAAATGAGATTAGAATGTGCAACCCCTCGACATGCATCGTGAAACAGTTACTTCGACTTCTGTATGTGTCCGTTGTAATACTTCCCAAAATGACCAGGGCAAAGTTGAGCAAGCCTAAAACAACAAAGAAAGAAAAAAAGCTGGAAATGTATCTGTGGATAGTGATTGATTCAGCACACTGAAACCATTACATAGTGGAAAAACTACTACTGTACTCATGCGCTCACTTCTAAGCATGACTAAGCGTGGTCATTTGGTGAAAAGGGTGGTGTCATGATATCTTACTTATTTTCACTCAGTATGAATTTTTATACTGATTGAATCTCGATGCTCATTAGCCTAGCTTACTATGAGACTGAGAGGTGGTGTCCAGACTGATATTAATTCTTGCAGACAGTTTTCTCCAAGGAGCTGAATGCTATGTTTGTAAATGTAGGGGAGACTCATTCTTCATGAAGTTTTTAATTTATGCGCTAGTACATGAGGATGCACAAGGGAATACATGCAGTCTAGTGCACATACATGCAATGGTTGTAAATGCAAAAGAAGCAGCACAATGCAACAATCTTATCAACCTTAACTACTGAGCCATAATGTCATTGCTAAAACATAAAACTAGCAATTAACCAGTCCCTTGTGATTGGTAAACCATTGTATCTGAATCCTGAAGTATTAGCATACATCAATTTCCCATTATGAGGTAACTGAAAATTGGGTTTAAGCTGGATCCAAAAACAAGGCAAGATTTTTATGATTCTGTACTAAATCTGACGTAATTTGAGAACAGAAGTTAAAGCCTATGTGCACTTTTTGTATGACACAAAGAATAAAAGGGACAGAATGAACTAAAAGTATTTTTAATATTTTGGCGTAAACTTGTGCAGTGGTTTGACGTCTACTGCTGTGATTGTGAAGCACAGCGGTTAACCTGGAGCTGGACTCTCACACACTGCTGGCTGTTTATCGGAACCGAAAGAAGGTCTTCTCTTCTGTCTCTCTGTCCACTTCCCCTTTGACTCAGTCCAGCACTCCAGCACAATCACAAAGATTACCACATCGAAACTGCCACACGACGGACCTCATCAGTTTCAGTGGAAAATTTACAGAAACTTGCTTAGTGCTTTAGCACAAGCTGGATTGAACAGGCCTTAGTGAGAGGTCACGCTGTCAGACAAGCAGAAGAAGAAGCTAGTGAACAAATGGAAAGAATGATGAAGCATTTAAACAAAGATGAAAGAAGAGGAGCACTTCTCTAAATGTGTGCTTAGGGAAATGTTTTACTGCATAATTATTAAAATAACAAGGGAGGTGCTCAACAAAACAAATTAAGCTTGAGTAGAAATTCATAAAGTATTTATATTTACTCAACAAGTACACAGTGCTAAAATTACAAAATGCTAAAAATAACTTTACTGCTGGGCTTGTTCTCGTTTCTGTCACATTGAATGAATGTTAAAAATATAAAATGTAAAGTTAAAAAAATTGTTCAGCAAAGAAATGCTAAAAAAGTACACTTTATGTTGTGTAGTTTATACATTCATCAAAAGTAAAACTCTTGCAAAATGTGATTAAAAATTCTGCAAGAAGAAGAGACAATGACTTAAAGCAGTGTAAATCCTACCTGCCCTTGTGTGCATGCAGTGTACCTACAGGCTGTCTGTTGTGTCGACGTGAGCAGGGTAAAGCCTACGCAATTCATTACCAGAACTTTGCTGATGCAAACACAGTGTAAAAATAAATAAATGAGGACGCAAGCACACGAGCAACTTTAAAGGAAAAAAACAGACAGAGGAGATGAGATACTAACGCAGATTAACATGGTGTTTTTAATGAAGACCGTCCAAAACTGCCTTAAGATCACTAATGAAACATACAATTATCTTGTTAAGTTTAGTGTCTTATTATGTGTTAATGCAAACATTCCATAGATTCATGTTCCAAATTATTGAAACAACTACAAAAAAACACAACTATACAGTAAACATGCCCAAACCAAAAATATTTTTTCTTAACACAAATGTGTGTTTCTGGCTTTTATTACATTTCCAATATTTGTAATCCACAATAGGATCTTCAAGTCATAATATCATATGGCCACTCAGCAGGTAAATATAATGTTGTCCTTCCAGGTCCAAAGCAATATGACATGCATCTTTGGAGACATGATTAATCAAAATGATGACTGATGAATATATGTCACTTGCATGTGCTTGTAAGTGTTTTTTTTTTTTTTTTTTTTTTACAAAGAGCTGCTACTTCTCAGAATCTATAGTTCGACATAGTTGTATGTAATGCACATTGGCCCATCCATTTAACTCACTTATTGACAAATCATTGCAGACAGATTTTGCAGAGAAGCTTTACTTTTATAGATAAGTAAATTTAAAAAAAGGCCATTTCAACATGACAGTATTCCTTCGTGACCAGAGAAACCATAGCTCTTTAAGATGAGGAAGGCCTTGTTTCAGTTCCTTCTCATAAAGCAGCTCTTTACGACATACGCTGCTTCACTCTCTGCTCCGTGCGTGGATCTGTAAGGGGTTATTAGGGTGGGGTGAGTGAAGGCTGATGACTGCGGTCTACTCAGGAATTTCAGATCGTGCCTGGCTCAGAGTTCACTGTTGTTCTCTAGATTCATGTGGAGGTTAAAGGCAAACACAAAGGTACAGAGAGCAAAGCCATAGCAACATGAATCATGGTTCCTCCTCCTCCCAAACTTCAATCAGTGGTGCAAGGCGTCGTCAGAGCAACGTGAGGATGAGTAGATGGAAGTGTGTCCAAACTGAACCGGACAGGTCTGGTCCTTATGACAAGCATGCTACATTCATAACCAGTAATGTAAGCAGTTTGTCACAGGGTTATATATATGGTTTTGGGGAGAAGGCTTTTTGAAAAACACACAATAGCTGGCTCACTTTATTTATGCATTCCCATTCATTTTAGTTTTTTTTTTTTTTTTGTTAAAATTATCACTTAGGGTATTGTTTGTCGATGTAACCTTTCAGATGCACTGCAGTATCAAGTGACATTTCACACCTTAGGTTATAGAGGACAGATACTCTTTAATGTACACAGGAAGGTACTGGGATGAGTTACGTATGTATTCACTCTAAATTCTTATGTCTAGTTGTCAGAATTCAAACCTCACGGAACATTAACTGGCAGGATTTAAGCCAGGTGCCCTTCCACACCAAATCTTCTCCATCTGTCCAGCACAAAATTATACCGGTTTATCAGGCATCTGACCAGACAGACTTAGCTCTTAGTCACATTCTCGTAAATGATTTAAAAAACAACTAAGACAAGCAAGTAGTTTAGCCTTTATCTTGTAAATAGAGAATTTTTAGACTTGGTTGTTTTAGCATTTACTTGTTAGGCGAATTAATGGATTCTTCACAGACATCTCAGCATATACCTCTCTCCACATCTGACTAGACAGACCTAGTTCTTGACTGCATCCTTCTAAGTGTGTACTAAAGTCATGTCAACTAATGTAAGCATGTTGTTTTAGAGTCCTGATCCTTTAAATGGGGCATAATGAGGGGGTGAACTGTTTTACTGCAGGCTCCAGGCATGGACGACACAGCGGCTCCACAACCTCAAGGGCCTCAGCTCTGCTCCTCAGTCTGTGTCACTCACCACACAACAGCCCTGTCCCGACCGCCTTATAAATACTTTTAATCACTGCGGGGGAACAAGGATTGGCATGCACAGACTTAAAAAGGAACAAAAATGCAAAACAGAAAGCTTCACACAAACTTGTTTAGATAAAAAGATAAAAAAAAAAAAAAAAAGCAAGGAGTTTACACATATATCAAAATGTACTGATACTTTGCAGTTGCATCACGGCATTACCAAAAAAGTCTGAAATATACAAAATAGATTTAAACAAAACATTCTCAGAGTCTGTGATCAATATGAGCATTCATGATCCTGTTTAGGTGTTTGATTTTGAACAAAAAAGGTGAGAGTGACTAAATCCCTCTGAAAAACTAAAAAAAAAAAAAAAATGTTGGCTAATATTAGTTAGCTTGTGACTATAAAAATGTATGTGAGAGGGACTTGTTTAGCAGCAGAAATGAGTTCACATGTTGCAGTTCTAGTTAAGTAAGTTCTTTATGGTCAGATTGTGTTAAAACAAAGTTCAGATTAAAGAGATTCAGACAGAGAAGTACCCTCAGTTAGCATCACACCCCCAGGGAATGTTGATGACATATCAATAAACTATGAGTGTCAAAGTACTTTCTAGATCAGGGGTCAAAATTTGGAGAAAAGTTCACAGGTACCGCACCTCAGACACTGAAAATACATAGAACGCATGTCCTTAAAGATAAGAAGGATGCAGTGAACACAGAACAGCTAAAGCTTCTAGGGTCGCATGGGTTCATACAGGGACTCTGATTCGCCCTCGTTGCTATCCCGTCTAAGTATCATGAAGACAAAGGAAAAAAAAATGTGTTTCAAGTAAAAACAAAAAACAACCCAACTATGTAAATGTCCGAAGAACCCACATATTTTTAAGCTGTCAGTACAACTACTAGCTGACTGTTGGACAAGACAGGACTTGGAGAGGACATGGACACAAAAATACCTATGAATAAGAATGGAATTATGTCTGCCGAACAAGAGCGCCATTGTTGAAGAGAAGCAGAGATTACCAACGAGCTGCAGATCTCTTCCTCACAATCCAGCCTGAATGTGTCTTTGCTGTAAATCAGCAGTGCTTCCTTTCCTGTGAGCTTATAAAAGGCCCAATAAAAGAGGAGTGTGACAATGGGGAGCAGAAAAATAGACTGGCAGATTGTGATAGAGTGGTGAAAGTGGGCTTTTCTATACAGCCTGTAGTTAGCCGTGGTCATATGCATTGGGAAGAACGACAATGAGTTAAACGTGACGTGATCCTTGTATGTGAAGTGGGTTGGAGAGGTGCTTGAGTTGGTGACACAGGGGAGGGGGACAGAGGGTTTAAGAGCACACAGGAAGAAGAGATGATGCAGACAGGAAGCGCAGAGCAGACGGCGATTTGCAAAAGTGTGTTTAGAGGAGACAGACCCCTGTGTCGCAACAACAAAGTCATGGGTCAGCGGCACGGCTAATGAGGGTCACACAGGGCATCCAGACTAACAGGGAGATAACCAAAAGCTCCTAAATCTCTGGATGTATGGCACAAATGTACAAGAATAATTAACTAAATAACTATGTGACAAAGGCTGTTGGTGCCTACAAGTTTCAATCATGATTAATCGCTATTCATCAATCTGTAATCTCTAATCAATCATGAAGAACTACTCATCATGTACTTAAAAAGGTCCACCCATTAAGAATTTTTTTTTTTTTTTTTTATAACTTTGGGTACACTCATACTTGCACACAAAAAATTGGGATGAAACTGGGACTATAGATTGAACTAAACCTGGACCAGATCAAAATCCAATCAGGACTAACCTAGGAGTAGAACAGGACTAAACTAGGACTAGAACAAAACTAAACCACAAAATTGAGACAAAACTGGGACTATACACAGAACTAAACCTGGACCAGATCAGACCCCAACCAGGACTAGAACAGGACTAAACCAAGAATAGAACAGGATTAAACCAGGACCAGACCAGAACCCAATCAGTACTAGAATAGGACTAAACCAGGACTAGAACAGGACTAAAACAGGACTAAACCAGAACTAGAAAGGAATAAACCAGGACTAGACCAGAATCAAACCAGATCTAGAACAGGATTAAACTTGGACTAAAACAGGATTAAAACAGAAGTAGAACAGGACCAAACCCATTTGTCAGGACTGCACTAGGCACAAAGCAGGACCAAACCAGTACAAATGTGAACATACTGTATTTCCTTCGATTTCTATTAATATATCTCAACTTTTCTAAAAGTCAAAAAACATTCAAATATCCATCTGGGAAGTACACAAAAGCTGAAAAAGTATTACAAAAATGTAAAAAGGAAACATTTGTTATAATAATGACTTTTCTGCATTCGAGATGAAAGTATCAAACTCTGTATCCTATTTTAACTACAGCATATTTTGATTTTGAACATTTGGACTTTGACAGATCTCAATAAGTCAAAACTTTGACTCTGAATAACAAGCAACCAGTTTACTGCACTATATTTATAATTTCAAGTTCCCCCTTCCCCCTGGTTTTAGTAGTATTTAAAGATCACAGCAGGTCATTGTGTCGTGAGAATAGCCTCTGTGTCCCTTGCTTCTGTAGTCGTCGTCCTCCTCCACTGTCACAAACGCACACGAGAGAGGATGACTGTCCCGGCCCCAAGCATGACATCAGCCAGTTGGCAGAGGAGGTGTGTGAGCAGGTGCTGAATGGGAGGGGGGCGTGTGGGGTGTGTGTGGGGGGTGTGGGGGGGCGGCGGGGACAGGACAGAGAGAGGATGGAGGTGTGGGACAGCAGAGAGGAGCACGAGCCAAGATGAGTGTCCAAGTGATGCTATTTATAGACCTCCATTTTACCAGGACCTGATCATTGCTATGTATTAGAGTGCTATTTCCTCTATAGCCATATCCAACAGAAAGTAGGAACACATTAGAAATGAATTATGTCGCTCAGGTCTATTTTTGTGGCAGTTTAAGCCGTTGTTTTCTCTTTTTACAACATTTTTTGTGATACCTATATCCTATCAAGATCCTTCCTTCCTATAAATGTCAACTGCTCCTGAGAGGTTGTATAGTAAAAGCAAGATCCAGGTGGCCACAAAAGCATTTTTTTTTCCCTGAGACTAAAGTTAAGTAACTTGCCAATGTAAAACAAATCAGTTAACTGTATTAGACTGATAATTGATGTTTTATTTTTTTTTTTACTTAAGGGTGATTGTGATTAGACACTCTTCCAGGTTTAAAGAATTCTGTTGATCCTAAACCTGGAAGAAGACTCGGATACATGACCGTGTTATGATTTCAGATGAGAGTCAGTTAATCGTGCAAGGGTCATCCACACTGCCCGGTTTTGCCATGCAAGTGCCCAAAAATTCTCTGCATGAGAATAGTATATCAATGTGCCAAAGGGAGAGCTAAGTCACATTCAACTCTTTAAACTACCCACTTCCTCATTTTATGGTTTGAAAATCAGGTATTCTAGCTAAGAGGGCAGAGAATAAATGTTGGACTTGTTCAGGTAATAGAAAGAAAATAGTAACTCAACCATGGACCTCCATAGACTCTTTTACTGGGGCATGTGCACGGCCCCGGGCACTCAAGGTGAAATGTAAAAAAGGTAAACAAATGAGTGCTGTGTCCCGATATAGCTTTATGTCCAACATCGCCCCTGTTTACAGCCAATCCCTGTCTATAAATTAGGTACAAGGTACATCTTATGAAGTGGCCATGTGTGTAATGTGTTGTAACAGTCACACCATGAACCTACAGCACAGTCAAGAGCAGCAGTCTGCAGGATAACAACATTGTAATGAGTTGTAATGTCCCTGGGCCTTGTCTTACACTATAACGCTGTCTTTGTCTCTCTGTAGTTATCTGCTCAGGCTGGAGTGATTCAAATGCTACTGTCTAACTGTCCAATCTGAGGAAAGAGGGAGTTTTCATTGTAAAGGCTTAGATGAGGTTAGGTTAATATTTAGAATTGTAAATTTTTTTTGTTTTTTTTTTTTTTGCATATTATAAAGGTAGTTTTTCTCAAAAGGTGGGTCGCTTTTGCTGGTATTGTTGCCCATATTGCTTGTACAAAGTTGTTTGATTGTTTATCTACACTAAATGTTCTGGTAAGATATGAGAAAAAATGAACATGAGCTACTGTAGCATTATAAGCTGTTGGTGTTTACAGTGGAAATTAGTTATACACATTCAAATGAATGTCAAAAATAAATGATGACTTACCAAATGGTGGGTCTGTATGAACTCCTATTTAGGAAATGTCCTTGGCTTTTCCGTTGTTTTCGCGGTGAATCCCAGAGTCTGCCCACACAGGCAAGTCCTGCAGAGACCTTCTGTTCCTCAGCACAGGACACACAGAATCCCTGTCCAAACACGCATATACAACTGTTATGGGCAAAAACAATAGACATTTAAATCACAGTTAGATAATGTGCCGCTCAAATCTGATATTAGAAGATTCTTTCATTTATTTGACAATTATTGAATGGAGCTTTAAAAATAATACACAGTATTACAGTCATTGTTCATTAAATATATGTGGTGGTAAGCTACTACTGTAGCCACAACTGCCCTGGGGTAGACTGATGGAAGCAAAGCTGACAATCTGCGCCAAGGCCCCACCAATCACTCAGACACCACATTTATGTTGCGATGTGTCTGAGGACACAACAACAGAACAGGTCTGGGTGGGAATTGAACTGCTGACCTTTAGGTTGATGGAATGTTAAAACCACTACCCCAAGAAAAACTACGAATGATCAAAAAATGTAGTAATAAATATGAAATTAACAATATTGTATTTAATATGAACAGAAACAGATGTATGGGAATGGGGTCCGCCTCTTTGTGGAAGGTAATATATGAAGGTTTGTTGGCTGTTTATAAATGCAGAAAGATATTTTGTGTATGCATGCCAAGTTAATTGGTGATTCTAAAACCTAAACTGTGAGAGAGAACAGTTGTTTGTCTGGGCAATGTCAGCCCTGCAATTAATAGGCGTCTATCCAGACCAATAACCCTGGTCCTCACCTACTAAGAATAAAAGAGAGACACTGAATAATCAACCAATCATTTTTATTTATTTATTTCTGAGAAGTTATTCTTATTAAACACTACTCTGTGTTCTGTGTACATTGAGTTTTATATGCAATAAAATTGGGACAAAGGGACTTGTGGATGTTATAGCAGACATTGACACAAGCTAAAACAGTTGGTCTTGTGTATTTTATGGAGCCACAGAGAGAGCAGTGCATATGGATGATTCCCATTACAGCCCATCTCTCTATTCTGTGCTGTGCTAATGTCCGTGAAACCACATGTCACTGTGGATGGGAGCGAGTCTATGGTCCGGAGGCCAGGCCCCGAGCCAAACCAGACCTCAGCAGTCCAACTATAGTCTTCCACTATACTAGGCCTCATCTGAAATAATCAAATGGTACCTCCTTACTCTTAAAGTTAACCTCATGTTCATGAGTTCAGTCATGCGGTTGACGGTGAGAACATACAAAGTCACAACAAGAACAAGCCTGACTTTCTCAACGTTAGTGCTAAAAAATGACTCTATATATCTTTTCTGGATGACACCATCCAATTTCTATATTGAAAAAACAAATATCTCTTAACGCAAAAGAACAAGAGAAACTTAACAGGACATGAATCACTGTGCTTTTAATTTACAATACACCAATTCAATCAAGTCAATTTCAATATATTTTCCTTCCCACAGATGGATTTGAATAGTCCATCATGGCTGACAAACCTAAATTTCAAGTTAATGATGAGGAAGTTTCAAGGTCTGTTAATGTAATCTCTTTCCTACCTGGATATCTTCAGCTCTTTGTTCCTTTCCCTCTGCATCTGTCATTAAATATGGATGTGGAATATGGATATTTTGTATTTTTCCAGATCTCTCTTTGGCCTGAGGTTTATTGCCCCTGGTGGAACACTCTGGACAAGTTAGAAAACCAGTGTGATTATTATGTGAAATGATTTGTTTTTGAGCCAAGGGTTGTACAACATCAAATAGCCAGACAAACAAAAAAACTCTGAAGTGTGTGCGCAAGGGAATAACTTTTGTAAGTACTTTGACTCTCTCACATTTGTCATAGAGAATTTACCCTAGAACACAGCATTATAATTTGTGATACAAGGCACAGGTTAAGGTGAACTCACACACTTTGCACAGTCTCTGAGATTCTTATCACAGGTTTTATATAATGTTGTGTTAAAAGCACTTTTCTCTTTATTGGCTTACACACAGTCAAGATGATCACATCATAAACTCTTATCTCTCCACCCACCTATGTTCTCCCTCTGTACACTGACAGATCATGTGCCTCACCTTTGCTCCGTTAGATACAACTTGTGAGAATTTGGGAATATCCTTGCTGGATTCCTTAAAACGTTTTATTAATTTTTTTTTACTACTTTTATAATGTTTTCCACCCATACAAGTAACTTGGCAAAGTCCAGGTTTACCGCGCTACTATCGTCTGTGGACTTTGGAAGCTGCAGAGATGAGGGCCCGCTGAGCACTTGCACATAAAAAGTCACACTTGAATCACAAGCTGGTATGGCTGTAGGCTATTGCAGGGTTATAAAGCGATGCCGAGAAAATGCAGGAGGAAATGACAGGCTGTGTCTTACATCTGCTACTCAAATCAGACTCTGAGAACATTAAACTTTTGTTTGACTGAAACTCCCTCTTTTCAAACCACAGAGGAGATGTGCACTCCAGTTTTATTTGTAAGTGGTTATTAGTAAATATAATATGTATTGAGACGTACAGTACTGCATAGTACTGTGCAATGTACAAGTGCAATGCATAAGTGCAATGTGTTTAGAATCATATCTGTACCATTTTGAGATACAGACTCAAAAACTCACTACCTTATCATCTATAAAGTGCTCAACATTTTGTTGGTGATTATCCATTTGCAATTTGCCGTCTGCTGTGTAATCCTTAAATATGTAATTATATACATCAGGGTAATGTAATGTGCAATCGGCTGAAAGGGTCAATAACAACTTAGCTGAATTTCCAAGGACACCAGTATGTACTGTAGTATACTTGACTGTGTTCCCTAATGAAAGTCTATAATTGCGATGGAAAGAAGTAAGGCAATGTTACTTGCCTTATTTTGAACAAAATCAAGTTGGTGTCAACTATAGGCATGCTGTGGGTATCGACCCCTGGGTGGGCCATCCCTGCTTCTCCACCTTCTGCATTTGTGGTTTACCTCTGTGGAAAATTCACTGTGCAGTTGGCACAAAATGGCTCCCAGATGCACAACTTGGCATAGGTGAAAGTTGTAAAAGTTTGCTCAAGTCTTCCCCTAAGCATGTCTATATTGATCCTAAAAATCTGCCACAGACCTTTGATTGTTTGTCTACTACCTACACTGTGATGAAAGTGAACTGGATGGATTCAAACAACAATCAGTGTACTCAACGTTGGAAACATCCTTAACCACAGTTTCATTCTAAAGTCTAGACCCGAGCGAGTCCTCTGCTGCTGACTCCTTCCTCATTCTTTGCTCACCTCATTGGCCACAGCACTTACACCAAGTTAGCCTCCAACATCAACAAACATACTGAATAAAAATCACTACACCCAAGTTGCTCTTATAGGATATTATAGGCATGAATGTAGCAGCCACAGGCCCATAGTACTTATCTAGAGATCAGGACTAAGGCAGAGATGTTATTAGAGGTCCCTCCCAGACGTGAAGTCACTCTACTCACAAGTGTCTTTATGATCAGTGACGTCAAGACAGACATAAATTCATATATGTCCAGGGCGAAAAGAATACTAATTATTTTTCTTTTATGTTGTAAATAGTAGTATCAGCAAATATAGCAGTAAGAGCAGCAGTGCAGCAGTTATTGCGTTACTACTCAGTAGTAAGGTCATTTATATAAATGATTCTACACGTATACAGTTTTTACTTAATGCAAATCTTGTGTCTATCTCCTCCACTGTAAAATAAATATTCTTCTACAGCAGCTACAGCGAGCAACTCTCAAAACTGAGCTGGATAATTATAGGTTGTGTGTATAAATGCGTGTGTGTGTATGTGTGGTGAGGAAAAAGGAAAAAAAAAGTTGTAATTTTTACTGTGAATTCCAGCTTGATAACCAAAACCAGCTGTTCTTGTCTCTTAAACATTCACAAACAAATTCAGTTTTGAGCAGCTTACTAATAATTCTCCATTCATGAGCAAATAGTAAAAATAAAATTACTTTAAAACAGAAATAGACCAAAGTAAGATCATTATTATTATGAAAGTACTAACATTAATTTGCAATAAACAAGTCATTTATAAGAAATTAATAATGTTCACCACTGATTAACATGTTTATTTAACACAGTCTGTATTGTTTTGGTAATTGTTATGGAAACATCGCCACACCCAATCATGTTTTATCTGAATAAGGAGCAAAGATAGCCAACAACACCCTCAGTTATCAGTCTGAAGCTAAAGAACATAAGACTGGTGAGTACACTGTATGTAAACGGAGGATAGCCCAGGCAGGGAGACTCCCATGTTGCTTTATCAGTATTATGTTACGGCCTTATGCACTTCAACCTCCAACACGCACAGACAGCTGACATCCCCACTGGGCCGCCTCTCTGACCCCACGGCCTCAGGCGACCTTTGCTTATGTCACTGTTTAAAAAGATGAGAGCTTACACCAGGATGGTAAGTGAATATGTGTTTCAACCATATGCAGTCTCGCACACCTATGTATCATGACCAGTAACGCTGGTTGATTGATTCTGTTACTCTACCTTCTTCTTCTACCACAGTGACACAAACTCGGCAACTCTTTTGTGTCTGTACTGTCTTTGTAACCATCATTACACATGAAGGTAAGAAGTCTTGCCCAAGGACACAACAGCAGCTCACAATGCTGGTAATAGGTAATGTTATGTAATAGCCGGGGAGGGGGCACCACTGAAACCTGAAAACACTGTAATAAAGGACTGTTTTGAAAGAATGACTCTGTTGTTTAAATACATACATACACTGCTGTTAACTCCTCCACCATGTGACGCATGCTGGCGCGTTCAAAAGTTTTATTTTCAAGAAATACGGAAAATTTCTATGCAGCCTTATATTGAGGCAATGAAAAGAACCATTTCTCTCTACCTACAGATCAATGGGCTCCCATTCAATTAGAAAGTCTGAGACCATTAGCACCCAGCTAATGACTCCGTTCTAGGGAGCTGGAGAGCACTGGCCTCAGGGTAGAGCACGGTGATGGGTGGGGGCCAGAACACATCCAGGCTGGGTGGGAGATTTCTTTAACTGCATTCATTATGACTGCATTACACTTCTTTAGTGTCTTATCAGCCAAGTGGAAGGCTATACACATGGAGTAGACCACAGTGGGCTAATAGTCCCCACAGACTAGTTTCAGCAAATGCTGCAGTCACACTTTCCTTATTACATTTACAACTTTTGTCCAGGACTTTTCACAAATTTCATCACTGTTTACATAAAGTTTAAAAGAGCAAGGGTTAAAGTTCACGGTAGGGGATTGTTTTATGTTATTGTCCATGCAAGTAAATATGACCTCACCATCAAACTACTAAAGCATCAGAATGACCCCTTAGCTTGAGAACTTACAGTAAGTCTATGATGAATATATGGAGCATCAGGGATATCAGATACCATTTATGATGCATGAACATTACACATCTGACAAGCAGTTCACAAAGTGAGGAATGCAGATACATTTACCAGACAGGAGGGGACATTTTAGTACATTAGGCAAACATATTGAGGATATAAAATGTTACAATAATACAGTGTAATAAAAAGTTGAAAACAGCCCACAGACTTGCATCCAAATAAGCCTTGCATTCAGTGAATATGTTCAAAATTCATAACATCTCATAAATATCTGAAAGTATTCCATATGTTCAGGGCATGGTTGTCAGTGGGGCCAGGTTTGTACTGGTTGGATCTGGTTTAGTTCTGGTTCAGTTCAGAAAAAACACAAAAACTGTTCCAAAAACAATAACTGCGCTAATGTAATATAATAGCTTTGAAAGACACAATGAGCCACAACGTGACAAAGAAAGAACAAAAGAAAGAAGCAAGGCAGCAATTAGCAGAAAGTGGGCATGTAGCCAGGCAGACGGGGTACGGCTGGTTTACAGGTAGAACCCATGTGGCTCCCTGCACGCACAAGACGCCATGCTCCCAGTCCATATCCTGTGTCTTAATAACGCGTGCTGAGGCCTCGGGGGAATGGAGGTTTTAATGTGAGGCGGTCTGCCACTGGTAAACACATGCTGGAAACTCTGCTGGCAAGGAATTAGGTCATTTGTGATAAGAGCCAAAGCTTCTTGAAATCATTTTTGGCTGTGTGTTAGGCACAAACACTCCTGTGTGACACTGTTGTTTAACTCATGTTTGCATGAGATTATTGCAAAGATATGGAGTGAGTCATTTTAAAGAGCTGTTTTCCTAACACAAATTGTAAAACTGAGGGATACCTAAATGAAGGCCAATGAGAATGGTACAAATCAAACATTTCTTGAAGCGATTTACACTATGGTCATGGCAATTAAAACTGTTAAGAAACCTCACCATGACCTTGTGAATAAGGCTGAGGCGGCTGATGGTTTGGCTGCCACGGTGGAGATAGGTTTAGTTGTTGAATGTATGCAATATTCTCCATTTCAGATTTATATTTTTTGGAACATTCATGTCAAAATGGATAAAGTGCACACAATGTCTAGAGTTTACACAGTTATCTATGGCCTATTTGCAATGTGTGGTCATGACTTTAGTCTCACTTTTCATACATTAACACAAAGTAAACCATACAAATGATAAATGCCAAAGCACATGGGTTTCATTAAAAAACTGTCTAGTCCAGAAATTACCTGGTTCCTGCCCGGACCATGTCTCATTCTACCTTCCTAATCATATTTACTCATCTGTTTGTCACTTCAGTTGTATTTCGGTTCAAACTGAAAGCCATTTACGCTTCAAATACAAGGAATAAAACACATGAATTAATGCATCAAGCTTCTCTCCTGTCTTTCATGCTTCAGATGTTGTTGGTGAGTCCAGCAAAGCCATCAAGCATATAATAATATTAAATTTCACATAATCATTTGTACACTGCGAATGAGCCGTGACACAAGCCGCATGAGGTAAGCAGTTGGCCCAGTGCAGAGGTACAGCTGAGGTTAAACGAAAATGCAGTCCTATGTGTCATTACACTGCAAAAACATTTGTCATGATTTTGGTCACTGCAGGGAAGATCAAGTGTTAACATAATCTTTTCTGCAGGCTTTCAAAAGGCCTGTCATTATTAAAAGTGGAGTGCGTGATGATGAGAAGGAGAGAAGGATCTGTCATTGTTAAAATTGCCATGTGGTCAACCAAAGACGCTTCCGGTTCAACTGCTCTGGTCTGGCTAGCTTTATCCACACAATGTTAGGAAAAAGTTAGCTTGCTTTTTCCAAATTTGCTCAGAGTATGTCAAGGGGTTCATGGAGGGCACTAGGAAGTAGTAGAAAAGGGGGCTAGGTGAGGAGTAAGGAATGGGTTATACAGAGGGTTGCAGCACTAGAGATTATATTTTAGACTTTTCAATAGATTAGATCATTATAACAGCAAGTGGTCACCTCACTTGTCATTTATTCATGCAATGATGTCTACAGCTCAAGAAACGACCTCATGTGCTTGAATGGATAACATTGTAGCTATTCTGTCCATGTTTTATATTTAATTGACATCTCTGAGTTATTATGTAAGTGTAACCATTTAAATATTTTTGTTACTTTTTTGTTAGCGATGTGTGTTTTGTTTACTGACTTAAAACTGATCCACATCATGACGCTTGCCTGAGATTTGGATTTGATCTCATGTGGAAGTGTTGTATTGTATTTTGTTTATTTGAAAATAAAAAGTTCAATTCATAAGAAGTTTGGACAGAGGGAGGATTTTGTCTGTGGTTTATTCTATGAGAGCTGCTCCATCTGTACAAACCAGAGTGTGCCAGAATGTCAACTCCCACCATCCAGAGAGGGGCCGAAAACTTAACCCCCTCATTACCAGCAAATAACTACTGTAAATCCAACAGAGCAGCAATGTTGAGACAGAGGAGAGAGAAAGGGGAGTGTGTTGAAAGAGGTGGCGGGTTGGAACACTTAGAAGAAAGGTTTTGGGTCGTTCTGCTCAGTGGCTGTAATGACAGTGCAGTGGAGACAGAGGTTATGTAAGTGTGAGCTGCAATCACACTCCACGCCAGTTAGACGTGACTCAGCTGGCCCAGCGCCGGCTACAGTCTGTGTATGTGTGCACAAAGGAGGGACTGTGCAAAGAAAATGTATTAAGGTAGACTGTTAGAGCTCAATTGTTGACCTGGTCAAATGTTGAAATATTTATATTTGCCCATTTACATATTTCAGTGTATTTTGCATTTTTATGTTACTGCCGTCATATGTAACAAAAAAGTGTAAAAGTGAGTATTGTTAAAAGTTAGACCTAGCTGATGTTAAGTCTAGTAATGGTTAAGTAATGTTACTACTATCATCTGCATAGTCTTAACAAGTACACAGTGATACTGTGATACTACAACTACAACTTATATGATTACTACTAAATTATTCCTTGTCTAGAACCCAGGTCTTTCTATGAGATAAACACACTTTCTACTCAAGATTTAGAATTTATATTTAATTCAAGTAAAAAAATAAAAATAAGTACATTCCGTTGCCCCTGCCCCTTAACTTTCCCACCAGGCCCCATGGCACAGCACTGACATTTTTCCACATGATATAAGCTCTCTCTCGAACATCCACTTTGAGCTCTACAGCACCCCCTGTCTGTCTCTGTCCGAGGCCTTCATCATACAGTGTCTCTTTAAAGTTTTGCTCTTCTTTGCCAAGGGGGCAGGGTTGTACTCTGTGAGTCACTGGGCTGTCCCTGGCACAGACGCACACTTGCGCACACACACATGCACCCACATACACACACACGCACACACACTAGTCGGCCATGTTTATGAGAGCTGCTGGCCCTCTGCCCGGTCCTCAGAGCTCCACAGCCCCAGAACTGGATCACTTAACCCTTGAGGGGCTCACAGTGCTCCAGTTTAAAGCCCAACACAAGCGCTGGCTCAGGACAGCAGAGACAAACTTGTTGTGTTTAGACTACTGCATGTTATAAAAAAAGCTTAGACAAACTGCCATCATTTCAACAGTAGTTTGGCAGCTTTAAAAACTGCCTGTTGCTTTAAGGATTTGGCACAGACAAGTTTAACTCTTTAGACGGACTACATTAGGTACACAATACTTTTAGGTCAACAGAGAAAAGCTGTAATACAGATTTATGATGTGAAAGTCAAATATTTATATAATGATATAAACTACAACTCAGCTACTACAGCTACTACTGTCTTCAAACCAGTTTTTAGTAATGCATTGGCCCCGTTTTCCTTTGACATCAAACCAAACCCAGTGGAAGAAGATTGATGTATAAATAAATTGATAAAAACATTTAACTTTCAACAAAATACACACACAGTTTCCATGCTTTGTGAGGACATTGCATTGATTCACATTCATTTCCCGGAGACAAACCGTAACCATAATTACTACTTGCCTAAACTTAACCTAAACTCTAACCTTAACCTTTCAAGCCATAGCTGAACTTTAAACCATGTTGTTTATCTAATAAGAAATTAAGAGTTACGTCACGGGGACCAGATTTTTCTCTCCACAAGTCCCCACAATGTAATAAATTCCCGCCCACAAGTAAACTCTTGAGATATAACCCTGAGTGCATGAAAACATAATTCATCAGTCCAAAGGGATATAACTGACATTTTGACTTTTCATAAGCATGTACACAGATTTTACTATACAACTTCCTTTTTTGCAGCATTACACAGAGACAGAGCACGTCTTATGTACATCTCCTCACACTGCGTAAGAGACGGTCAATATTTGAGCTGTGATGTCCGAGTGTGCGCCACTACCACACTTCCAGGAGCTGAACAAACAACAAATAGAGAGTGTGTGTGCATGTGTGTGTGTGTGTGTGTGTGTGTGTGTGTGTGGTGACGCATATAAGCTGTCAGAATGAAGTCCTCGAGTGAAACTATATTTTTATTATAGGGCTGGGATGCATTTGGGGCGTCACAATTTGGTGATAAATGCGATAATGGATATATTGCACCTGATATTTGATCATTTATCACTCTTTTAAAAGGAATACTTTTTAACAATAGTAATTTGAGGCGGAAAGTCATGATATTGACGCTGTATCAACTAATTAAGTATGACAATATTATGATAATTGTTATTATGGTATTATTCTGGAATACTTTTGACATCCTTTTATTGTCTCTGCCCCAAGTTGTTTGAGATGCATTGCTGCAAATGTAAGAATTAACTTAATAATCAATACAATACAAAATATTGTCTTGTAGCTTATTTAGACATCACAGGGGCAGTATACTTTTTCCCTAGGATGGGGTTCAAATGTAGAGTGGGCCATTGGCAAGTGATGAACCTGACATGATGCCATGGACAAAGAAAGGATGTGAGGGCCTCTTGGAGCAGCACTAAAGTGTGTAAAGTGTGATGGCGCCATGACAGATGGACTGACCTTATCTGCTGCAGTGACTGTGTGGAGCTCTGAATGAGGGGGCACCTCTTCGTGTCAGTATTCCCTCCCAGATAGATCCCCATGGTGCTATAGCCGCTCCAATAAGCATGTCAGCTGGGAGCCAAGGCCATTGCCCTCTAGCCTGTACCAGAGGGTAACCTTTGGATTCATCCTCCCAAGGGTCCAAAGTAATAATAGTATATGGTTATAATGCTATGGAAATGATAGGCCAGCACAGAATTAAACAGCAGTCAAATGTACAGTCCAAAATTATTCATTATTCACACCCTGGCCCAAGACAATGAACCAAAACACAAGTGGTAAAAGAATGTACTTTGACTGTTAAATAAAAAACAGAGAAATTAAAGTTTTCCAGTATTAAGAACCTGTATATAAAAATGAAAAACTCAGATTTGTGTATAAAAAGGGCTGAAAACCAAGTATGTATGTTTTGGAAATAAAATAGAGTAAAAAAAAACGTAACTATGTCTTAGAGAAAAGTAGGGAGTACTATAGTTTAAGCCATTTAAATGTTTTTACTAAGACTCCTGGCAGCACCTGAACACACAGCAGCCAAGTCCAAGCAGCATACATGTACACACAGTTTCAATATGGCTGCTGAGAAGTGCTCTGTGTTAATGACTCTCCCAGGCGCACTGCAGAAGACGTTAAAACTGGAGCTGTGATTTACAGGAGGGGGATGCAAGCCGGGACATGACCCAAAGATCCAACTCTGAGCCATGGACCGACATATTCTGTGCAAGAGAGATTTAACCACTATTGGCGCAGGACGACGCTCACAGTACAGGAGCAGCTTTGATTTGAAAATGGGGAGAGAAGAAAAAAGTTCCAGAGTTACTGTTTGGACTGATGATCTATGAGGTTTAGTATAGACTTAATTAGCAAGAAAAATAAACATAAAAAAACAAACAAACTGAGTCTAACGTTCAGAAGACAAAAAGACAATCGACAAAATAATAATGGAAAATATACATTATAACTGTCATAGTCTCACTGTAGTATTGTTTATTACTTGTCTCTCAAAGTATTTACACTTTGGCGAGTCTGATCTATCTGCAAATTCACTCAAAAAAGAAGGGAGTGTTTTGCCCCAAGGCACAACAGCAGAATATAGGGGTAGCAGCAGGTTTTGAATCTTTCAGTTACTGGGTTAACATCTCTATTGGCCAATTAAGGCATTAGGAATATTATATAATACCATTCTCGCTCTCACAATTAGAAACCTATTTTTTTATCTAAACAATTAAATAACTCAGTCAATTAAGGGCTCATTACCAAATCGCACATTTGCATGTTCAGTGTATTTTTATGGTTGACTCTGTGTTATTGTCTTGAATCATAGTAATAAATACATTCCAATTCTCTTTATACGGGCCATTGAGTTGCATTATAGTCACACATCAATCATATCCCAGTCACTCTGCCCCCATTAAACTGTAACAATGTTTGTGCTTGTACAGCTTGGCTCCCAGTGAAAACAAAAACATACGTTCTCATTTGCCCACCACAATCTCATTACGGACACGCAAACAAGTCATTTTTAATCCCACAATTACCCCAGAAAGGAGAAGGAAGAGATCTGTGAGGCCATCCATCACAAGTTTGTGGCCTGTAATCCCTGTAAGAAACATCACCACAGTGTCGCCCTGGACAACCTGCGGTCAACAACATGAAAGCAAAACCAAGAACTAGCTGAGGTGGAGGAGGCATAGGTAAAAGTAATGCTACTTCAGTCATTCAAGAAATCCATCCAACCAAAAAGGTTCACAAAGCAGTTCCAAGCTTGGATAAAAAGGAAAGGTCAGAAAGGTATCAAGAAAACAAAAAATACTGTAAAATCTACAAATAAAACTGCCACTATGCATAATAGCTACTAGTACATCATGAAAATTAGCAAAGCCAAAATATACTTTCCAGAGGAAACAAGTTCATTACTGTTGTGTTTAAAATAACAGCAACAAGGAAAAACAAAATAGAGTGAAAAATATACTTTCCAGAGGAAACAAGTGGATAACGATTACTGTACTGCAAAGCTATGAATGCATTTGCTATACTGCATATGCATAAAGCATATACAACATACTTTTTAGAGTTGTTTACAAGTAAGTTAAGATTAAGGTTAAGTTACACTTTATTGTCCCTACTTTATGTACATAGAAACTGAAAGACAACTAGGTAAAGTGTTAATACAAAGCCAACCACTAGAGGTCACAAATATGTGTTTGTGACTGTCCCAAGCCGATAAAATAAACAGGATTGCTCACATAGGAGTTAAAAATGTACTTATAGGAAACAATGTTACTCCACGGCTGGATGCCATAAGACCAGCCCCTGCCACACATTCGCTGAGAAGCTTGTGTTTCAAAGCAGAGAAAACATTTGCTTTTCCCGGGTCCAGACACCTGCCCCGGGTTTGCTCTGAATCCCAGCGGCTCCGGCTTTGAGTTAAATCACCTGTATTTGCCTTGGATTTACAAAGAGTTGACATACTGATGCAATGTGTATGGTAGAACATTGCAGCATATAGTTTGGAGAAATCTCACCCCTTCTGGTCGGGTTAAGAAAAGATTGGCAGAAGACTTATTGGGTTTGTTTTGGAATAACCACTCTCAGAAAGTCCTGTTCCCACAACTCCATGTCCTACTTAAGTCCTCCACCAAGAATAACATGTACCTGGACAACTGTGACCATTTGAAAACCTTAGGGAGGGAGAGCGGGAGTGAAGTCTTACAAAAGATAATAACGAAAAAGAAATTTGAAAAACTGAGATCCCATAAAGTGAATGAAAGAGACGGTGAGATATGCCCCTATCCCTTTTAAAAGTTAGTTGAATCTCTAGAGTATTTAATTGAATTTAAAATGAGTGGAGAAAGGTAGAAAGTTAGCCGGATCTCGGTAAGATGAAAAAAAAAGTGAATGACAGAAGAAAAGATTCCATAACCGGTGTGTGTGTGGAGTCTCGACCACACGCAGGTAAATTGATCTCACGGGAGAAGCATAGTGGAGTGAAAAGCTGGTAAGGACGACAGCGCTTAAACTTTTACAATGAACAAATGAGTCATATGGAAAAGACAAGTTAGAGGAAAGTGGACAGTTGTAAAAGTATTTCAGTATGCTAAAAGGCAGCAAAACTAAAGTGAATTTTTTAAGATAATGTTGACATGATAGAGCTGCAAGATTAATCGCAATTTGAACCAGCAAATCGCAAAGGTTGCAATTTCTGAAGTACCATAATTTCCTCCAAAAACAACAAAATATCTTGTCTTATCTTGCGTAAAAACTGCTAAGCCTATAATTTAAGATGGCGCAAACATGTTCTAATATGTAATTCTTGTATTAGTCAATTCATATTTCTGTCTTTTTGTCAATTCTTCTGGATGCGTTTAAAATGTGAACTTTGAACAGATCTTTTCCCCAGATCATTCAGCCCTGTGATATGTTGATCCCCCCCCCCCCTTAAAACCACGACTATATAAACAATAAACGTTAGGTTGTATTGTTGTTATTATTACTCTTGCTTTAGTGCAATACTCTTTCCATGTGCCCTGGTTGTGCTCCTCTCCCTCCAGCGCAAACAGGGCAAACAGAGGTGCACTTGTCTGGACTCGGGGCGGGCCCAGGGAGGGGACAGCAACAGAACCATGCAAAATCTGACAGATCTATTTTAGGGTTCCACCGCTGAAATGTTTCCCGCTCTGAACCAGGTGTCAGGATCAAAGGGTCAAGGTCAGGACAGCTCCATCCGAGGCACCTTCCAAATGGATTACAGGAAGAGGGCTGATAATCGAATATGAGTGCTACTATGTGGGTTCTTTGAAAACAGTAATGCAGTTTAAGAAGCTTTCACTTTTATAATCACATCAATACATGCGATTGGTCCTGATTTAGTTATAAGAAAATGTATTTGTACTAGTTAATTATAGGCTTTTAAAATGCCACTCAATACATGTCTCCCCTTGGATGGTGAGCAAATGTTTGTTGAATTAAATGCAGTAATAGTGTGATTTAAGTTTTTTGAGAGCATTATCAAGCAATGGATCATGATTTAAATAAGGGGTAAAACTTTGAGAATCCAGTAAGGAGTCCAGAGCTAACAGATGAGACAGGGGTGTCAACGGTGAAACTTTTCTGGAGTTTCCAATCCAGATGTTTTCAGGGGTGTATTAATTACCCTACAAGAAAATCCAAATCTGTACTATTAATATCAGAAGCCCATTTTGTTTGGGATTTCAGGGACTTCTGCATAAAAAACACTCTGGAATTCATTGAATTAGGGAGCCAGTTTGAAGTAATTGTCAATGTATATGCACGAATTACGTATACACAATACAGAAACACTGTGCCAATTACATGTACACATCTCCTTCCTGGATCTCTTTTTTCCCATGCACTTTTTTCCTCTCATCCAAACAAAGCATAACCAGCACCTGCACTTCACCCTATGAACCTGCACTCAGGGTCCTGGCCAATCAGGAGGCAGGATGTCGACACACACTCCCTCACAGAAAACAGAGGGCTGATTATGCAGGCAGCTGTCAGCTCTATCAGGTGAAGCCCCCCAGGCGACAGTTCAACCGCTTCACACTCAGGTTGTGCCACTGCGCCTGACAGAACAACAGAGACACAAGAATGCTAATGGATCAAATCAGATGAGTGCTGGGATGAGAGGGGGAGTGGGGTTGGGGCTTGGTTTGGAGGTGGGGGTGCACTTTTAGGCCTTCCTTCCTGATCAGCTGTCACTCATAGCGTCTATTTGCAGTGCATGTTGAGAAGCACTGGCCGCCCAGGATTATGCCCCCAGTCACTGACTTGTTTTTCTTCTATATTGTGCATTGAAGTTTTAGAAGATGAAGGAAGCAGTGCAAGGGAGGGGCCGGCGAAAGCGATGGATAGGTTTTTCTTGAATTTTTATACCTCCAAATAAGTTGTCTTTCCTATCTCCTTGCCGTAACTCCACCTCTCTCTTTGACTATGTGCCTGCCTCGGAGCCATACCTCGGTAAAGCAAAAGGCAACATATCAGAACTTAACAACGTTTCCTTTTTCTGAATAATGCTGAGTTCAATATTATTTTCGTTTGAACTTCACTCGATTGCTCCTCCGTCTCTTGTACTCCTTCAGGGCAGCCTCTGCATGAGCGGATTCGTGATGCTTTAACGCCATCACTTACGGGCAGTCAAACAGCCTTCCTGTGTGGTGTCTGCAAAGATCTCAATTGAAAAAAGGCTTAACTGGAGACATCCTGTAGTCTTGTCTTGAAGGATATGGCTTGCTTCTTCTACGCAAAGCAAAAAGTTAAAGCCTACAAGTGCGTGAGTGCTTGACATGGTTGTGTAATACTGTGTGACAGGAGAGACAGATGGATATATGATCACCAACTAAAGAACATCGTAGCGACTATCCAGCAGGAAGCGCTTGTCAAACCCCGTTACAACTTTGGGCGCCATCCGTAAGGTGAAATTTCCACAGTCGTCACACACAATCAAGGATCAGGAGCATAACAAAAGCTCAAAAATAACTCACTCAGTAAAGTATGTTTTTACACAAATTATAAAACTTTTATCGTCCAAGAACCAGAAAGTGTGCTGTTAGCAAGTTAGTTATTGTTAGCTTTACTGTTATGACAAAACTCTGCTATGGTCTCTGAATGTTGTGAAAAGCACTTATAACTCATCACAGTGAGTAATTAGGATGCTAGGGATGTGTTCGAATAGTATGAAATAACTTCAGCTGCAGTCAGCTGCAAACTGCTCATAGTTCTGTGTTTCACATTTTTAAGACAGTAAAAAACAGGTACAGCATCTTTAAGATGAAGATCATGAGTAACTCTTTCAGCTACCATATTTGTATTACAACATGATGTTTTCTGCTTTGGCCTCTGGGCAGAGTAAGGGCAATATACACCGAAGTTAAATGCCTCCCTTATCTGTAAAATCAAGGAAATGCCTTCATAATAAAACAGTATGCTGCACCCTGCTTCACTGTGGTGTCCCCGCCGGATACGCCCACCCTCACCTCATCTCTGGCAGATGGCTGTAATTAATATAGACATGATAACGAGATTCCCCACGATTAATACTCACAGCAGTTATGGATTTAAGTGCTAGGGATTCCAGCTAATATGATTAACAGCAACTGAGTGGGGGCATCTGGCAGACGATTTGAAATGGAGGCCTGGAAAGATTGTGAAATAAGACTGTGTTTGTGTGTGTGTCAAAGACGAGTGCAAGAATAATACGAGGCTCACGTCATGCTCATCTCAACAGGCTGTTTTATATCCACTTGTTATTATGAAGCCAGCTGTCCTTTGTGCTATAACATGAGCTGCCGTGTTGAGCAACACATCTGACCGTATGTCGGCCTCTGTCTACTTAAAACACTGTACAAGATGAATCGATTATTACATTATTCAAAGACAACTCCCATTTCTTTTGCAGAATGACTGTGCAGTGGATTAAACAATACACTAAAATAACAACTGACCATTTGAATAATGTTAACTTGTTTGACTGATTTATGACATAGTTCCATGCTCGGGCTGAAATGGTATAAAACTGTTGCAAACAAGTATAAGCATTTTATATCTTGACTTTTGGGAACTGAGGGAAAAAAATACAAAAAGTCCAAATGCGTGAGAGGTCAGTTTAGGGAAGTTCAAATTTGAAAGTTCCTCTTCGATTCCCTTGTTTCTAAAGAAAAATGTGGTTTGTTTATCTAAGTAATATAAAAAGAGGTTTTAAAGGAGATTTTAAGACAAATTAGAATGAATACACCCAAGCATGAATGCGCAAAATGTTGCATGTATATGTGAACTGTGAAGCCATCAGTAAAACAGAGGACTGAAAAATATGCAAAAGAAAGGAGAACTAAAGAACCATATTTATTACATTTGCACTGTTGGTGCACTGTCTCTTATGCAGTTTTGCACAAATCAACTGCTTTTGATTACCGCGGTGTCAAAGTGACAGTTACTGTATGAAACTCAAATACTTGCTAAATGTAAATATTTTCATCTTGTTTGAGTATACCGTTGATTGCTTTTGTAGTTAAAGAGTTTACCACTGCAGTGAGTGAAGATAATGTGCTACTTTGTTGTCCAAGTCCTTGTTTTCCTATCTCTGTCGGCCTCCCCCAGTCAGGCAGACCTTGTAAAGAGCAAGAGGGAAAGCTGTTTGACAAAGAAAGGGTGAAGTTGGCACCGAAAGTGAATCAAGGGAGCAAAAGCAAACAGAGGAAGGAAGGAGTGGGAAGGGGAGAGGGAGAAAGTGGAGGAGGCATTTAGGTTTAGGTAGTGCACAGAAAGAGCATGGCTGGGCTCCAATGAAAACACAGTGTCAGATGTAACACGTTTGTGCGGAATGGGGGTTGCGCACACTGCCCCACTTCCACTTATGCACCGGGAGTGACTGGACGCTCACGGTTCATGACCCCGAGCAAGAGTTGCACAAGCTCAACGGCTCTGAGGATAAACAAGAAAATGATGGACTGTTCGAAAGAAAATTGGGACCACACATAAAACAATGTATCATACTTGATTTAATTATAACCTGTTTGTGACAGTTCCAACCCCTGATGAATGAAGAATTATTGTGGCAATAAAGCAATAAATTGCAGATAGATTCAAGAAACTGTGCAAACAAAGATTTCAACAGTTCATGAACATGAGACTGCTACTACCACTTCTACTACTACTACTGTAATGTACTGTCAAGACTACTACTCCTGTACTTCCTTGTTTGTATGTTTTGTTGTCATTAAATGGTGAATTTCTCCACTGTTCTGTCTTAATCTCCCTGACTATGTGGATACCATTTCCGATGTCCTCTGCCTAAAATACATATAGTTAAAGGTTATGCTGACTATGGTATGATATAATGTTCAAGGAAAGTCCAGACCAAACAAAGAATGCTAGTTATCCACACACAGACACAGACACACACGGACACAGACACAGACACAGACACAGACACACACACACACACACACACACACACACACACACACACACACACACACACACACACATATTACACATACATTAAATCAATACACAATCTGGGTCAGGTTAACTACAGCCACTGGGACTCAAATGCAACACCATCTTTGCTTCCTGTTTTTCTGGAAATGAAACTATGTCAAAGGCAATAATCCTGGCAAGAGACAATGCTGATTCCTAAAGCAGAGTACATACAGTATAAAACATGCATACCAGCCTTTTTGGAAAAAGGGGCAGGACACTCCAGGGGTCCCGCTAAATGTGCTCCGACATCCTGAATCCACTCACAGATGTAATCACTGGCAATAAAAACAAACACAACATGCAAATAATGATTTAATCTGAGAGCCCTCCGCTTTCTAAACTATGCTAATGGCTGCTGAGACATTTGGTAACAGCTTGCAATTACTTTAGGCAGCGAGAGAGCTATAAGGAAAAGATTTGGACGATTCAAATAAAGATGCAGCTGATCCGGTAGGAATACAGACTGACTTCATTTTAACCTCACTGAAACTTGAACTTTGGTCCAAAAGTATTAGTTATAGTACATGATATTATATGTTGCTGAAGGTGTTAATTTAATAGTCAATATTTAATAATCAATATTTTCACTTTTACTGACTTTTTAATCGCTTGTCAATCATGGTATAAAGTCCTTGTCTGACAAGGCAATCCCTCCTACCCTCTGTTCAAATACTGGAGAGTCTGGAACCAGAGCTTACAGAGCACCACAGACATCCCAGTCACAGCAGCTTATTTAGCATGTGTCTCTCAAATGTGGACGACACCTCCCTCACGAATATTCTCCTATCATTCCAAGAGAAATCCAATATACATATACATACACATCACACACACACACACACACATATATATATATATATATATATATATATATATATATATATGTGTGTGTGTGTGTGTGTGTGTGTGTGCACACTTCCGACTCTATCAACTCTGACTCCATTTCACTCTACGCCCCTGTCTCTGTAACTGCTGCAGTGAGCCTCCTCATTCTGACCTGAAAATATTTGTATTACCCTGCACTACATGATCCTGGTATTTTTATTTCACTATTGTGTCCGTAAATCAATATATGAACATTAATAACAGACAAATCAGGCACTTTCTTTCCCAGAGGTTGCTCTCGCTAGCATTAGCAACAGGTTTGACTGACAGTGTTGCTAAGTGCCCACTCCATGTTAAACCGGGCAGGAAGGGGGTTACCTTCACCAGCCTCACTCTGGATTGGCTCTTTGGATACTATGATACTTGGGTTGGAATTCCAAATATGGAACTCAGATCCAGATTTGGATGTAACCACTAGCCTCGACCAGCTTCATTTGGTTGGAGCCGAACGCTATGGGTCACGTCACACTCACTTAGTCCACTTCTTTATATAGTCTGTGTTCTAGACCAAAACGTCTTTGTTAAGTATCGTAAAAAACATGTGTTCTTGATTGGCCAGGAAAATTAAGTCCACCTCTCTGCCGCACAATGTTCTTATAAATAACAAATGTATCAATGTAGTTATGCGATACAATGTGGATACACTGGATGTGACACTGTGTGTTGTGATCTTTGTATTTCTTTGGGTCAAATTAATATCAAAACTATGATAATCAGATGTTCTAATGAAATTGCTCATTAACAAATCAATAAATCTAACTTCAAAATGATTGCAAATTTAACACAAAAAGATTGGATAAATACATTTCAATGTAGGTTTGGTTTGGTTGAATGAAAACACGCACATAAAAATCACAGACTAATCAAACAAACTCAAAGACAATATGGCAAACAAAAACATTTAGCAATACAATAATGAAAAGCATAAAAATTGAAAGACAGTTCCATAATGATGAGTAATAAGTAAAACTATTTGTGACCTTTGGCCTTATCTTAAATGGAGGCTTTCAGATGTGTCCAAACAGCACATTTCCAAACAGATTCTGAACCACAGAAGTGCTGTTATTACATGTACCTTTTGCCCTAACATACCCTTACAAGCAGAGCCAAAGCTGAGGAGCTCAAATTTCAGCAAACATACACAAAATCAGACATGAATTCATTTGCCAATACTGTGTGTGTGGTCAGTTTTGGCTACCTTTATGTTCTATAAAAGCCTTCTTTGGATGGTTTTGTGAATGATGTCTTCTATCAGCAGCTAACATGGACATCACCATCCAGCATTCAATTCAAACACCCCCGTGGGGCTAACTCAGACTTGGCCCCTAGTAGCCCTTAGCTCGTTGACCCCTTACACGGATCCCTTGGCCCCTATAGGCTGTGAGGGATTGTACCGGAGACAGGCTCAGAGTGGAGAGAGGGAGGGAGGGTCAGTGGCAATACAGAGAGCACTTCTTCAGGAAAAGCATTAAAGAGGCAGCTATTGATTTGGGATTTTAAATGTTTTTCTCAGTGATATATCCAATTAGCCTCTGAACCCTCTATGGGCGTACAGCAGGCTCCCCAGGGGGCTTGGCGTGGGTGTGTGTGTGTGGGGGGTCATACTTCACCTCAGGCGATGACCAAATTATCAGAAATGCGTAGAAACTGTAAGGGACTATGATCAAATCGGCAAGAATTGGTGAGAAAGTTTCAAAGAGCTAAGCAGAGTGTAATATAGCTCCACAATACAATATATCAAGATGAATATATATTTTTAAACAGTCCATTTATCTCGTTTCATCTATAACTGAAGAAATGAATGTTTTCCAGTTGTGATAAAAATAAAGGTTAATTGTAGCAATCTTGCAGCATCTTGCTTTTATTAGTGAATATATTATATTAATTCATGTTCATATTAATGCAATATTGCTTAGAAGCTGGATAGAAGAAAAAGCACTAAATAGACCATTTTCCATGAACAAGAAGATCTCCAGTTGGAGCTTTCTGCATCCTTTATTTTATCAGTGTGAGATTGGTAGAAAAGCTTTACATATTGACTCTAGTGTAACTGCTTGGCCTATCCCTTTCAGGGACCATGTGACCTGGCGACAGTGCGGACAGCTCCTGGATATTGGTAAGCCTTAATTCTTTCTGCACATCCATGTCCACCTCCTCCACTTCCTCCCCCTCTCGACACTCAATCGATACTAAGTTATTTAGCGGATAAAAGACTTGGATCAATTCACCGGCACATATCAAGAGTGCCAGCAACTTGTGTATATTATCTAGGGTCTCCGACAATGGACTTTGCATGCATGCTTGTGGCTCTATATCCCTCATATACAGTATGACAATGAGCAGTAATCAAAATCACTGGAGTGTGCAGACTGGCATGTCACTATTGCACTAAAAAGAGAGAAGAAAGAGACAAGGTTGTCCTTGAACGGTCACCTTTTTCATTTATGTTAGTGCTGTAGACGATCTTCTGATGCAGATCATCCTCTATTGTAAATAGTTAATTTGATTCTACATGCCACTAAGTGGCCTCTGTTGAATGGCTGAAAATGGTTCAAGTCTGTTTCACACTTACAAGCAGGACAGCGTGTAAGGCAAACAATGCTATGAGAATGAAGAGAGAAATATAATGCATACCACCAAGGAGAGACAGACAGAATGAAGAGTGTTTGGAGGGCAATACTGATTTAAAATTTTCAAAAAGAAATACATTATTAATAAAAAAAAATATGTCAAGAAGGACAAGAAGGGTCAAGAACATCAAGAAGGATCCCCAGGCCTGGTCAGCACTAATGTAGCTGATCTATATGTCCTCCCTGTGTTATAGTGGGTTATCTCTGTCCAAAGACATGTATGTGTTATGTAGAAATAGTGTCAGGTTTATAAAGAATACATTTGCTCCACATAAGACCCAACAGGGCTGGGCATCCCAATCCAAAGCAATTAGCATTTTATGAAACAATTTCTCCATAAAAGCTGTGTGGCTCTGAAATTATTTATATCGTTAGCTCTTTCCGGGTCCTGAACAGAGCATCAATGACAAATGAGACTTGTTTAACTTGCCTCTTGCATGTCCTAATTGTTTAAAACAAATTGTTGTGAAAATAAGAATATCCCCAGCTCGCATACAGGCATATCCCGTATATAGTATATAGGACCTATCTCCACTGTAAACTTTGAGAGCACTTGGAGACTTCGCACACAGACAAACACACAGTGGTAATGATGAGTGAGTCATTGCACAGCAGGGCCTGGGGAGCTGGGGATTTCCACACACTAAACCAGGTGACATCTGCCCAGCTTCCATACAAATATGTGTGCACCCAGGCTGTGAATGTAGGACAGGTAACACGTCTTGGTATGTGGAATAGACAAATATAAAGGAGCAGAAGTGGGTGAGAGAAGACAGAAGAAATACCAATAGTTTCATACTAATCTGGAAAAACTACTAATACTATACCATACTATAAAAACCTAACCCTGAACCCTGGAGAAACTCAGGACATGGAAAACCAGGAATATACCAAAACCAAAACAATTTTTACCAGGACTAATATAGTTTACAAATAAGAGGATAAATACTGGACAAAAAGATAACAGCTTTTGCTGTTCTACAATCTGAAGAATAATTGAGTGATTGATTTTGAACTCATTTCTCAGTTGAGTTATCTATTGTTTTGCTTTCCTTCAGCCCTGGTTTATTTATTTAAGTTCAACTTCATATACTAAATTAAAGATATTTAAAATAATCACAGTACCATCCCACAGACAAGAAACCCCTGCTTTGGTGACCAGACTCCCTCCCGCACATCCCACTTTGTGCTTACCCGTACACACAGTTAAGAAGGCTTTGCATGGCCTGTTTTCACCTCAAATACAGTTCACAGAGACCATACACAAACCAATAAACATCCGAGCTTAGCACCAAACATCGCTTTCTGCCTCACTGCTTATGTTTCAAACAAACTGTGTGTGCCTTTCGTCCAACTGGCACGTCCAACTTGTCAACTGTCAAACTCAATAGGACCCTCTGTAAGGAGAAAGAAAGGGAATGGGAAACGGGTCAAGTACCTTATTTGGCTGCACAAATGCGGTGGAATTGTGGATGTCTTAGATGGGGAATCCCCATGTCAGGCCCGGTCAGGTCTGAAGGCAAGATTCATTGTGTGTGCCTTGAGGGAATACCCACTGCCACAGCATATTTCTAATAAATAAACAGAGACCAACTCACCATTGCATAATTATCATCTGAATTACATATCAAAGTGCAAAAGATTTTCTTCATTTTTAGTAGTTATTAAATACTTTTTTGTGACTTTCCCTTCTCTGGTTGCTAACACTTATTTATTTGTAGTGATTTGCAAAGTGAGTTAGCATACATTTTACATCAGATGACATTACTAAGGCATTTTTGTACAGCCATAAAAAACTCACAAGTAGTGACTTTGTGCCAGTGATGACCATAAATAAATGGAGGGTTATTTTAGGTCATCTGGTCTCAAAGGTATACCAGATCAATAATTTAATCATTCATCTATATCAGATGGTAAAGATAGGAGATGATGCATTATCTTGACATGTTTCAACAGAAACTTCTGTCTTTGGTTTACCTCCTCCCCTGTTAATTTCAATTAAATAATTGCCTTGTTTATCTTCTTCTCATGTGTTTCCACTCTACACCTGTTGTTTTCGATACAAAAAATGTAAAACACAGTGCTTTGCAGTCATTAAAAACAATCCCACATTTCCTTCCACCCAACCACCCTTTCCCCAAGACTGCCCAATCCCACACAACCAAACAACCCTCACACAGCTACCATCACAAGCATAGTTTCACCCACATGTACACACGCACCTTCACACACACACATACTCACACGCTAAAATACATGAGGCTGCATACTGTTAAATATGAGGCTGAACAAACACAGACCAGTTGGGAAAGCACCAGAGGAGCCATCTGAGAGCTGCCCGCAGCCACCAGGACATCGACACTGGGTCCAGGGAAAAGATGAGGCCGAAACACCAATCCTCCACCAGGAGCCCACGAGACAGGCCTGTAGCAGCCAAGCCGACCACCACTCCTGGCACAGAGGGTCCTACAGAGGAAACAATGGAGACCCTAAAAGGGATAAAACAATACAAGTTAAAAGCTAAAAACTAGAATATAAATACCATCAAGGACATAATATAAAATAAATAAAATTGATAAAGCAATGAATATTAATCACATACCAAGCTAAAAAGGTGGATCTTGAACCTGGTCTTAAAAACATCAATGTACTCAATGGCCCTGAGGTCCTCCAATAGGCCGTTCTATAGATGAAGGCCAAAGTACTGGAAAGACATCTTGCTGTGAGTGTGTGCCTTGACTTTGGGAATCACTAAGAGCCTGCTGCCAGAGGAGTGCAGGGTCTGCGAGTGTTCATAGGGTAAAAGCAGTTCTGAAAGATAAGAAGGCCCAAGATCATTATGGCATTTAAAGAACAGTAAAAGAAGTTTAAAACCAATCCTGAAACACACGGGGAGCCAATGCAGTGGTTTTAAAACTGTTGTAATGTGGTCGCATCCTCTGGTATGCGATCACATTACAACGGTGCTGCTGAATTTTGTAATAATTGTATACCTGGAATATTCTTTAGTAGTCTATTTGACTGGTGATAAAAGCATGCATCAGCATCTCCATGCTGGCCTGAAACAGGATTGGGTGGGTTCTCTGGCTATGTTTTAGGTGATATGAACCTATCTTGTGACGTTCTTTATGTGAGGGATAAAAGTCCGTGCTTATCTTTTAACCCATCTTCTCAGGAACAATGACTAAAACCTCAGTTTTCTCCTGGTCCTGGTTAAGCTGGAGGAATTGTTCTACCATCCAGGATTTCATATCTAAAGTGCAGCTAAAAAGAGCATCCATTCACCTGGTGTCATCAACAGATGTGGAGGTGTAAAGCTGTGGATCATCTGCACAACTGTGGAAGTTAATTCCATGTCTAAAAATGACACTGCCGCTGTTAATGAGAGTCCTAAAGTAGTCCTTGAGAGTCTCTGACTGCTGCAGTTTAACATAATTTCTTCCAACATGAATCACTGCTGTTGACACTGTGGGATGGTGACGCAGAATGGTGGGGGCGGAGTCTATGAGAGCACCTGGTTGACATCAGGTGTGGCACCAGGTGTGTACTCTCACATGCCGGATCATGGAGGAACTGAGGATCAGCACGGACGGCTCGGCCTGGATGCCAGGACCAAGGGCACTGCAGAAATGTGAGCTGGGTTCTACAAGAACGAATGAGCACATCAAGCACTTGAACATGCACAAGGAGAGAACGGAGGCCCCTCTCGTCCCATGCAAAGAGCACTGAAGCTGTTGGTGAACAACAGTAGAAACTCACTCTCGTGCAAGTTACCCAAGGTTGGTGGCGATGGATTAATGGCCATGCCTCACAATCCATGACGATCAGATTGTGGAGCTAGGGTGAAGAGCAGCTGGCTACCCTTTGGCTCAGGCTGATGCAGCTGTCACAGGTGGATGTTGAGGTGAATGGGTGCATAGCCAGACAGACACTCTGTTTTGGACCTACTCATGCACTTTCATTGGTGGGCTTAACATTAATTCAATCCAATTCAAGTTTATTTATATAGCACATTTAAAACAAACAGCTGACCAAAATGCTTCACATAAAATTCAACAAAAAACAAATATACAGATAACATGATACATAGGAAAAAAACAATAAAACTCCAAGATATCCTGTCTTGCTATTATTAAAGGCCAGGGAGAAGAGGTGGTTTTTCAGTCTACTGAGGGTATCTGACAGGCAGGGGAAAGCTGTTAGTTGCATAGTTGTACAGCACAGACATGATGTGCTCTCTTCGCTTAGTTTTTGTCAGCAGATGAGCTACAACGTTCTGGACTTTCTGTAAGCGCTGCATGGAGTCCTATTGTTGGATTGTCCAGTTTGAACATAAAGTCCACAATCAACCCAAGATTCCTCACTGCAGGGGGATGATAAAAGGACTGAGGATCCAAGAAGTGTGTTTGTTTAGCCAAACACCTCAATCTCAGTTTTATTTTGATATAAGTTCAGGAAGTTTGTTCTCAGCCAAGTCTCCACATCCCTGAGACAGTCCTGCAGGGCTTTGATTGTGGTCAGGCTGTCACCTAGCTGCCCTAGGTGATGTTTTAAGAGGCACCGTGTTGCATTTCATGTACATAGTGAAGAGGGCCGGTGCTAATATGGAACCTGGGGGTACACCATACTCTAAGGGAGTACCGTCCTATGTTAACAGAAAAACTCTTGTCTGACAGACAGGATTGAAACCAACAGTGCTGTACCTTTAATGCCCACATGTATCTCCAGGCGAGACAGAAGGATGCTGTGATCCACCATGTTTAAGGCAGCTGATAAGAGAACTACGCAGTCAACAGTTAAGAGCAGGTTATTAAAAACTTTTAAAAGAGCTGTTTCGTGGTGCTGGGTTTAAAAACCAGATTGATATTTACAGGGAAACCAGTAGACGGTCTTTTCCCATTCCCTCTCAGTGTGTCTACATGTACACCTGACCTCGCGTATTCTCATTAGACCAAGGCTGCGCCAGGGACTTTGTGCACTTTAGTCTTAATGGAGCCACTGCATCCAAAACCTCCGTGCAAGTGTCACTGAAATGAGAGAGCAGACCATCTGGCGTGGTGTTTTGCCAGTCATCTCAATTCATAGTTTCAGATGCATTGAACATGCCAGAAAGCAAAAAGGCAGACATAGAGTTCATTGTGCGCACTCGGCGTATTGGGAGGTACAGACTAACTTTGAAACAGTGTGATAGAGAATAATGTGTCGCAAATCTCCATCTGATCGCCCGGAGGTATCCCAAAGCCACACCATGGCGTATAAGGCTAAATGCTTGTTCAGTGGTGCCACCAGTAAGTGGCACAGGCCAGTGTCTAGGCGCGCAGGACTCACAGGCTGGATCTACCATAATCCATGTGATCTTTAAAGCGCTGGGTCTCCAGGAATAGTAAGGAGAGAAATAATTCCAGAATTGGTCCTCCGAAAGCCTTTACTCTCACTAAATTGCTGCTTCGTCCATGAGGGGAGAAGTGAGTGCAGCAGGTAGGCCGGGACTGATGCCAAGTGAGGAGGGAATATTGGATGCTTGATACTCAAAATTGTGATTAAGAAACCATTCATGAGATCGCTTTAGATGAATAAGTGCCTGGTGATCATAGACTAGCAGTCCAGATATATCTTGGCACAAAATACAAAGCAATGCCATAGCAAGCAACAGTTTAAGCAGAGCTGGTAGACAACTGCCGGTACATGCTGGCGCCATCTTGCCAATCATCATCCTAATTTACAGAATTCATAGATTCACCTTTAGAATCTGAGCTTTCAGTGGTTAAAAACTTAGAAAAAAACAAAGTTAAAAGCTGTGGCAATCCCTCTAAAAGATGTCGTCAATATCAGTTAAAAACTATTTGTTTAGGAGTCGACCTGACTAGCAAAAACACACGCCGACGCAGGCATCTGTCCCTTATCTTTGCACCGGCAGAAACACCGTGGGCCAGACATTGATCCTCTGTCTATCGCCTACAGAGAGTTGTGCAGCTCCAAGACAGCTATTGGGGAATGTTTGACACAGACCTATATTATTCATCCCGGACAATATCCTAAAATGGCTAATTATACGGACCAATTAGCAGGCTAATTAGACAATTATCTACGCAGACAATCTATTGGCTGAGAGGGATCAATACTGGGGAGAGATAATGGCAGAGATTGGAATTTACTCACCGCAAGCCTGAAAAACCCACACAGGTGGAGTGGTTACTAACATATCTCAAACAATGTATTCTATTCTTTTAAACACTAAATAGGGGCTTTGCTGTCCACATAGACACAGTTCATGTTGTACTTAAAAACTGTGCAAATATCATTTCAAGAGATATTCCTTTGAGGAAAAGATGTCAAGAAGATTAATTAATGAATGGACAAAATCTCACTATACCAAAAATATTGTCAGTTACCATCATTACAAATTTTAGCATAGTGACTGCATAAATCAGGGTAGTACGCTACATAAACACTGGTAAAGCCAGTTTAGGCAGAATGCTAGTGAAGTGTCTGTTCCCACAGGACTCTGACTACGAATCAGGTCCCAGAGCAGATTTTATCTTCATGTCAACACGGTGGACCTTCTCTCCTTCCACTGCCCTCATCCCATGTACTCACCCTGCCTCTCACACTGCCTTAATCATACAAAGGATTCATCTTTCTTCATCAGTTATTTAACGTCCTGGACACACACTCGCGGATACACACACAGCTCCTGCTCATTGTGCACAACACTGGCATCCAGTCAAAGTGGCGCTAAATTGTATTAAAATAGTGCAGTGCTCGTCGCAAATTTACATGCGAATTAGGGAGAGTAGAGGTAATTACTCCAGGCCAGTGCGGCTAATTGAATAAGGGTGCAGCCTTTTCTCTCCTTTCTCCTTTCATTCTGTATACACAGAGCTCAGAGCTGCACTTCAATGTCATTATGCCACTACTTTGCCCTCTTCAAGGGCCCACATAATAGGGGATGCAAGCCAGTGCAGAATGACTGCATATATGTGATTCTTCGTGCAATTACAGGAATTTATATTGTCATTTGTTTTATACAGAGGGTATAGGCTAGAAGACCCATTGTTCTGTAGATTCGATCACAGATGTGTAGATATAAGGTTGTGTTGCAAGGGCCATATGGGAAATTAGATAGCTAAGATCTCTGCACATTAAGATGCAGATGTTGGTGGGTACTGTCATTTTGTTTAGTTCCTATGGGAGACAGGAGTGAAAATACTAGCTAGTTAGACAGTGGCGGTTGTTTAGTTTGGTAATAATAAAATAAAATAACAATAAAGTTTTTTACTGCAAAAGTTTAAAGTGATTAGTTTTACTGTGTCTTTCTGTTTAGGCATTTGTGGAATGCCTGAATAAGATTAACTCTAGTTTGCATTTAAAAGTACTATATATTATACAGTATGGGGTAGTAAAGTCGCACTTACAGCCAACTGCTCCACCTGCCACTTCAGCTATATCTGTGATACTAAGCTCTTTGTAACTTGTAAGCTTAATATGCATATAAAACAACATCAATATGAAAGTAGATTAAGATGTTATGTATGGTGGATCCTGTCACTCTATGTAGTTCCAGTGGGAGACAAATGACAATAAAAATACCAGTAGATCATCTGATATGACCAGCGTATGAACAAACAGCCTGGGGGTGTTTGAGGTAGGCCTCGGAGAGACAGGCTACCTTTGAGGTGGGGAACAGTATATGTTGGTAACTGTCACTCCAGCACATAGACTTTTCCCATTGGAGAATTTGCATGTAATACATCCTCTGGCTGATTCCCAGGTCTGCTCTCTTGACTAATAATGTGACCGGGATGTTAAAATAAATTGCCTGCTTTACAACTATATTATCATGACTGTTGCTATGTGCTGCTAAAAAAGTTATTTAAATATTCCCAAATCCCAGACAAAGACAGACATAAATCTCATATTTTTTTCTGTTGGGGTGTGTGAAGCGGAGAGGCTGGCTGCTCTCAGGAATATCTACCTGTGGCTGTCAGCTTTATCAGATCTGAACCAGTCAGGGAGAACTAAACACTCTCGCACGCCCTGCTGTATGGCACTCAGCCATACAAAAACATACACTGAAAATCCATGTTCTTATTTCTAATGGTCAGTGCTATGTTTTAAGTTTGTGGGAAAGTCTGAACCTTACTAAGGGCAATAATTCTTGGTAAAGATTTGCTAGTTCCAAGCTAAAGTCATGAAGGGACATCCACCAACACGACACATGTTGACATTTCACAAAATTATTAGCTTAACTTAATTGAACTTCATGTGTTCAAAATCAAGGCAAAGCTCACCTATGTTCATGACCAAAAGGACAAGATCCCTCACACTAGTGGTCAAGGCGATGAAACAGGGGTGCATGATGGCAGAGATTCAGTGCTTGGGCGGATGTATGATTGCAGTGTTAAATTAGCAATTTGTAATAGTTTATAAAAGTCCAGTTATCAGAAAATAAATTAAGTCACAATAAATCGTTATGTTTTACTTCATTCTATGCTACACTAGAATTCCTCTAGTAATTTCCTTAAGGGCTAAGCCATGTTCATCTGTGTGTGTCTTCCCTGGTGGCGATATTATGAGTGAAAATACCTGCTGACGCACAACAGCCAGACACACTCAAGGGGTCAAACAGTGCAGCGTGCTTCAGTTGATTCATAGCCTCAGGTGCAGTACACACAAGTACTGTCACTGTCCAACTCTGTGTGAGAGGGAGACCAGACAGAAAGTGGTGTGTGCGAGTTACCATGTCTGTCTGCAGCACAGTGCTATTGCCCCAAACATGACTTGGGGCCAGCCTGTGTTTCCTGGCCTGGGGCAGAGTGGCTCTAGTTAGTGTGTTAACAGGAGGAAAGAACAAAAGATGTGCCTGGAGCGAACATTCAGACAGAGTACAGAGAGGAGAGGTTGTGTGAGGATGTATAGGCAACCAGGAGAGTGATGTTCATGACATAGAGAACCATATCTGATCTCAATTGAGTCCTTACACTTAAAAAAGCATTGCAGAATTTTAGAATGAGATAGTACAAATAAAAATAAATAAATGGTTTGGTCATTGTGAGTAAAACACATTTTAAAATATATAAATAATTTGTAATCTGAACATTTCAATATTGAGCTAAAGCAACTTACTAAAATAAACAAGTCTGCTCCTTTACAATACAGTAAACACCATCACAACAAAGTGCTGTACTGCTGGACCATGCTGACTGCCCTACCTATTTTCAGATATCCACATTTTCTGAGCCAATGAAGGAGAATAAAGATTACTCATATATGTATGAATAACCCTAAATACAACTTTGAGGATAAATGACGATTGTAATAAATAAAAGCACTTAAAAGGTGATTTTGCATTATATGTCTCCTTTAAGAAAAATGACCAGTAGTGATGTACCTTTTTAGAAAACGATGCCACTCTCACGGAGCTGGGATGTGGTCTCAGGGATGTTCTTTACAGTAAACAAAGTCTAGAGCGCTCCCCTATCCGTCTAATCCTCTTCAGTCCTGTCAAACAAACACCGGAGGAAAGAGAGGGAGATAAAGGAGATGAAAGACACAAAGGTGAAAAACAGAAGCAGCACTTAAAGATATACAAGTGACGATTTGTGTTTGGACTGTGCTTGTGGATTTGGGAATAAAACACCACTCACAACTACAGCCTCTGAGACATTGAAGGATTTGGGGGACACGTGTTTTGGTTTTGCTAACATACTAAAGCACTATAAGTCCTTTTTAGTAAGAGACTCAACAGTCCATGCCGTAAGTAAGAAAAATAGCAGCATAACAATACAGTCTTCCCTTCAGTCACTAAGATGCATATATTTATTTACAGCTTATCATAAGACAAGATCACTATGGGACAACTGAAAATACAATGATGAAAACAATGTTGATTTCCAGGAGAGATTTTTGTAGTGTTTATTTACATCTAAAAATACTGAATCTATTTTCCAATCCGATAACCAAAGAATGTATACACAATGCCAGCATATATAAGAGCCTTTTGCAATCCATAAATATATTCTACATGTACTTTTGGCTCTGTCAGTTTTTATTTTTGGACAATCTGGATTTTTTTTTTTTTTAAATAAAACCAACATGAAGCATAACAGTCAGTCTTATAAGACACTTTAAAAATAAGTCCTCAACATCTAAAAAAATGAAAAAAGAAAAAAAAAAAACAAAAAAAAAAATAACAACACATAAATAAATAAATGATAGAATAAATTGTGGATTGTACCATTAATAACAATACTTATGTCTGTGTATATTTGTCTAAGATAAACAACAACTGAGAAATTACCTCTGCTGCATCTTTTTGGTGGTTGAAAGTTCACTGACCAACAGGCCCAGTGTATAAAATATCATGCAATACTATAGGCCCGCATGTATCTTATGTATGCACGTCAGTCAGTGATATATAATATGATATTTATTTCCTTTGCAGCAGCATGAGACACTCTTTTCATCATATACCGCTTATCTGTCCAGAATAAAAGCTGATATTTTTGCTGAAATGTAAAAGTAAACAGTGCTGTGGAAGTCCCTCCATTTCCTGCTGACTTCCTGTCACAGGGATTTTATGCACAAAAAACACACACACACACACACACACACACACACACACACGCACACGCACACGCACACGCACACGCACACGCACACACACACACACACACACACACACACACACACACAGAAACACATGCACACACTTAAACACACAGACACAAGCAGAGGGTATAGGGGGGAGTGCTCTTTCTCCATTTCCCAGCAAAGCTCTGCCTGTCAGCACTAGTTTCTCTGCACTGACCTGTCATAACCACTGCACAAACAGGTGGATGTGGGGTGAAGTCACAGTCAAAGACATAAGGAGAGGGATTTCAGTGTTCAGCACCTTCTTCTCCTGCTTCACATTTCTCATTAGAATTTCAAGCCAAGTCTTAAACTATTTGCACATCCTTTTACTCATTAAAGAACTTCCTCCTAAAATTCACCTTCACCTTCACGAATGGCATTTGTTCCATTGCAAATCAATAATATTTCTTCTCTCAATTGAGCAAATGATCATATATAAAGGCAACAACATTTATAACAATTCTTTCTGAATTATAATGTGTATAAAACAAAGAACTTCAATGTAAACAGAAGCTGCTTTGCTAGAAATTATGAGTGTAGTCACAGTAGATATGAAATATTCATCTGTGGTCTCCTGCAGGGAAGACATGCCGTTAAAAAGCCATTGATTTGACAAGCCAAACAAACGCTGATGAGGCCTGATAATCAATGGCGGCATTGATGACAGTGTGAGGTGGCCCTGGGCACCGAGCGATTGGATGGGCTCATGGTGAATAATGAATGAGGCAATTCCTGATTGATCAGTCAGGTTGTCTCACATACAGACACTCAAGTGGCATTTCAATGGAGACCCTATCAAAAGGACCATATAACGACACAAAGCTTCAAACATTCAACTGATAAATATACAATTCATTGTTGACTGTTAAAGAAAGATCTTGCTACAAGGACCAATGAGGTAAAACATACATGCTGAAGTTTGAAAATCTTCTATGTTCCATTTAGCTTGAAATAAACCTATTTTTTTTACTGTGGTACAACATATTAAAAAACTGTATAGTGTTATTGTTCCAGATGACACCTTTCCTGTACACTATACTGCTCTTCTCTGGCATCAGCATTAGCTTGGTTGCCTTTTACATTGTCATAGAACACCACAGCAGAAGTTCTAAAAAAATAAAACAAAACATAAAAAAAAAAAAAATCAAAAAACTGTTTTTACTCATGTTTTGGATTCCTGATAAAATACACCTAAGTTGACCAGGACAAGAGAAATCCCTTTGTCCTTGAGTAAACCATAGTCTGGACTGTTTGCGTCCCCCAAGGGTGTACCTACACAAACACACAGGTGACAGCATTGTACTCTGTCACTCGCCAACCTGCTCCACACCACTGCTGAATGTCAACTCACTTATTCTTTTGTACTTGGGAGGAGGCAGAGAGGTTGAGGGAGAACTGGGAGAAAATGATGAGAACAAAAACCCACCAAACAACAAAAAGGTCCTCAACAATGCCACTATCTTCACTTTGAATCTGCTCCTGTGCTGTCGCCTGCTTACTCTTCAGCCTTCTGCCTGGCGCTTTGTATGCTGTCTCCCCACATTCATAGTGCTCATAGAATATCACTTAGCTGTGCCCTTGAATCCTCCTCTAAGTGCAACACGCACAGAAGGACTATGACTTGAAGAAAGTGGTAATGTCAACCTAAACTGACTGTATACTTCATTGTTGTCTCAAGGTAAAGCTGGCTAGAAGTTTGATGTTATCTACTGAAAATATTAATTTGATTTTGAGTACATTTTGAACCCTCATATGCATAAACGTCATAATTATATAACATTAGAGCCTGGTTCCCTGCTTTCCAGTATGCTTAGTGAAGACATGACTTAAGTTGCAGTGATCCAAACTTATTCCTCATACCATACATACCACCTTATTCTGATAATTTCAATTACTCCCCATGATGAGTATATAAATGCATTTCAAAACTTTCAAAGACACGAACAGAGTTTACCATGATTTTAAAGTTAGCAAAAATTAGCATGATAGTAGCACACTTCCTGATAATTGGACATAAAAATACATACAGAATTAGATGCTGACAGTACACAGCAGACTTATTTTCACCTCAAGAGCAGCTTATACATTATATCTGTATTAGGGTACTTTGCTCAAATACATGGAAAAAAACAGGTAGAGAAGTGCTGATGCTAATATTCTCATGATATTTTTATTACATAAATCATGGTTTACACAAAAACACTCCCAAACTTGGAGATACTTGGAGATTCTTGTAGCAAAGCGTTGTTGTCTCAAGCTTACACTGTCTATAGTGTCTGGTGGGTGGTAATAAGGACCATTATAGGCTTGATCGTCTGCAGCGCTGACAATACGAATGTTCGAGTGTGCGCTGAACTCTGCGTTTCCCTCCCAGAGTGAGTATTTGTTTCAATGATGAGGATGATTATGCAAATGAGAGGCAAAGTGCATCAATCTGTCTAGCCAATAAGAAACAGCTTCATGGTTTGACTCCAGATAATTAGCCAATTCATCTGGCCTTTTACTTTAACTTAGCAGCCCAATATATCTTTTGTCATTCTTGTTTATTAAATCTATTACAGATCAATAACCCTTTGCCACAGTGGTATCTGAATGAACACGTGACAAAAGATTTTTCCCCAGATTACTTTTCTGCTAAAGCTCACCAATAAGGCAAGTACATTTTTAGTCTTATTGCTGATACATTTAACCTCAACCTCTCCCATTAAATAGTCTTCATTCAGTAAAATTCAGCATTTTAAAATTATTTTTTTTTTTTTTTTTTACATATTGTCTAAAATTATAAAATATTATACCTTCGTTTCCCATGAACATGGCTGGTTGGACTCTCCCTTCCTCCCAGTTAGTCTGAATTCCAAAGGTTAACATGCTCCTTGGCATCTCAAAAAGTCAACCTAACTTAGAACACATGCCAGACCACCGTCATCCATCTGACATCTCCATGCAGGTCCATAGGTATGCAGTCATAGTCAGCACCTGTGTACAAGTCACAGCTGTGTCACACTGAGACAATGAGGGACAGTATGTTGATTCTGATCACACATAAGCAGACACTAAGAGTCTTTGGCAACAGCCCAGTATGTCCTGTGTCTGCTCCCAGGAACCATCCACCTCACTGGACTACAGCCAGCCCAAGTTTCCTTCTGTGAACTCCTGAAATACTCAGTCAGTCTATGCTGTAAGAAAGAGAACAAGAGAGCCGCAGCGCAGGGAGTGAGAATGGCTAATACCAATGTTTGTTCCTCTCAATTACAGTTTTAAATGGAAATCAATGTAGCAGAGGGAATGAGCAGAGCCCTTAACGTTGGAGTGATAATCACATTAAGACAGGGCTTAAATCAACAGCAGACCTTGGCCTCCAGAGACAGAGAAAGCAGCACAGACACAACCAATTCAATTCTCTCTCTGTCTCTGTAATCCATCCATCACTCGGAAGCAGGGGTTCTCAAACGGTGGTATAGGGCTACTAGTGTGTGCAGGATTCTCATTTTATGATGATGTAGGTATGGTTAATCGAGTTTAGTCCTGGTTAAAACCTGGTTTTGTCAATTATTGACCTAGGCTTGTTCAAGCCAAGTATGCATCCATTTTTGACCTTGAAGGTGGTTTGTGTGTGTTTTGATGTGATATTGAGTTCCGTGTGTCTTAGTCTAGTTCAGTTTAGGTATTTTTGCAGGTTTCTGGTTAAAAAAAGTTATCCTAGATTATGCCTGGATTAGATTTCAAATCGTATTTAAATCTCTCTAATTTTTTTTTTTTTTTTTTTTTTTTTTTTTTAGTTGGTACTTGGCGTGAAAAGTTTGCTAATTACCACTCAACAGCAGCAGTCTCCAGCCCCAATAGTCTGTTTCCTGGGATACCACCCCTCAGTTTCACCATAGTAACATCTGGAATAAAGGTGGGTGGGCAGCATGCCAAAGATGGCCTGGAGTTTCACTGTGGCTATAAAACTAACAAAATAAATCTTTTTCAACTGCTCTTCCCCCAGTCCGACACAACACACAGTAATGCACATCTCTGCAGCTGAAGTTAACTGTTTCTAAGCTTACAGTGCAGGCTAAAAATACAGCGAAAATGGAAATAGCAGAATTTTGGATTGCAAATTCCCCTGACAGCTGGGACAGACAAGTTTACAAAAACTATTTCTTGTGGCAGAGGCAAAATGGCATTTTATTTAACAATTCAATGATAATATTTTCAATAACAAAGGTTGTTGGCACATATAGGGTAGAACTGTTTAGGCTCAGGCTGAGAGGAGGCCAAAAGTACCCTCTTATCTCTAGTTTGACATGTCACGGTAGGGAAAGCACAGCTGTAAATAGCTACGTTTCACTTAGTTTGACGACCCCTGTATTATGGTTAGCTGTCAAACTGTCAGAGATGGTTAAGGTACAACTACAAATGCACAAAAAATGATAAATATTACTCTGCATTTTACTGCACCAAAACACTATTATTGCACTGTCACTGTGAATAGTACTGGTGCTTTAAGGACAAGTCACAGCCACAGCTGAGAGGAAAATGTTTCATGAAACATTTTCAAGATTTCTATAATGCTACATAATTCATGATGTTATCTTTGATTCAATTTAATGTTAAATTTCATTAGATTTACACAACATCTGACAAGAGATTTTGCAGTAGAATATTTAAAAAGCAGTAAGCAATGATAAAACTGAAAGACAGTAGGCACATTTTCGAGGCGTTTGCACTTGTGCCACATTGAGACAGAAAGCATATTTAAGAGAAATTATGATTAATGTTATTCCAGATTTCTACCTTTTCATGTAATTAACATAGTTACAATAATAGCTTCCATGAGACCATACGTATATCAGAATACGATACCCTGTGCTGGAAGGTGTAAAACCCACACAAGGGTCCCTCTTTGGTGCACATTCAAAATGCTCAGAGCAGGAAGATATGCAAAGTGTTACTATCATCAAAACAAAAACTGCAGGGGAATATAGGGCAAATGCATGAATTAAAATGCACCCCTGGAGACATGCTGTTCCTTCTTTTCTTGTTGCTCTTTTTCCCTTCTCTTTTTTGAAGATAAGGCTTAAGAAATATTTGGCTACAAAATTCAGCTTTCACTTTCGTTAGTGGTCATTAACTACAACATAACCGCCGTGACACTACCTGTTAAGAAGAGGCTTGTAAAATATCAAACATTACATTTCTCCTAGAGGGTAGTTCCAGAAAGTGACTTGCCTAATAATGAAAAAAGTTGGGGGTCTTTGGAATTTAAATAGTCAACATTCTTTAGCTAATTGGTCAGGATTTTTAAGATGCACACACTCATCACAAAATTCTGTCACATGTAGAAATTGTTAATATGCAACTTAATGTAACTCGAGTAACTCTAAAAATGGTTGAGTGTCAGGAGAATAAACCCAGAGAATACTAGAAAAATGTACATAAGTAAGCGGGGAACAGGAATGTGAGACCGGTGTCCAGACAAACAGTGGTCAATAAATCAATGCTGAGGTCACACGAGCAGGTGGTTAGACAGTGGCTATTGAAAAGTGCTCTTCATCTGATCGGCCAGATTAGCAGCAGAATGAAACAGCACCGCACTTCAACGATCACTATCTTTTGTCAAATAAAACAAGGACTGAGGACAATTGACAGTAGAACGTAAAATCTTCAGAGGATTAATCACTCAAAACATAAGCATGGGATACACTATATTGTCAGAACAAGCAGTTCTTGGATCACAGACCTGCCTTCACTCCCCATGTGTGTCACCCGTCACTGCTTCAACGTCGCCTTGGATCAGTTTTGTTAGAATGTTCTGGAATGTGAACAATAAGCAAAAGCTGACATTTTGAAGTTACTACTCATCATATCACAGTTGGGTTCATGCCAAAATGGGACTAATCCTTACCCTTGCTGATATTCCAGAACGCAGTAGCTCTTCTCTCATACAGATAAAATCCAGACTAACTGTTAGTCTGCAAAGAAATATTTGTTTTTTCACTTCACCTTTCATATAATTTTAGCTGATCAGTGCATGTCTTGTTATGTTTGCAGTGAATAAAGACAGTTTTCCCCAGACACTTGAGTTGTTTTGAAATAAATCGCTACCGTATATATGTTTTCATTTCATAATAGCGTCTTCATTCATCTTGGCTGGGGAGGGAGCACCAGCCCAACCACCCGCATGGTTCTGCCTTTAATCCACACTGCTTAATCTTTATGGAAAAGGCAGTGCTTATCGTGTCTCCTGCCTGTAAGCCTTATGTTTTTATCTCTATACAAGCTGCTCAGACATGCAGTAAAACAATACTCGCACACAAATAGACACACTGTAGATATAGTATTATTAACCACTGCCAGGCCGTGTGTTCAGAGTTTTGTAATTAGCAGAATACATTTAAATACATTTGGACAAAAGACCCCTGGGAACGCTTTGTGTTTGCTGTGTCTGCTTCGATATCTACCTCTGTTTATTCTCCACGCTGCCAGTGGTACATTTTATATATCCAATCACTCTTAATCCATAGTTTTACAGTAATGTGTAGCAATCTTTGGACAGATTAAAAAAGATTAAGAACAATGAAAAGTGACAATGTTCATCCGTACAATGTTTGGCTCTGGCTCTTTGTAAATACCACAATATATATCTTTGTTTTTTATTTTTTATTTTTTTTCTTTAGAAACTTTTGGTAATTGCTTATTGAATAAACTGAATCACATAGCAGTTTAGGTACATTTAGACTAACAGTGTGCAGTTATAACAGTATACAATTTCTTTTCATTTTATGTCAGATGCCCTTTCTCTCCTGTAATCCTTGCTTGGAACTGCAAGTAAATTTGTTCTGGCAGGATTTGTTGCAGCACCACAGCTAGCTAAAGTGCATAATGTTATTGGCCATGCTTGTGTAAGGAACAAACATCCACCAAGCCCCTCCCCGCTGGTCGTACCTCTCTTAATTATTCAGCAGGCAGCGTGTTGTCTTTCATCTCTGTTAATTGCTGTGGTCGACTCCTCGCTGGGACCACTGTTCCCAATGAAAGCCCAGGCTCTAACTGCACAGCACCAGGAGATAGGGCTGATAATCTCAGTGTACACAAGCGGTGGATGTGGATGTAATTATGGCACGGAGTCGACATGAGTAAGTACTGCTTCCTGGTAAGAGGGTAATCAATGGCACTAACCAGTGATATGTGGTTATAAGAAAGGCAACAGCATTGGGTGTTAAACGAGCAATCAGCCACATTGAATTATCTGTGTAAGCCTCAAGTCTGAGATTTTTGTCAGAGGAAAGGCCACTTAAGTAAAACTGTGAAGAAATACTCCCATAATACAATCAGATTTAAAGGTCCTATATTACACAAAACTGATTCTTGTGAACTTTAAGCCATGTTATAATGCTATTAAGTCCTCAAAAACATTCCTGGAATTGTGGTTTGTTTCATTCACACATGTCTGAGCAATCCTTTACTATTAGTCTGTTTACATCTCGAAAGCTCAAAATGCTCCCTTAAACCTTGTGACTTCATTAAGCGGTAGTTTTCAAGTTAACAGTTAACTTTTACCTTTAGCTCAGCTGAAATTACCTAAATGTTTCTAGTGTCGGTGTATGGAGTTTAAAAACACAGTGGTGCACTTCCTGTATTACCACATGACATCACAAAGGGGAACAGAGTGTTTTTTTTATTGAGGAAAAAAATCTGCCTAAATATACTGGATTTGTGTGTGAATGAAACAAAACACAACCGCAGGTATGTTTTGATGAGGAAACAACATTATAACATGATCAGAAAAAAGCGTAATATGGGCCCTTTAACAATGGTACAAATGAATAAATAAAAACTCTCTTGTGGCAATTTAGAGATATAGTAGAGATAGCTGTTTTACAGTGGTTGAAACCCCTGGAATAAATCTTGTATCCACTTCAAGCACCGTAAAAGCTAAGGAAATAGAAATGAGAAGGCACATTTTTGGCAGGGATCATGATGAACAACGTTTCTGTTCTTCAGGAAAATTAAGAGTGCTCGCCACAGAGAGTAATGTGTATTTTGATAAGCTTGTAGATCAACCTCATGTGTAGCCTGAAAATATACAGTCTCTTATTTTGGGACAACAGCCTAGAATAAGCTAAAAGAGAGTGAGACAAGAGTTAAATTTCACATGGGGGGAAAAGCTTGTATTATATTTAGCAGATAAATTGCAGTTTGCCAGACTCTGAGCTCCATAATCAGCAGACAGACAGAGTGGCGCGTGAGCACACAGGGCAGCAGTGGGAGTGATGGGGTGAAATGTGATGGACTCGCATGGAAGAAATGGCGAGGAGATTTAAACAAATGCTGGATACCTTTGGTCTAAGATGTTACGGTGAAATAAAACAGATATTAATTTTTTTGGGGAGGATAACTGAGATGAAAGGCATGCAACGTCTAAGTATTTCTATGATGTAAAACAAGTTTGGCACATAATGAATGTGCTCATACAGTTAAATTGTAGCATTTGACTGCACTGAAAGTTTTTGCCTATATGATTTTGCTTAGATTGTATAAATATGGACATAGCTAACCTGCTAGCCGCATTCCAAATAGGAAGTGAGTATGAGCATGCTTCCGGCTCCTTCGACTCTGGCTCCAATCACTTTACATTAGAAAACTGTCGCCCCTCTCTCCGTAGCTGCTGCTGTCAGACTTGCCATGTTGGTCCTAAAATGTTCATATTAACCCGCTCTACATGAACCTGATATTTTTATTTCACTATTGTGTCCGAAACTCAAGATATGAACATTAATAACAAATCAGGCGCTGTCTTTTCCTAAGGCTGCTTCCTAAGTAGCGTTAGCAACAGGTTTGATTGACAATGTTGCTAAGCGCCCACTCCCCACTAAACCAGTTGTGCAGGCAGGAATGGGCGTTACCTTCATTAGCCTCACTCTGGATTGGCTCTTTGGTTGCTATGATACTCACAGTCAGAATTCCAAATATGGAACTCGGCTCCAAATACGCCCCTATAGCTGCTAGATTCATTCGACTAAAGCCGAACGCTGTGGGTGACGTCACATTCCTTTAGTCTACTTGTTTATAGAGTCTATGGTTTTTTGACCCGTGGCTTTAATAAAACTGATCCAAGCATAGTTTGTGAAATGGGAGTGTAGACTGATATGGGACATTCAGCAGATTGAGTAAGGAAACCAGCACATAGCCATTTGTTTTGTCTTTTTTGGTGGTAATGCCATGTTCTCATTTACAATACAAACAAAAGTTACATTTCTAAGTCCACTGTAGTTAAAACGGAAACACACGCACACGCACGCGCACGCGCACGCGCACACACACACACACACACACACACACACACACACACACACACACACACACACACACACACACACACACACACACACACACACACACACACTGAAAGATCAAGATACATGAACACAAAAAGTGAAAAGACCACAACTAGAATCCATCATGCTCCACAGACAGCTATAGCCCTGAGACAACCTCCCTCTAACTAGACCTCTGTAGCGTCACATACTTGCACTTGCCCCCGCAGAAACACAATGCCTCCAACAATACATCAGAGGGAAGGAAACAGCACATGATAAATTCTCAATGCAATACATTTTGTCCAAAAGATTTAACATCTAATTCAGTTTTGACAGCTCGCTCCATCTCAGAGCCAGACCACAAACATTGATCCCCGCAACACGCACGCAGACGGCCTTGGACGTCTCAGGATAGTCACCAACACACACAGACAAGGCAAGTCAGGACCAAACAACCTAAAGACAATATTTTCTAAAGCCCTAATAACATCATATTCAATTTTCTTCATCACGCAGCTTTGAAATAAAACATATACTAAATACATAATTTACATGTAATTAGAGCCATATCAGATAGCTAGTGATATATTTTGATATGGAGACAATATGAAATTTGGACTATTGTTATAATTGTACAATGCCGTTGATTTTTCTCTCAGTTGCGAGGGCAAGCAGACAGAGATTGTTGCTAATTGCTACTGTTAAAGCCTAGAACGACTTAAACACTGACTCTAGACGCTCTGCATAGTCTAATTGTAGTAATGAACACGATAAGACATGAGGAGTAGAAGCCCGACATATAGCTATAACTTAAATAGTTTGACACAAGTAAGTACACATATTACAAAAGCCACCGTTAAAGCTACCATGTGTAATTGATTGGCTGACTCTCGCACTTCACCACTAGATGTTATCTACGTTGCAGTTGTCTGATTGTGTCCCAGCTTTGGTCTGGCAGGAGAAGACCAGGGAGCACAGGTGAGTCTGAACAAAGGCCAGGTGAGGGGGTAAGGGGAAACAGGTTTCATATCTGCCATCTACTGGTAAAATAAATAATACAAAATAAAATAAACTTTACTACTTTAAGTAGCCTTAGGTATATCTCAGATTACAATATTTGTATTTTATGTTGTGATAAATATTTCTGGCCATATTGCCCTGCTCAAACTGTAATCAGGCACACATTATCAGAAGCCTCCATCAATTTGAAGAATTTTGTTTATTTTGATTTTAAAAAACAAATCCTTAAGTCTTCCTTTTTACACTTAAAGCAGCTTTGGGAATAAAAAAAATATGTTTTAGAAGCATGGAAAATTGTCATGGGTTATTGTTAAGGATGCACCGGTATCAAATCAATACCTGATACCAGTCGATACCAGGTGCCAGTAATCATACTCGTCAATGGGGTGCCGATACCACTGTATCTGCATCTTATTACACTCACAACTCACCTCTGAGCTGAGCAGTGCCCTCTGAACAGTGTACACTGAGCAGAGGTGACCATAAAAAAACTTAAATCTCTTAAAGGTTTTTATAGTTCACAAAAGATATCAGAGCAGTGCTTGTGTTCACGACATGGATCTATTAAAATAACTGGATAGAGCTGTATCGAGTTGGATTAGTGGCTACTAATTGGTACTACAACAAAAAAAATCCCTCCTGCCCAGAGAAGATTTTTCTCATAGAGTGCAATGTAATCACAAACAGCTCGTGTTCGGCTGACAGGGCACCAACTGCTTTCACAAAGGTTGAATTTTTTGTTGATTTTTACCTATTTTCTGATTATTAACTTTTTCTCAGTTCAAAATTTGTCTACTGTCTTATAAAATGCTTTCTAATCGTTAAATCGAGCATAGTTTTGGCTATGCTCTATATCCGCTCTAACTAAGCTAAAGCGCTGATTGGTTTGAGTGGTCACATGGTACAACACGAATGAGCCGCAGGTTTAGAACATGGTTCAGAAGCTCCCTGGAAGCATAAACATTAGAATTTATCATTTTAAATTTACTTATTATTCCCTTGCCTCCTTCACGGCCACTCCGCTCACTCTTGTTGCATAAAGTCCCATGGAGAGTAGCTCAACTGTGCATGGTCAATGGGCAAGGCAGGACCGGATATACCTAGCTGCTAAAGGCCAAACTCATGCAACATGTGTTGCTAAGTGGCAGTAGTGATTATTTGCTTGTGTATGCGTTTTAACTTATTATAATTGCCGAATTTATTGCATGCTCAGAGATTTTAAAAGAGGTATAGCATGTTAGACAACAGTCACTGGTATGCTAAAAGTGGCTCCTTAGCAGTTAGCATGGAGCGCAGTTGGCAAAAACATGGCAAATATTAAAGTCAGGTGCTTCTCTAAATAAATTATATTGAAATTATACCTAACTACTGTGATTTCAGGATAAATCTTAAACAGTGCCTCAAATAGTATTCTAAGATGAAAAAGTAGGCTATACTGTAAAAATCTTATGAAATGATTTACCACTATAGTTGAACCCTTATAAAAAATAATGTCAGTAGCAGGATCAATAATCGTTATCGGCGAGTACTCAAAATGAAGTACTCTTACTCATTTTGGAAAAAGTGGCATTAGTGCATCCCTAATTATTGTCATGGGTTAAACTGAGATCAATGTATTAAATGTTGTTGAGTGGAAGTAGCGGTGATCAGGTAATACATGCACACAAGGGAGTGAAGGTTGGCCATAGTGTAACTTATTGCTGGTTGACCTATATCAGACAAGTAGTAATAATGTTATGCTTGATTGTGAATAATTCTCTCTTAAGTGCTTCAGTCGCTACTTGGCATCCCCAAGAGAGTCTTCAAGCCTCTTCTGCTGGTGAATCTTTTGGACAGATAATACAAACAACATCAATGAAGGTGCTGTTGTACTGACTTAGTGCTTTTAAGTATCTTCAAAGATGAGGTCAATACGAAGCATGCAAAGGAAATGACTGACATAAGTGGAAATTTCAAGAAGAGGAAACATTAGCATAAAACAGATGGAGATGCATAACAGTAAACTAAGGCAGAGCAGGACATGAACTTTGACCTGTTAAGTTCAAATAGAAGAAATGGGTTTGCCTAAATAAAAGATAGTAGCACTTTACCATGCCAAAAAGGCTAAAAAAAAATCTTTTAAACAAGACTAAACTCACTGATTATATTAAAATTGTTTTATGCTGCATTCCAAAATTTCTACTGGCATCGCACATCTAACTTATTATCTAAAAGCTACAGTAAAATTCAAGTGCAAGTACAATTTGCAGATCTGGGGAAACATTTGCAGTATTACACGCATGAGGAAAAACACACACAAACATATGCTGCGCCTTTAACCCAGGTCTTCTGGGACCATGTCAGAACATATTAGTGACAGCACCCCACACTCTGCTGCAGCAAGGTAACACCAGCCCAATTTATTTGCCTAATAGCTGCAACATTATCCACTCAGTCACTCATTCACCAGCCACCTGCGTACACATCCACACAACACAGAGCTTATCATTATACAGGTACACCCTTGAGCGTGCCTCAAGTTCATCCGCAGGGGGGTGCATAGAGAGCCGGGCTGATATTAGGAGAGGGGTCACATTGCACTGTAAACACGCTTTGTCTGCTTATTCATTTATTTACTACACTCGCCCATCACACACCTATCCTGTCAGGCGAGGGCCATGGTGGGCAAAAGTAAAATAAGGCCAGTTTGGGAAAACACAAACTAATGGAATAACCTGTTTGGTGAAAGGAACAAAAAAACAAAAAACACTGCAATAAATCTAAAAATCTGTGTAGTTTTATAGTTACAATATGGTGAAAGACAGTGTAACTTTTCAGGTGGAGCCTCCATGGAGATGCTATTCTTTGCCCTGACTGGTTCACTGTAAACCATCAACTTTTTAAACACAATTAACTAAATTAAAAGATTCCAGATTTCATGAAAAAAAAAAAAAAAAAGGTGGTGGAAAAGTTACCAAGTGCACTTATAATAAAAAAGTAGAGTTCTGGCAAGTCTGGGGGCAATACTAGCTGTGTTAACACCACATTCCTCATTCTTGTCAAAACATGAGGGAGTTAAAAAGCGAAAAAGAACTCTATAGGTATCGTCATTAGAAATGTCTTTTCAAAGCACACGACATGAACTTGGTCCCAGCAAGAATCACATCATCAACTTTCCAAATTGTGTGGGTGGTGTAAATAACCTTACAAAGCTGTATGTAATAAATAAATAGTGCAAAGAGTGTCTATGTAACTGCTTTGACTGTACAGCAGCCTTGTCTCACTATCGACCCCTATTGTGTTTAATATTCATAAAGTCTATTTCAGCAGCTCTGGTCTCTACAGCTCCGAGACGCTCCCGCCCTGTTGCTAAATCCATTCTCATTGATCACCATTGGCTTTCCCAAACACATATCGATCCCATTCAAACTCAAGGTCCCTTCAAAACATAGCCCACTTTACAATTCACTTTCAAATCAAGTCCGCCCACCTTCTCCACCCCCCTCTTTCTGAAAACATTTTATCAGAAAGATTATTTTTGATCTTTTTGTGCAATTACTGCTTGCCCTGAAACCAATAAAACTGATGTCTACTATGGGGTTATATGAAATGTGTCACTTCTTGATATTACCTTCTCCATCAAAAGTCAGCAGTGGAGTTGTTTTGGACGTCCCGATCAAAAAAATCCATTTGTTTGTTTTATGAAGTGTGGTTTATGTAGTTATTTCTCAGCTTATGTGTTATATAAACTTGTACCAAGAACAGGATTCTAAGCATAAATAATCTGCATTTTTTGGCCCAGTTACACTGTGCTCTGTAACAGATGCTGTGTGCTTTGACACAAAGCGTCTCAGCCAAGACAAACTGACTTTAACAATAACATAATAGAAGATCCAGCAGACAGATAAAGTAAAAACGTTTTTTGGGAGGGGGTGTGATTGTGTTTCCTCTGTATATAAAGCCCTCAGCCAAAGCTAACCATACAATTGTGTTAATTATAATTTGACTGTCAGCTCCAAGCACATTGTAAACAGCATTCAGCCCAGTTCTCTATGAAATGCCATGGAACCTGTCTCTTCCTAGTTTCTCCAAAACAAATGATCCAGTATTGAGACTTTACTCTTGGCTCAACAGTGTTTGTCCCATCTTGATACATTCTGTCTTTATTGATGTCTTTCTTATTAAAGACTGGAAAAATAGGATACATGATGGACAATGATTTTTAGAGTTCATGCATTTCAGACAAGCATTTACTTTTAGCCAATTTTTTATTTAGTATGCAGAATTTGAATCAAAAACATTGTCAAATGATTTCCAAAGTTGACATTTATTGCTTTATTTCTGGTATTTAGTAATGAATAACACATGCTTAGATAAATGATTTTATTATTTGTTCATTGTAAACTGTAATTTATTTAAAACGACTCACTTGCAACCCACTATCTGCTGCTGGACCCCTTCTTCATAGTGGCATTTCACTGTACAAAGCAGCAGATTTTCATTTACAGTTTTTCTTTCTAATTGTTTTGTGTTTGACACAGAGAGTTGTAGGCAGAGATATGCAGATACAGCCCCTAGCATTCAATGCAGGACAATACAAGATTACTCAAACATGCATGAATACATCAATCAAAACACAAATTTGTGCTCTGGGCCGTGCAACTGTTGCCTGGCCTCTGGCTGTCCCAGGACTGGACCTCAGATGACCCCCTCCTCCCCTTCCCTCACCTGTCTGGATGACCCTTACCCTATCCTGGATGAGACACGCTCTCCCCCTCTGTCACCTACAGCCTGTCCCTCCATGGGAGTGGATCTCCTTCATTGTGATTCTGTTTTGTCTTTAATCCACTGTGGGGTTTTTTTGTTTTGTTTTGCTTTCTGGCTGAGAAGGGTGTAAGGACCTCAGGTCTAAGTTAATCTGTTTGCTTGTTTCTTGTGAATATTGGTTAAAAGCTGTTTTTTTATTGACCGATAACTGTTAAATTGTTTGATTTTCCAACTATCGGTTGTTTAAATCAACAATTTAGTGAAGCAACTGCTGCTGTGATTTTAGTCAATACAAAAATAAATTTAATTTAATTTAATAATGTTCAAATATGTATTTACAAAATGTGTTGGTAAAAATGTTTATTGCAATAGACAGATTTAGTGAAATCCAATTAGGTTGTATATGTCTATGATAACAATCAGGTAAGGGGGAATCCAATGTTATGACAGCAGACACACAAACACCAGTGACACACGAGGCTGCTCTGTCTGCATTATTCATTCTCTTAAATTGGGAACAGCAGCTGTGTGCTCACACACAATAAACACACATTAATTCATCACAAATCTCCCAAATGTGGAAAATATGAAAAATTTAATCATTCCACAGAATATAAAATCATACGGAAATGTACAAAATCAATATTTCATGCAACTTACTGTACCTTCTCTTTATTACAAACCTATTCAGGAAGAGGCATTAAAAATTAAAGCTGGTGGGAGAGGGAGTGGGAGGAGGGGACAGAGGGGGACCTTAAAGTTCAAAAGCAATACCATTTCATTCATGTTTAAAGGCACTTTTTGTTTCTCTAAAGCGCCTCGGAGGCAGCTCAGAGAACGGCACAAACCCTTTGATAGAGTGTGCGTCCTGAGACATCGAAGGGCTGTCAACATAAATAGCGATAAAGACGGCGACAGAATGTTTTCATGTGAGGCTTTCAAGGTTATGGACCGGCCCAATGAGCCCACAGCTCCACTTGCCCTGGTCATGCACGGACACTGGCGTGTCTGTCCAGCACGCATCAACACACAGAGACATTAAGTGAGTTTCTGCTGTGTGGAAAGCAGCACTTAAGACTCAAATGGCATGCTCGCACCAATATAGAACAAATGTTGTGTGTTTATTACCAGCGTCCTCTGACATTTTCTGCTTCATGTCATTGAATTTTACTAATGGCACTTTCACTCACAGTGTTCCTTAACCCCCCATTATTTTTTCATAACATTCAACAGGGTTTTTTTTTTTTTTTTGCAGTATTTATGAATAACTCTACAAACGTGACATAGAAATAACACATTCTGTATTTCCTTTTTTTTACTGTAAATATATACAAATAGTACAGTAAGTGTATTAAAGTTGAAGTACATGTTTATACTGCTGCAGTTCTTTTTTTTTTTTTTTTATTTACAAGCTTTGCCTGTTTTTAATTGCTTTCATTATATTGACAAATACATTCTTAAACATGTTGCCACTTAACAATATAATGTTGATCATCAAAAGTCTAGATCGACAGTTACACTGTAAAATGACAGTAGAAGATGACATGGGCCCATTTGTAATGTTTCTTTGTGGCACATTTACTGTGTTTACATGACTACTGACCACTGTAGGTCACACAAACAATGGCATTGGTAACAAAACAGAAAGAGAAGTAAAGAGAGGCAGATGAACCCTGTCTATCAGTGCACTCTAATGGAACAAAGATGTTTGGACTGAGATCATCTCCAGACTTTGAACACAAAACCATGGCGCCTCTGTCTGTAAAACTATTACTATGTCTGCCTAAAATTGAACTCCAATTAAAATAATCAAAAATAAATGTAATCTATATATATGAGATATAATTTGAACAGTCGAATATTGGCATTTGTTTTTGGCAAATTTGGTAACTCTAGGGTAAGTAAAGCAATTTTTTTGAAAAAGTGGTACTTCCTGTTGTCTCTAGGCAGGTACCAACTTATAAGTGCAAGATATTACAAAAATTACAAACAACAAGCCAGATTAATAAAGGACAGAAAAGTGTTCATGGGCTTGGGTTTCCTTTATCCACACTATGTGTTTTGAAGGTGGCTAGTGTGGATAAATGAAAGCTATTCTAATATTTTGTCCCTTTGACAGACAGCACAGCCTGATCACATGTGGTACTTCACATTCCTCTCAAGTTTTTGAGTATGGCAGTACTATAACATTTAATACCAACAAATATTCCTAATAGTTCAAAATATATCACAAATCAAATCAGTACTTCAAGGTCTCTACCAGGTATTTCTACAGTTTGTGTGACAAAAAGTAGCTCTACCGTTGCCCCAGATAAGAACACAGGTTCCCTCTGTGTCCCTGTCCCTTGTGACAAAGGCAATACCACAGTGACCTGCCCCTCTGGTCTCTGTGGCAGCTTCATGTCTTCTCTCTCTTCCCTTTGTCTCTCTCTCCCAGTGGAAGTGTAGTGAGGAGCCAGGGCCCCTGCCTCTAATTGCTGGTGAATGGAGTGTTTTCATGGGGTGTTAGGCAGGGCCCTCCCCTGGATTAGCATGCTTACACACATGCACACGCACACAAAACATGTACTCAGATACACAAATGGATTAGTGTGTTCACTCATGGGGAGAGGAGGCTGATTCGAGCAGACAGCAGCAGCCCTTTGGAGAAAGCCTGGACAAGCCTGCAGGATTTTCAGACACACACAAACACACACACACCGCACAATCCCTGCTCCCGAGTGGAGGCCCCGCGCTGTAAAAGACATATGGGGCGAATCATGTGTTAACAGGGAGTACTGATTAACACATCTGGAGGGAGCCGGAGAGCCGAGGGAGGGGCGAGGCACAAACGAAAACACCAAAAAATACAATAAACAAAGGGTAAAGAATAGTGGCAGTTATTGTTTAGCAGGCTCCTATGGTGGCCAGTCATGATAAGTCAGCAGGGAAAATGAAAACTTACAGAAGATTCGGCCTTTCAATTCTTTAAACAGCTGTATATATTTTTTGTGTCCATGGGCAAGACAATGTAACTTGTCTCCAGTGTGTGGGGCAGTGGTATGCTAGACAGTGTACACTAAACCAATTATTATTATTATCATTATTATTCACCAAGATCACATATTACTATAGTATTCAAAACATTACTTCTTGTCTTTCAGCTATGAGTTCTGTTCCCTGTTGTACTTATTTGTTGCCATGCCATAAGCTTGGGTCATACTCAGTGTGCTGGATCAGGCTGATTCTTATCTTATTTGTGTTCCATGGACACAGCATAATCTGAAGACTTACTTTGAAGACTGTCAGTTGACCCTGAACCAAGGCCCACATGGAATTTTGTTGTCTATTACTCTCTGCAATAAGCACATCATTTGATCTGTAATCTTTGCATCTGTGGTTTCACGGTTTAACCTGGTGTGACACAACGTAAACAGCATCAGATCAGTACAACGAAAGGCAAAGACCCATAGCATTACCCTTAACTAAATAGAAACATGGTCCAATGTCTGTCTAAGCGCACCTGTTCAGAGCAGCATGTTAGCACTGCTGTGTTCGCTTCTGCTGTTGTTTACTCTAATTAAACTTAATGAATAAAGGTTAGGTGAAAGGTTTACGGGCACATTTAGCATTGGAAGTGCACATCATTTCTCATAAAACAAACTAGCACTGTGATCAAAAGGATACATTACCAATTACCAATATATATATATATATATATATATATATATATATATATATATATATGTATATTTAATATACTGTATATATTTACCTCTTGTGATGCTAATAAGAGTTTGTCACGATACAAACATTTCAAACTTGATTTTGATATTAAGTAATATACTCGGTATACCTTATTCTGATACCGCAATGAATTATAAACACTCTTTTTAGTAACTAATTTGTTTTATATTACCATGCTGTCTCATTTCTGTGTAATCCATCAGTCATCCAGGCACGTTCCATTGTGATCCATGGGCGTCTACTAGTCTGTGTGGTTTTATACTTGTTCTGATACAGCTCAAGATCATGCCAAAGCTATTCAGGAAAGGTTCTGTCCTGTGAGAGTGACTTTTTTAGTATCTAGATTTGATATTAGTTTTAGTATCGATAAGTATCCAATCTAACTTTTGATCCCCTACTGCTAACTGTGTCTGTGGCTGCCATACATTAGAATATAACTTTGTCTTCTCTTTGTTCTTTAACAGCTTATTCAGGCAAATGTCATTCCTGACACATCCAGACAGCACATACACAGTACATGCATTTTCTTAGCGCTGGGCCTGCTTAGTTGTAACCAGTTTGAAGTAAATATCTATATAGACCCAGTTACAGTAAAATGGGACAAACTTCCCTAGGATTCCTCCAGTAAGAGCTACTTTTAGTCACAGTGCGTCTAATGTATGTGGCTCAGGTGTACAGCGCTGCCCTGTATGATATATTCACTGGTTATTACCATCTTCCCATCTGTTGCCACTCTGATTTAAACCCAGCCATCATCCCTCTCCCGCCCAACCAGGCCAGTCAATACCTCTACATTATTCAAACCCCTCCCCATTTAATTAGATATTTAATTGACTACCTGTAGACAGATGACTGACCCGCCTGCTGGCATAAATTCATGCAAATGACACCTGGCCTTACCAGCTCCCCCTGTAGGTAGATCCTGTAGAATTCAACAGAATCAACAAGCTTATAGTCACTGATGGATCCAGGACATCACAAGATTTTAAAAACACACAATATACAAGCCATATGGCATGTTTGGAAAGAACGCTAAAGTTCTGGTTTAAATGAAACCAGCCTTGGTGAGATTGGTACTTCGCACACAATCTTGGGTCAAAATATGAAGTGTACTGCAATGTCCCACTGCTCATGGAAAGATAATGATTAATTAAGTGAATGGTAAAACTTCAAAACAACAAATGACAATATATTTTGAACATACAAGATAATGGTAAAACAATTAAACATGAACATGACCTTCAGCTGCAACTGTCCAAAGATCCCTATTGTATTCTCCATAAAATCAACCAGACACTAGTTGATTGTGTGTCTTGTATATTGTGACTCCCCAGATAGAAAGCAATAATGCAGCCGAACTCCCCTGGCAGGTTGCTGGGCCTACTGTATGCTAATGGCGAGGATGAGACGCTCTTCTCACATAATGGGGTTTGACAAAGTGAAAATTAACACAAGCCCACTCCTGCTGTTAGTGTTGGAGGGGCTCACAGTCACAGCCTGCACACATGCACACCTTTCCGACAGATACGCTCTCATTCTCACCCAGACATTTACGTCGTGGGTGCCCCCCTCTCCTACACCGCTGCTACCCCATCGAGGTGTTTGTGTCCTCGGCATAAACATCTCACCATCCCTCCTCCTCCTTACTTCCTACCTCCTTTCTCTTCTTCTCTGTTTGCTTCAATGGACTTTCATGACAACTCATTCCGTAAGGGTCCTTTTTTCTCTCTCTTTCCCCTTCACTCTCCCCAGGTGAAATATTGATGGATTTTTTATGAATAGCTATGAAAAATTCATTCAAATTCCAAAATGAAAAAGCGTAAACATTCTGCATCTGCCTATGCCGCCCGCATTCATTATCCTTCACAACATCCTCACTCCTGCCACAGCCCCCCACCCCCCATTCCCGTCTACCTGAAAAAGACATGCCGCTCTGTCTCTTTTTCCGCCACTTGGCCTAATTGCTTAATTTGACCTGCTCTCTCATCAATTAAAAGTCTGTCAGTGCTAGACAGATGGAGGATGGATCAGAGGCCCAGTCGATGGACAGATCAATGGCAGAACGGCTCAATAAGTAAATGGAGATGGCCGGTGAGGGAAAGGGAAATCAGCGTCAGAGAGAAACAGAGCAAATTGAACAGGCTGTCATGACAAAAAGTGTCTCTACAATGTGCCTTGCTCAGATATGCACAGCACTATCTCTAATTCTTGTGTGGTTCACACATTCATTTCTTATAACCATTTGATAATCTAGATTCAGAAATAGCTAAAAAAAAAAAGTAATTCATTTGGTTTAATAAAAGACTGCCTCTTGAACATGAGGTTCTGTGAAATCCCTGATGGTTTCAACATTTAAATACATAAAAATAGATCTACTTAAGAAAAGACACCACAGCCAGGCTCTCCAAAGACTGTAGAACAGGTGGCACTCACACCTCACAGAAGCGTGCAACACTTGGGCGGTATGGGACCTTTCTTTGTGGATTTTACATGTTCTTGTTGTGTCTGAGTGGGTTTTGACCTCTGCTTTAACCCTTTAACTTAAAACAAGCTAGCTCCAGCTAAGTTGGCTCAATGAAAAGATGTGTCCATGGCTATATTTTACCTACAGTAGAAGAAGACACAACTCCTCACTCATAAATGTGTGATGACTCATCCACTAAAGAACCACAAGTCATGTTTTCGTAAACAAATAAAACTTCACCAAACACGACTGTGCATAAATATTACAAAGATTAGCATGAGCTGCACATGAACATAACTATACAGAGCCACAATTATTTGGTTGTTTTCATCTTCAACACCTTGTTTTAATTAGCTTTCTCATGAGAGAACAACTCAGACCAATTAAAGCACATTATCAAAGGGGTCTGGGGCAGGGTGCGTGCCCACTTTGACTGCTCTCCTCTGGGACTGTCCCGGATGAAAGGGCCAGCTTCACACGCAAACAAACTGGCATCACTTTACCACACACATGGACATGAGCTGGTGGATCATCTGGTAGAACATATAACATACATCTGAGGGACCAGGACTTTGTTCCGTTTTGTCACTGCCCATTTCTGCATCAAAACATGAGCGTGCTTCAAAAGAAAATGCAATGTGTATTTCTTAAAAAAGTATTTTGCATAAAGCTTTCTTATTTTAAATAGCCACTAACCAATCTACTGCTTGATCTTAACCCCCAAAACCCCCCAAAATAACCCAAAAAATATATGAACATAGAGAGGCTCTCCACTGTCCATCCTTGTGTATTGACATGCCTTAGATAGATCACATGGGATACAGAATGGGGTGTTAAACTGTGTCCCTCAAGGGGAACTAAAACAACTTCACTGATGCATCCACTAATGGAGACACATGCCAGCAGTGAGCAATGACCTGCTCAAAATTGGGCCATAAAAACACATGAAAGGTGTTTAGAACAAATCTGGTTTTAAAGGAAATTATACCAGCAATGTCAAGTGCTTATGTTATGATAAATCAATGAAAGCTTTTGTGGAGGTCCATTCTGCACAGTGATCCTGATAAATAGTTTGGATGAGTAGCCCTGAGCACAGGTATAATGTTTAAGTGTCACTATTAATCTTTCTCACACCATTTACTCCCACATCAAAACATCCATAACAGACATATCTGGGTGTAGTTTTAATAGCATGTTTATATTTATACCCATCTTGTATTTTAGTGAATGTTCTGCAGCTGATGGTAAGTTAATAGCACTCAAAGTTATTATGTGTTACACTGATTAGACTGGGGTGTACAGGCTGATAGTACACACTGGCTTGATCCCTGAGGGGCCGGCCAGAGAAGTCCAAAGTTCAAAGGTCAATCACAGAGGGATCAATGTCCCTCAAGTAAGCAGTGTTAGACTTACACATGCACTAGGTGGCTTTCATAGAAATAGCATATGTTAAACACTAAAATAATTGCGAAATTGATTTTGATTGTGTGATTTTGTGTGTTTTTTCTTTAATATTATAATCATAGTAACAAAATAATTGTTGATATTGCTAGAAAATGTATGATGATTTTTAGAGATTTTTGTGGCTCAGTTGAACTTGAACTTCCTGTTTGAGTCAAGGTCTGGGCACTACATTCCACCATTGCAACATGGCTAGTGGTAACTGTCACATTTTACACATTATTGTGCTCTTGCTGCAATAGACTTGAGTCCAGTGAGTGGAGAGAGAGGGCTTTGTTGGACGTGCAGAGGAAACTTAAGGCAAAGTGACTTCCGTGGGACTTCATTAAGCTAATTTGGTCACCGATACTAACAGGGTTTGGGTGAGGAGGAGGTGAGGAGCAGCCTCTGAGATGAACAATTATTAGATCAGACTCACCAATTGTCTTTTACTGCTCATGGCACAATTACACTCAGACCCATAATCTGCCATATACCCAGTTACACAAACACATATAAAGACTTAAGGAAAAAAAGTAAATGGCAGCCATAAAAGGGCATTCCATAAACTGTAACAACAAAATGGCTCATTAAAAACAAATCTAATCAAATAAACTACTTTTTAAGTTGGACAAAGCCTTCAGTTTTTTTGTGATGCACTTAAACAATTCATATTCAGTTCTGAACATTGTAATTTTATCTAAGACAGTGAATATAAACCCTGATGTTATTTTTGTTGTTTTTTATGGAATACTCTTAAGAAGCTACTGTTCTTAGAGGGCAAAGCAAAACACTTGCACTTGTGTAGATTCAAAGGCAGGTCTGAGTCTGGAGGCTGCAGACAGAAGGGAACAGAGGGTCGACGGAGAGAGGGAGCGCGTGTCGTTCCTAATCTAGTTTGTCTGTCGTAATCGTGTCAATGTCACTCTCAATCAGCCAGCCACAACTAGGGCTATACAACTTCACTTTGATTGGTCCAAACCTTGCCTTTTAAATGACCTCTACAGGGAAGGTGTGCAGACGAGGGATGAAAACACACACACAGATGAAGATGAAGGGGAGTGAGACTTCAGGAGACAATATGAGAGAGCACAAATTCACTTTAAACCTGTTACTGCCCCACCTGTCTGTCCATTTCACTTTGGCGTCTTTCTTTGTTTTGAGTTTTGCCTGTGACAGTTATCGATTTGCTGCTTTTATTACACAAGAGGATACAGAGATGTTTGTGTGACCCAAAGATGTACAGGGGCTCCACTAAATTTCACTCACATTCCATACCTGCTGGTTTGAGGAGGAAAAAGTCCAGTTATCGTGGAAAAGTTATTAAAAAAAAAAAAAACATTAATAACACTGCAATTATACTTTGGAATGACACAACCATGGTGCCACATGGGGAAAAAAAAAAAAACTTTCAGGAGAGTGCGTAAATGGTTTTGAATTAATTCAATATTCAATGAGAATATTCAAAGAAATGTAATTAAATTTAATTTATAATAACTATTGCTTACAGTAAATGAAAACATGCACTTATGATGGTATCCTTCTATCTGTTTTTTAGCTACAAGTGGGCTTAACACTACTAAGCATATTTGGATGTTGACTTGGTAAATATACTTTTAACCTTAAGATTGCTGTTGAATGCAAAGTGTTAGATAAAATGAGTAATAGAAAGTTCAGATTAACTGCTGCTTTTTCTGTTCCCATGAGCAGTAATAAACAAACTGATCAAAACCTGCAAGCATCAGCAAAACTACTTCCCCAAATATCAAAACATTAACTGACAGAAGTAGAGAACATACGTACTTAAAATCTGTATTTACGTTGTACTGTTCAAAAAATCATTATTCAAGTGGTGTCATTCTTCAAAGTAAAATTTTGGTCTTTTGCCACGCACACTACCACTCAACACAAGCATCTTCAGTTTGCCCCATTGTATTTAAGTAGGCTCCATTAAACCACAGACAAATCTAAAGCAGGATTTTGGCTCTTGTCCACCTTAAGTTGTCTCTAAGAAACTGACCCTGGATAAATTTGGAGGCTGCAGACCAGAAAATGTTCTGTTTCATGCTGTAAGGCAGGTCAGACAGCCTATCAAGTAGTCCCTCATAAATATATTGTAGACAGTGTTGTTCTATTCTGACAGATAGCGATTGCCAGCCTACTTTTTGCACAGTGATGGGTTTTAAATTTATCATCTGTTATGAAACAAAGCGCCAAAATATGATGGTGGTGAGTCTTTCAATCAATGTACTATTTAGTGTATAACGATTTGTAGCTTTCACATCACTTGTTTTTTTTTTTTTTTCTTTTGCTTTAGTTTTATTTGCAATCAATGATAATGTAAGAAAAGCAGAGGGAGCACTTGCGTACAAAACAGCCTCATCTGCATATAAATGTATGAGGCTTTCTCTTAAATTGCAACCAATGTAATTAATACATGTAGAAAAAGTAGTGGGCCTAAAATTGAGCCTTGGGGCACTCTTTTGTTTGAAGTTTAAAAAAATGTGATTTAAACCAATCGGCTACTACTGCCTGTGTTCTGTTTGAAAGATTATTTTGGACGCAATTGCATGTAGCATTATCAAATCCAATATACTTCAAGCGGTTCAAAAGGATTTTATCGTCTACTGAATCAAAAGCTTTAGTTAAATCAATAAACAGAGCTGCACAATCTTGTTTGTCATCAACAGCTGTGAAAATGTCATTTACAAGTTTTGTGGATGCAGTGGCAGTACTATTCTCTTTTCTGAAACCCAATTGATGAGACTTCAAAATGCAGCATTTATTCAAATAAATTGTAACTTGATTTGGAACTAATTTTCCTAAAACTTTTACAAGACAAATAATTTCCACCCAATATCTAAATTGCCTTATTTCTAGTTGTCCCACCTCTATGTACAAGCAAAACAGGCCATTTTCCTTAATTCTGGTAAAACTGCCATTTGAATTGATAAATAAAAAATATGTGATGGAGGTTGAATTAATTATGGGGCAGCTAATAGTAGCAGTTTTGGAGGTCATGAGCTCCTGTCGACCTCTTTGGGTCTATGGAGCGGAGTACGTTTAAAATCTCCGTGTAAGTGATGGGTCTTAAAGAGAAAATGTGACTGCTATCTGCCAGAGGTTCAGACTCAACATAATCAAGATCAGAAGGATCACCATTATTATCCAAAGCATCACATGCAGTGATAAAATGCCTAAAAAGGATCACATATTTCCTCTTTAAAATGTACTATAGCTGAATCCAATAAAATATTGCTAGGTTCTGAGAGGGATCTGTCCTAGAGATTTCTATGACTCCCCATCAGCGCAGATATGAACTAAGAAGTTTTTGCCTTTCTAACTGTTGATAAAGCTCTATTTCTTTCTTTTTTTTTACAAAAAAATGCCCAATCCAAATCTGGTCTAGTTGTGTGCAGTTTCCCAGGCAGCATTTCTTCCCCTAATTAAACTTACAATTTCTGAGTTGAACCAGGATTGTTACAGTTTTTCATTAAACATTTTCTTTAGGTGTATGTCAGTCTGCAATTTCATTAGATGTATTAATGCAAAAAATTGAAGGCCATATCAGAGTCAAGGAATGCTGATGTTACTATACTACAGGTCAGAGATGAAGCCTTGCTCATTCTCACCTTTACACATGGATGTGTCTTTTTAACTTTTGTATTTCGAATATACTCAATTGGACAGTAACAGTTGTTTTAAAAAATGTATGTCATTGTGTCTGTGAACATTTGGAAACTGTAATCTGGCTTTTTTATGTTTCTTTTGGAGTAATGGCTTCTTCATGGCAGAGCGACCTTTCAGCCCATGTTGGTACATTACTTGTTTCCCTGTAGATAATGACACACTCTTACCAGCTTCAACCAGCATCTTCACAAGGTTTTTGCTTTTGTTCTTGGGTTGATCCGCACATTTTGGACCAAAACACTTTTATCTCTGGGATCAGTCTCCTTCCTTTGCGGTATGATGGCTGGACATTCCCATGATGTATATACTTGCATATCATTGTTTGAACAGATGATCGTGGCACCTTCAGGCATTTGGAAATTGCACCCAAGGATGATATCTTAGCTGATTTCTTCCCATGATGTTACACATTGAACAAGTGTGTTTCAGGTCTGCCTTCAAATACATTCACAAATGTGTCTCTAATTAACTCAAATGTTGTCAAATCAGTCAGAAGCTTCCAAAGACATGGAAGTTTCCCAAATAGTTTAGGGTTGCTGTATAGAAACTTCTGACTTTGAAGAAAGTAATGAAAACTTGTCTAAACAAATCCTTCTCTCATTATTATAACATTTGGCAATAGAAATAATTTTGGTAATCCTAAAATTCCTAAAACAGGAAAAGTTTAGTCTGATTTCATATCTGACAGTGAGAAAAAAAAAGCATGTGTCTTTTTATATAGTGTATGTAAAGTTCTGATTTCAACTGTACATACACAATACAACTTGTGGCTGTGACCTGTTTGTCAAACTACTGCTGGGCCTGAAGTGTAAAGACAGTGTGTTCCCCACAACCATCACAAAGAATGTGGATCACAGTCTTATTTGAATCCAGTGGCAAATACACTGAACGTCTTTTGCTGGCCCAGTAACAAGCAAACAGCTAGTCACCCAGAATTAACAAAGGGAATAAAGCATTTTCTGATTTTGAGTCATCTAGAGCACACAATCCCTAAGAAAAGATCTTAGTTCAAATCAGGTCAGTTAGCTCATTGTTTTCTCCTCTCACAATATTTCCATCTACTTCAGTCTTTCAGTGCTTCTGTCCAAAATGGACTTAAATCAACGTTTAGATTTATGAGTGTGTGGAAAACATTTGGAATGGAGGAGATCTTTGTTTTTTGTATTTTTATCAGAATTAACTCAGGATGTAGATATTTGATCTTTAACATTTGCCTTTTTGCCTCTATCCATCTCTGCATAGTTTTGTACTGTTGCTTATTTAATATTTGTCACATTTATTTCAACAGCAAATGGTCAATAACACAGTGAGGAACACTAAAAATACAAAAACTTGAAGTAAGAAGCAGAATGCAAAACTTACTTTTCAGGCACTGGCCCAATTTGGCATTAACTGAAGCCGGATGTGTCCGAGTGGACCTCCAGCTGGCCCTTAGCCATTGGGCCATCCTCAGAGTAGAACCCTCACACAGTGCAGTCTGTTGTGGCCTACTACTGCACAACATATGGTCCAGGGCTTTTTATCTCTCTAGGGAACACACCCACACACTAACCATCGTCCCATTCAAACACGAGAATAAAATATTAGCGCTAATATATTTATGACAATACGGCAACTTCTGCTAATAATACAAACTGTGGTTATTATTGCTGCTACTACTACATTCACACCTTGAACAAAAATAGCAGCATTAAAATCAATACAAATGTATACTATCTTGATTCCATCATTTCCCCCCAAAATACAAATCACTGAATATCGATCACATTTATTACTGAAGCTAACTAAGGATGTCACTCACAAATTAAAATTTAAGTCATTAAGATAGGGAGTACAGCTGAATTTTAAGTCAAAAACATATTTGTGTGCTTGACTTTTAGATCAATGGGCGAAATCACCATTCGAAAAATCTTAACAAATTTAACAGCTGTTGCATATTGGATGTTTCTAATACTGAACAGTCAAACGGAAACAAACACACACACACACACACTGAACGCACGCACACACTGAACACACACCCGGTAAGTTAACACATACACTGATCTTAGGAGAAAACATTAACCAAAACCAAAAGAAGCCACAGCGAGTGACAGGCAGATGAATAAAACATGCTTCCAGGGCGACCCCTCTCCATCCACATCCACTCTACAGGAATATTGTATACCAGCAAATATTCCCAAGGGATTCTGCTGCAACAGGGCAATGTAAATGATGACCAGCTAAGGCAGGGTTTAGCTTTGATTCATGTGGGGCTGTCGAGGAGGCCTGTCTGCTGGACCAGAGTGGAGTAGGGCTGGGTACCATTACATTTGCCACTACCTGAACAATGTTTTTAAATACAGTATATGCTATATGTAAACCTTTTTTTCATAGAGCAATATGTTTATGATAATGCAAGAAGAAAAGTCAAACCATAACACTTTCATAGTCATGTTTTGTGTCATTTGTTTTTTTACACTAATAGCACCATTATATTTGGTTATCTTTACCTACTGAAATTATGTAGGCCTACATTTATTGTTTTTTCCCCATGCCATTAAAAACATATTAGAAAAATGCTAACGGTAAAATATTTTTGGTTTACTTCCTGACCTGCCGAGACTACGTGCTGAACAAAGACAACGTTTGGGCTCCAGTCTTATCTTTCAGAGTTAAGATGAGTATGAATGACATGCTTAAGTTTGGTTTGAGTTGTAGACTAGAGATGCACGATACCAACTGAATACGAGTATTTCATTTTGAGTACTCGCTGATGCCGAGTACCGATACCAGACATTATTCTTACGTATTACTTACTAGGTATTGAATGATACAGCCAAACTGCCAAAATCCTTCAGGTCTGTACAACAAAAACAGTACACAGAAATCCACAGTCCACTGCGACTCAATTCCATTCAGCTCTAAATCAAGTTGTGGCTGAGCTAATGCATGGATCTATAGTAGTCTGGGAGAATTAACGTTAGTAATAAGATATCATGGCTCTGATTGATCCTTTATTTCCATGTCCACACCATAAAATGACCCGTGCACCGGCACAGCACACCATCAGTCTAATGCAGCATTGATTCTAATCTGGGATATACTGGGGGTTTGAGATGGTCTACCGCTGTATAAGACGGCTATGGTGGAACTAAAATAGCCGTAATCTGTTGGATGTAAACGCAAATTATTTACTTAATTATGAATAACTGCATAACATAGCCCTGCCAAGCAAATGCTGTTCTATAATGCTGTAATATAGAGAACCTTACAAGTTTATTTCACTCAGAAATAAAAGATATATATTTTAATAGCTCTTAAAGCCACCATCTGTAATTAGACTGGCCAAGCCGGCCCTTTTGTAGTCTCACATATTGACGCTCGATGTTACTTACGATTGGTAGCTTTAAGAACCTTGAAAATATGCACCCTTAGTGTCACTGGGCTTGCATCTTCACAGGCCTGTCTCATAACTTGACCTGGTGTATGATGGGTGACTGCTTGTCTCCATGGAGATGTTACAACTTTACCTTGAATGAGTCACAGCATTGTATAAAATGCATCAATCTCCACGGGAATGTTCCAAACTTTCTCTTCATCTCCATGGTGTGCCCGCCACCACGGTGCTGCTTTAACAATCTTTATCTGATCATAATAAATATTTCAAATTGCTTTTGTTTCTTAAATTAAAGAATTATTAATACTATAATGTTTTAAAAACACAGCATTTCTAAACTTTCTTAATGTGTGTAGTTTCTTTGTAATCTGTAATTTACTGGTAACAGAAATTTTGTATTGTAAGATCTGCAATTCAATAGAGACAGGATGACCCATTTTTAAATTGTCCACAGTCTTTGGTCAGACAGATTCACCAGTATCTGGACATGCCAACTCCCTGACGACAGGGCACTAGACTTTAAAACCATCTGGGGTTATTTAAGGCAAGCGGATTGTGCCAGGAAATTGGTCGTCACTCTAAGATCCTGCAATAGATTTGTAAACCACCAGAGGGCCGGTCTGAATCCCAAATCCCATCTTTCTTAACACACACAACACACAACACAGGCCAAGCACATTCCTGTCTGACTGAATGAAACACTGGACAGTATCCCACAGTCATTAAAAACAGATCTCTTCAAGGACGGACATATGATGAACACCTCTTTCTCACAGGCAAATGGTGCTTTCCACTGTATAGTCTGCTCTGATCACATGCACAGTCACCCATGTTGATAGCTGAGGTGGAAGTTGTGTCAGAGTGGTGGCATTAATACTTGTCAATTGAGGAAAAGTACTCAGCAAATGACTTGTGGCACAACTGAACTGAGTATTGGATATACTTAAAGGCAGACAACACAACTGTGTTATTGCTGCAGATGTTTCTGGAGGTGGTATTTATACAGTTATAGATTATTTTAGGACTGGGCAGTTTATCCAAATTATAATAACTCTATTCAATTACTTATAGCTGTTGTAACATACAATTAAGTAACTTAAGCTCAAAATGATACATTTTCTAATACAGTGGCTTTGAAGTGTCACAAAACAACAGTATAAAACCAATTGTTATGAAATAATCCTGACTTCAAGTAAGAGTCAGATTTTTGCGAAAAGCCCAAGATGCAATTACTTTTAGCACTACTGCTACTACAGAACACCTTATATAACAAAATGTAAGTAACAAACCTTATTGCAACAGTACTTGGCTTGACTATTGCCTCTGTTAAGGGTACTGGTTGATGGCAAAGAAGGGAAACAAGATAATTCAGCTTTGCCTTTATAACCACTTTGTTGCATTTCACTCCATGTTTTTAAACTTTTTGTATAGCATTGTATGTTAAAAGTAAATATCTATCCAAAAGTAAAGAAACGTGTGTAGTAGTAGTGAACTTATAGATGGAAATCAATTGTTTATTTTGCTGTCATTGTAGCATGCAACAACAACAACTGGCAGTAACAAGAGACAGCTAGACACAAACACAGACAGACAAGTTCGTATGGAAGTGAAGTGAGTAATACACAGTAATATCAAACAGGTGAAGTGGTGGGAACAGCGCAGCGAAACCAGCTGACAAAGGCAATAACAATAACACAAGATACAGATGCACCAAAATGGCTGCTCTTTTGAAACTACACCAGGTGTAATCCATACCACTTCTTTCGGCAGACAATGGCTTGAAGAACAAAAGGCATCACCATGTTCACATTAGCGAGCCAACATCAAGACTATTTTTATATTTTAGTGAGTCACAAAGAGTCTTCTCCCGGCAGCATGTCACTGTTCTCAAATCAAAGCTATAGCGTTTATAGCAGACAAAGCTTTGAAAGTGGGCCATGGATCGTAAAAACGTCTTTATGTCTCTCGCCGGTGCACTAAAAATCCCACGAAACAATGCATTTTGAGCCCGGGATTGGGATAGTGCATGTGTTACTGGGCTTATTATGTTCACTAACATCGCAAGCAGTGCTCTTGTGTATTGGGATGTGTAGGTGTAGTGTTGATTTGCTCTTTTCCGATCGTTTTTTTCCTTCTGGATGACAGAACGCAGCAGTCTTAACAGTCGACTAACAACCCTGGCTTCTTGAATGGCATCTAACCTAATTACTAACACCATCTGTTAATTATGTTAATACAAAAATGCCTTGGCAGCCCTTCAGATCCATTCTCTGCAATTGCATAGCTCTTTCATACTTTCTGTGTCAGTCCCCTTTCAGTAAATTTTTTTTGAGTGGTTGTGAATTAATTAAAATCAATTACTCATACACCTGTCTACCCCAAAATATATGGTTTTCTAGGAACTAAAATTGGAACTATAAAAGTTAGCTATAACAGAAACTATACTTAGAGTCAAAGATTGAGCAAGCTCTAAAAACTAAACCCCTTAATTGATCAATTCCTCGTCTTAATAGAGTCACTATGTTATGTGTTTATGAAAGTAGCTTTTGTGTTTGTCTTGTAGCATTAAAAGAGAAATATTATGTAAAAGTTGTATAGACAGTCTGGTCTTCGAATGTGTTAATATAAGGACCAAGTGGCACATAATCAGTGGAATACGATGGTCTTCAGGGACAGCACTGAGAGCTCAGGGAGGAACTGGGCCCATTGCCCGGAGGAGCATCGCACACACAGGAGTACACAGCAGCCTGGGACAAAAAGTGTTATTTTGTGAGGACTTACCACTTGTATAAAGTACAGCATAGTGTTTCATGTAAATATGATTGTGAAGAGACTCTTCTGCTGAGCAGAATTAGTTATAAGGTTATAAGGTTCACTCAGATATAATAAAATGTAATGAGTAAGGTTTTCGTTGCATCACGAGCTTAACATTCACAAAGGGCAAACTGAAACAAAGCATATTTTATAGACACAAAGACATGATCATGTGTTAATTGAAAAACTTGAAAAACGCACAGGCCCGTCCTACATATGTTGGAGTTTGAACTGATTAGTTTAGGGGGGTAAAGTCAGGAGTTCCAAGATACTGGTCTGTATCCGATATATGTATGAGCCATAAACAAAATAAACCCCACGAGCAGGTAGCCACAAGTCTGACAAAATGTTGGTAAAGTATTCACTTGTTGACTTGTCTTTGGATCCACAGTTGCGTCTCTTGAGGTTTTGCACACATAAAAACAGTCTTCAAAACAAGTCCTTAGTGAATTGCATGCATATCTCGGTTTCCACACACCCACCCTCCTATAGCCCTTCACTCAGGCAAACAGACCCCATGGACCCCATCCTCTATCAGCCACACAGCGTTGCACTTGGCTGTGAATGTTATTTACTGGGAACATGTGTGGAGAGTGGAGACAGGTGCATGCTGGGAGGTCAGAGCTCCTAGCTCAATCACTGAGGACAACCATAGCTGGGACTGTCCCAAAGCTGGAAGGATTATACCTTGTCAATGTTTTTTTGTTTTGTTTTTTAAACGGGTAAGATGGGCAGCCACCCAGGTCAGCAAGAGACAAAGGGCGGCACAATAATAGGCCAGTAAGGTCAGCTATAAAACAAATTGTTACGCGATAGCACATTGGGAGCAGAAGCAGTCTAAAGTTATAAAGTTATACTTGATTGCTGTTAATTAATATCATGTAGAAATTAAATAAGGGCCCTAGAGACTAGTCTAGTTTATAGAAAGGGATTCATGCAACTGAGTTCTTAATGCTGACAGCAACCAAACAGGAGCCTGGTGACATCACACATAACACACTTTGAGCAAACGTACAGAGGTCCTTATTGTTTGAAATCTGCTGGGACACTGATGACAGTAATAAAGAAGACTGGTCAGAGTGGCCCTCCCTCAAGAGCAAGGTGACATAAGTCTGGGTTTAGGATAGGGTCTTGAAAACAGCTGCCGGCCTGTGGGAGGTCTGGGTACCCCTCTGCGCGCAAAGAGGCAGCAAAGAGGCCAAGGTTGTGCCCACACTGAGGTCCCATCTGTGTGCATACATTCTTAAAGAGATTATGATATAAACATTGTTAATAGATGTATTATTGTTGTTCGGGACTACTCTTGTATCATGATTTATAAATCACAGCACCAACCATTGAATGATGCACTTACAGTATACAAGAAGAACCGTAGGCTGCGTGGGAAAGATCAAAGAACTAGGGGAAGATCTGAGGAGGACCAAAGCTGCTATGACCACTGTTTTGGTAGAGGGTGGAGTACAAAGTATCTAGAAATACACTTACTGATTGGGGCAAGAACACTGATAGATGCTGCAGGAAGGGCCTAAGTGCCTGAGGTTCTTTAACACCTGCTGAACAATGCCAAGTCAGTGGTGGCCAGTGCCATTGTCTCCTGGGGCAATAGCCTACAGATAAGGGGCAACATTAACTCATCAGCATCATAAGCAAGGTCAGCCATGTCTTGGTGGATAAGCTGGTCTCTCTAATTATTGGGTGGAAGACGATGATGTTGTCCAAAATCAGGACTGTTTTAGACAAGCCATGCTGCTCAACTAAGAGTCAAAGGCAATAATTCATGCATGTTGCCATCAAACTGTACTCTATGCTGTAAGCCAGGGGTTCTTCTTTTCTGTAAAAAGTAACTTGGGACCCAAGCTCATATTAAATGTATCATACTGTCCTGTTTTTGTGGCCCTCAGGTGGATGCTCGTGGCCGTATTTTGGGTCGCGGCCCAATGGCTGGGATCACTGCCGTAAACAACCATTCAATACATTGCTTTTGACAACATTCAGTTTTTCCCCACTTTGTACATGCATGTAAAATGTTTGAGGAGGTACTCAAACATTTTACATGCATAAAATCTTTGAGCAGGTTATAAGTTATAATGCATGTTGATTTAAATTTTCAGGTTTAGCTGTAAAATTAGTATAATATGTAAATGTTATACTTTTTAGATTTTTTTATATTTCTAACTCATTCTTTTGTTTGTCTAACAACTGCGAAAAATAATTTTCAATTTGGGATTATTATGGATTACATATCAAAAATTGTTTTTAACATAGCTGTTTTTGTTTTTTACAGAAATGTTTATGTACACAGTCCCTGTATGCTGTACACCAAATAGATATAATTGTGAGTGACTGGGAATATGAATGAATAAAAAGTGCCTGATGTCAGATGCATCATAGAGCGATCAGAGTGAACCCAACTCCGGCAACTATGTGTATAAGTATTCTCTGCAATTTGTGTATGATAGTTCATTCTAAACATGGTTTAACGGGTGTCTACAGGAAAACTATTTCTCCAACTTCTCCAGCGTCTGAGCATCTGTAAATGATAGAGTTCAAAGTACATTTAGTAACATGTTAGTTACACATAATTCAGGCCCAAGACAAAAACACAGGAACTGCTCAGACATAATTATCAAAATGTAATGTTTATTTCCCAATACAAGTGCTGATGGAGTTTTGTCTGTAATTCCCTGTAACAGATGGTTATATGATATTTTGTGGCCCGTGCAGGTCTTGAGAGTGCAGTTGTCCTTGTTAGATGTGAGCATATGTTACAGGTGGTGTGTGGAAAAGCAGTAGAGAGTTGGCAGGAAGCAGTTAGTGGATTCTGCTGCCAGGGCAAGCACCAGAGCCAAGGTGAAATCAGAGTGGACTGTACAGCTGAGTAATAGACAAAATGTGTGTATATGAATGAACAGCTAGAGCTAGATGTTGATCATTTACAGAAGACATTCTGCTTTTTTTCTGCTAAGTTAATTAAGTTAAAATAAATATATAATATACATATAATAATATATATATATATATATATATATATATATATATATATATATATATATATATATATATATATATATACACACACACACACACACACACACACACACACATACAGATATACACAGATATGTACATACACACACACACACACGTGTGTGTATATATATATATATATATATATATATATATATATATATATATACACACACACACACACACACACACACACACACACACACACACACACACACACACACACACACACACACACACACACACATATATATATATATATATATATATATATATATATATATATATATATATATATATATATATATATATATTAATTTGTACTTTTGCTAATTGTGTTTGTGTTGTGCTTGGTAAGAGAATCTAAAACTGCAGCTCATGGTCTTGATTGGTTTTTATGTATCAAAAGTAGACAAGGAAGGAAAGTATTACTGACCAAAGAAAACTTTTCATTGTTATCTGGCAGACAAGGTTGTTTAACTTAATCCTTTTACAACGCTTAAAATAACATTTTAATACAGGTTTAGTGGCATAAGGTTGTTGAAGAATTTTTCACTTCATTGTAACTATTGTGTTAAATATATCTCATGTGTGTCCAAAGTGGGCTAATGGGGACCACTTGTGTGTGTGATGTGGTGGATGGCAGCTGCATGTGTCTGCAAGTGCTGCTACGACTCGGTTTGGGGTCTATATGATAAATAGCATCCAGACTTTGGGTTAAGAGGCAGGACGGCCCAGATGGACCACTGTTATACCCATCCTGCCAACAGTGGGCACGTGAAACACACAGCAGTATGTCTATGCCAGGATTTACATCCTGTACTGACATTTGGTCAATGACGCTTGCAGTCACTAGCATCAGTATTTTGTCTCAAAGGTCTGGTTTATTTTGATGTTTGAGGACTCAAAATCTCTAAATATAGTATTCTTGTAGTAACTGCTATTCTCTTGTATTGTTACAGGAAGTATCTTAGATTTTTGGAAGGTGCTCAAAAACTCAAAAACATGTAGCAATGTAGGTTTTCATTTTAGTCAGTCATGACACAAGAAATAGTAAGTTACTGTGGATGTGGATCATTATGGTCACATTTGGTCACATTTTTATATATCACTTTCCCACCTTGAAGGCACTCAAAGCGCTTTACATCAAGGAACTACTCACCCATTTACACACACATACACACACCAGTGTATGGAGACACTGGTGCGAGGAGGGTTAAGTGTCTTACCCAACGACACAAAAACAGTATTCATCTGTGAGAGTGGGATTCAAACTGCCAACCTTCGGATCTGATAATTAACAATTATGACAATTGTTGATTCTGCGTAATTCTGGGATTTATCTTGTAATGTAACCTGAATGAATGAAAGCATTTTAATTCATCTGTTGCCTAATTTCATTTACATTTAAAGTTGTTTTTTTTTTAACTTGTTTTACTAAGAGTATCACCTGAAAACAATTTTACATACTCCTCCCTTTTCGCCCTCAGTACCTTTTACTGGAAGGGTAATTTTGCCCATCTCCTCACCTCTGTGGGATGAGGGAATGCGGGTTTGGGTGGTATAGGGGCTTGGATGGGACTTTTTTCATAATGTTCAGCAGAGGGGTGTCTTCTGTCTACCACATCCTCTCTCCTGATCCAGGAAAACATACACACTTCCAGGACTTCAGCTCCCCCCACCTCCTGCCGCCAGACCCATCCTCAGCCAGGGACTTTCCACTGCTGCCCTGCCCAGCTCCAGAGAGGGCCAGTCAGCTGCACTCATGCTCCCTGTGTGCAAACGGCATCCATGCTCATGCTTTCAAGCTGTTTCAGTCTTTGATCCAACTATAAAAGAAGTAAACTTGTAAGTACATAATAGCAAATGAGTCAAGTGGTAAATAATTGTTTTGTTTTGGGTTTTTTTTTCTTGATATAAAGCTCCTTCAGGTGTTGTTGTGTTTTAGCCAACAGATGCAGTCACAGTATCCAGGCCATGTGAAAACTCTCAATAAGAAAACAACTATAGTTGCATATCTACTTTGAAACTACTGCCAATGTTATGCCATTTGATAATGATGTCTTTTACAAGTAGTGTTGTAAGCTATATATAGTCCTATCACAACTACTATTTCCTCAAATCCAAAGAAAAATAGAAAGCTAGCAACTTAGGTTAGTAAGTTTCCTCTAAATGTGTTCTAATTCATATACATTTAGCTAGTGTTCTATAAAAATTAAAGGAATTATTGAAGTGTACTAGGTACTTTCCATCAATCCAAGCATCTGAAATTCAAATCAAGTGAGAAACCGGGGAAAAGGCACATTTCTCTTTGTCATGAGATGTAAGAATGAGTCAATGTCCTATAAGAACCATTTTCCGTATAGGCTATGAAACCATCTGGATCTGCTGATGTTAAGATTATACCATCACTTATTTGACTCACTCATATCTAGATTATGTGATGCAAATACATAATGTTCTTGTCTGCTTCACCTGACACTCTGAGCAGCTCCACACCGGGAAAGTACCTATTTCTTAAGAAAGCTGTGACTAAAATAAAGTTTGCCACAACATAAACATCTCAGAAGTCCAAATGACTATGGACTATTATAACTGTGTGTCCACTCATTCTGGTGGTGCTAATTCATGTGCATTTACTGATGATAAAACCTTGCAAAAGCATTCTAAATATAACAAGACAAACTTAGTCTGCATAACTGTGGATTTCCAGTTAAGATTAACCATTATTGTGTTACCCTTGACCAAAAGTAACACAATGAGGCGTAGCGGTGAAGATTCACTCACTAGGCAGCAATGACGCAATCTCTTATCATTATGCACTAGCAAACACCTGACAGAACATACTGAAGGTTTTGAACAAGAATGAAAGTTCAGAAAGTTCAGGTGCCATGTGTTAGCACGTTTGTCCAGAAAGAAAAAAAATAAATGTGATTGTAACATAGTAGCACTTGTGTTATATGGGTTTGACTTTACAACACAATGAGATAGATATGAAATGATAAAAGTTGTCCTTCAGGTATTGACACTGGAAGCTGGTACCTTTTAGGAGGGACTTATGAGAACCATCATCAAACTGGTTCTGATATGCTCTTCTACATGTCTATATAGCAAAATATCAGGCTTTTTCCCCCACATTGGTGTTAAATAAAGGTTTTACATTTAGACGCAGACAGTACACAGCAGTCTGACTGACCAAAGTGCTTCATTCCAATTCAAATTTATGACTTGAATTATTGCCCATTACATCTTTGACATTATGGGGACACAATAAACACCGTATACACCTTAACCCAACAGTGACTTGCAGTAGCTGCCCATGTGGAGGAGGAGCAGTGCCCTACAGGCCCTGACAGCACTTCCAGTATGGTGTGTGACAGGACAGTGAGGAGGTCAGCATGATCATAGCATCCTGGAAGCACCAAAACCAAAATACCACAGAGAAGGACACGATCTGTAAACAATATGTGCCCATGCTCACACATATCTGCTTTCAGAAGCCAACTGACTGTCACTGACTCCCCAGCATCCCTAGATTTCTTTCTTCTCCACACATATGCACAGCCATTTACACACCAACCACATTATACGTTTGACTATGAAAGGACATCGGGCTCATAACTCTGTTCCCCTGAGGCAAGTGGGACCCCGTCACTGTCAGGCGAAAGCAAAACAAAGAGATGGGAAAAGCAAGCAAAATAAAGGCAGGAGAGGAGACAGGCGCAGTGTGATTAGAATAAACGGGCCAAAGATGAAGGCAGCCAGGACAGAGGCTACTCGCGCTCCTTTAATATTATTGGGAAATCTTCCACCCTTCTTTCATGACTGAGGGGACGACGGCAGGTTGGGCGGATTTTCTAATAACCGGCAGCCTGGGGTTATTGTGTTGCAGTGCATTGTGGGTATATGGAGTTTATGTGTGATATTCTTGTGAACAGATATGCATTGGGATTCAAAGGGTACAGTCCAAAGTTTGGCCACAAGCTGCTAAAAAGTCACTAGGAAAGGAAGTAAATGGTGTTGATACATAAAAGGACGTCAGTAAAGGTTAAAAGGGCTTAAATGAATAGATATAGACAGAACATGTTACAGTGATTTGTTACAATGTGAGTCCAATTTTTTCCCAAATCCAAAACAACAAGGGTTTATATTCCATTTAATATAATACAAATCATCATAATTATAAATATAATCACATGATAATCTTCTGTTTCAGCACAAAAATAGTAAAAATGCATTGTAATAAATATTAAATAGGTTGTCTATTTAAATAGTGAAAGAAAAATTATATTCTGTCAACTGGCCAAAATGCTTTTGTGTGAAGACAGTTCACTGCTCATCCAAGCACGTCTTTAGTTCTGGTCAGATTGCTGGTGGACATTGCCTTATGTCTATCTGAAAGGAGGAGCTGGTGACGCTGAAAATAACACACCTGTTGTTTACTATTTCTGTGTGTTAGCTTGGTCTATTGACTTACCTTAAGTGTGAACTGTGCCTGAGTCATATTTTGTATATTTTGTCTACTTACGGAAAAACTGAATGATACAGAGAAAAATCATTTCTGTTCCTGTTACCCTCCACTCGGCAATGTACAACGATAAGAATATAATATCTGTTAAACTAACTAAATATTGCCACAGTGTACCAGACAAACTCTGACGAAGGCATTAAAACAACCACAAAAAAACAAACACAGGCCCACATTCTGAGAGAAGAAGTCTTACATGTGGAGAGTTTGTAATCTAGTGATTCAAGTGCCAGTGCCTCTGTCCTTAGTGTCCTTATACCACAGCCAGATCAACATTATCACTAACTGTGAACTAAAGAGAGAAGGAATTGCAGTGGGACTCTAGCAGTTTGAAAGCAACTTATATTGTCAGGGTTTATCCCTTGGTCCATAGTTGTTAATTACTTATAAACCAAATATTTATGAATTATTGAAAAAAAAACACATATAACTTCATACTGACTGCAAGCTAAATCAACAGAAAAAAAAACCCCAAAAACATTTTATAAAGAATGTCACACATGAAACAATGCTCACTGACTCCTGAGGATAATTGCAGTGAAAACACATACATCTTGTGAATTCAAATGTAATCTCTTTGGTATTAAAGATGAACCAAGGAAATAATGAAATGGAAAATTTCAGTGCCGGTGGATGTTTCGTCTGTGGACTACAAAATAAACTTTGTTTATGGAAAGTGCTGGAGAACAGGGGAATTTGGAGTTGTGTCACACGTTTTGGGTTGTACACGAGACCCCCACGCCTCACTGTTCTGTTCTACCTTCTGTTTATCACACTATGAGTTACAACACAACACCACAGTTTATTATATAGGAATGTGGAGCTGGAAAGACCCCAAGGACTGTCACAAACACACCACGACAGACCTGCTTCTACTAACTTGATGTAACTTAAGTATTCACATACCCAGCATTCTCTGCCCTCAGTGCTCTCACACAATATGTGTACTGTGTACTGTTCTAACTATAGATAATTACATTATTACTGTACATACTGTATTTTATTACATTGCTAGTAAAAACAACAAGCTTTGGCAAAACTGTACAAAGTGTACTCCCCGATTCCAGAGAGCATGATTGACAGGTGGAGTAACCAATCAGAGAAGATGCATACTTCATTCGTGCCAAAACAAGCATGACGGCTTACATGTAGAAAAGAAAGAAAAACAGAGGACTGGGAAATCAACAATCAAAGCTCTAAACTATTATTTATCTCAGGAAAAAGAAGTTATATATTTTGTTCAGAATGAGAAAAGAATTTTCAAGACGAAAAGTCGTCCGCATTTGAGAAAGACATACACATTTCGGATGTGGTTGGACCATCCCATGTTTTCACACTCTATGGGGTGATTACAGATCCTTCTGGATTTGAACAGAATGTAGAAGGGACATGCTAGTCAGGCAACATATTTACTATACTACAGAATTACTCACTGTTTAACATAGCCAAGTAGTAGCTCTGCTGCTGCACCCCCTTGAAAAAACAAGGAGCTGCATTACAGGTTTTTTCCTGTCTATTTGGAGATTTGAAAATAGTTTGATGTAGGTTTTATTTCAGGCATCTCTGTGGATGTCTTCTTTTAAGAACTTGGGGCACTAATATCGCTAGAAAAGGAAATCTATCTATTGTATGAATTGTCAGTTTTCCAAAAATGTTTTTTAAAGAGGAAGTATTATGCAAAATAGATTTTTTTTTAGCTTTCTACCATGTTCTAACATTGTTCCCTCATCATTCATTTTGCGATCTCTCCCAGGTCCTATTCGGAAACTCCTTTCCGTTAGCTGTAAGATTCTGTTCAATGCTCAGCCCACAAGCCATCTATGCTCCCCACATGACAATTCTCCATAAATATACAAAAGCATGATACTAAACTGTATACACCAACTTGACAAACCTGATGCGATGTGCAGGAGTTTCATTACCAAAATGCATGCTGATTGTGTTGTGATAGTGCTCTGAAGGGGTAGTGACGTGCATGGAGAGCAAAGTGAGGGGAGACTTTGAACATAAAAAAATGAAAAAGAAAATACAATACAATACATTGCATGGCAATACATTGTTTTCAGCGAAAGCAGCACAATGAAAGGTAACATGGTGATCTAAATATCTTATTCGTTTGAAGTTAATACCCCAAATAAGTAAAATACCCCCTATTTAAAATGTACAAACAACCAAAAAGGCCACTTTATGAAAGCAAGAGGCACAGTCAAAGATGTTTTAAAAGAATGAATTAGTTTCGCATAACATTTAACATAACATAAGGACCTAAAGAAAGACTACAACGGGCATAACCTACCCAAAATCTGGGCTAAACTATGGCTGTCCAAAGAAAGCAAAATTAAGCATCAGATCCCTACCAAAAGTAGCCCACAAATAGAATAATACAATCAGAAGTGTATAGCTTGAGTCAGAGTCACCAATAACCTTCTATACTCCCATTGGCCCCAATATCAAAGTTTTGGCTCACTGCTTGAGCACAGAATTAAGCCAAATGCTATTCAGCCATGAGCTGGATGCTGGAGCTCCTACCTGACTCATACTGATGACATCACCATGACTGCAATGGTTACAGAGAACAGGAGGACAAGGGTGGGGGCAGTGTGTGAGAATGGTGGCGTGGGATCAAGTGACAGTGAGGTCATCACCTGCAGATCCAAAGAGAGCGGGCAGAGAGTTGGGTCAGCAGATCTCACACCTGCATGATCCACTGCTGAGTACAGGAGAACTGCTGGCTCCATCATCCAGCTTGAGAATAAGCTTCAGGAGAGCAGTGTTTTTAAGAGTATGAGTAAAACGAATGAAATGAAAAAAGGACTAGAGCAGTGCTGAGTGTGTTTCCTGTTAAATGGATACACACCAGCTTCTGAATATCTGATTTGAAGACATGAGTCAGTCTGTACAGCCAAGGCCATGTGTATTTTATAAGAGGATCATCTAAATCAGTTTTATACGACAATGTCCTTAATAGGAATGAAAGTACCAGTGATGTGGTTGCAACAAGCTGGTATAAAGTTGTGTTCAAGTTTAACCAAACCAAGTCGAAGATGGAAAAACATCACACAGCCAGCGTTTGCCAACACAAACCAGTACCAAACCAGAGCCCAATGGTCCCGCTGCAGACAACACATTTCCAGGCAGGGCTAAAACACCTGGGAAGCTGCTTCAGAATTTAAATAACAGAAAAACAGTGTCAAGGTCAGGAGAATCAAGAGGACTGTTCATCCCTGCCTGTCAATGCAAATTTTCTGGTTCAGGTTCAACAATAGATGAGTTTGAGGTTGACAATGTAAACAAGCCATGACTAAGAGGTGAATGGCATCAGTAGTGTGTGACTCTTAAGGTGAAAAATGTAGAGTTCAAACAATATGCCTTTGTGTTTGAATCTTATCATGGGCAAATACTCTGGATATTGATTTAATAGACTGTAAGCTACTGCTTCTTGCGGAGTAGAAATCAACAAGTGATGTAGGTAAGTTACAATAATGGCTGTTAACAATTTAATGATGTCATTAGTCTGTTATTGTGTTTTAGCATATTATTTTAAAAAAGCTATTGCATTATTTGCCATTATTACAGCATAGATAGCAACATTTTGCCCTAACTTTATGCAGAGGACCAACAACCTTAGTTCAAATTTAGCAAGATAAGCATGACACGCAAACATGCTGTGAGTAAGAGGTGAGCAACAATAGCACATGACTCTTAATAGTGAATCATAGCGACACTACATTACTTGAAGTTTTAACGAAAAGGGGCAAGCTGCCACACACTACAAGCACACATGGTCTATTGAGCTGAACTCCTTAATAATGGTGTTTTATTTATTTTTTTATAAGGTCAGACAAATAGAGTTATGTATGCATTTTCGTTATCAGCTGCCTGCCTGAATTGTGTGACTCTTCAGCACACTCCCACATTAAGGCTGAACGCTGACAGTTGCCTCCTCTTTAAATTGGCCAAAGTTTGCCTCTGGTCAACTTCCACAAATCACTCCTCCACCAGCAGTATTGCACTCACATTTTGCTGTTTTTAGAAGCTGATAGAGCACAGGCCTCCAAAACTGATATTAAAACACAATATCACAAGAGGAAATCTAGAAATTAAGTCTTTAATGTGACACTGCTTGATCTGACTGAAAAAGGTACATTAACCATTTTTAGCATTATCAATAAAAAGATTATATTTTTTGATTTTTTTTTTTGGCACAAAGTCTGGAATTTGGTGGAGTTTGTAAATGAGGCATACAACAACAGCACAGGGTAAATTCTGGTTTGCCACAATCAGATGTTTTTGTTTTGTACACTTGCTGCCACGTGTGTCTCATTGTTTATGCTGAGAATAGACAGCACGAGGAGCAGCGATAGATACAGCTCTTTGATGTTGGTGCGTCTTTGGTCCACATCCTTTTTCCAGTGCAACTTGTCACTTGGTCTTTCTCTCAACTAAACCCCCCTGATTTGCGGTTAGGGATTCAATCTGTGCACCTCACATCCCCGTTGTCCCACCTTTGATCGGCTCTTTTCTCTCCTGCCATCACAAACTCCGTCTAATTGCCTCTTTTACCCTGCAGCCCGCCCCAGTCGTCACCACTCGGGATGCCTGGCCTCTCTCTGTAGACTGCCGGGAATCCGTGTGGACATGATAACAAAGCCATAGTCCTCCAGTGTATAGAACCCGGGTACTTATGGTTCCTACAGGAGAGTGCTCCTTGGGATCTGAGGCACTTCCTGGGGACTGCAGGGAGTAGGCAAAGGGGATTTTAGTGGTATCAGAATAGTGTAGTAAATATTCAATAATTTTACATCATGGTTCAAAATTATAAATTGTATACAACTGCTGTTAAGATGCTTGCAGTTGGTTATAGATTCCTACATACACATTTGCACGCAACAACAAAATAAAAATGTCAAAAGGGTCAACAAAAAAAACAATAAATGATATGCGCAACTTCTGAGGTAAACAAGTCAAAATTATTAATAAGCCAAAATAACTTAAGTTGCTTGGAGTTGTGCTTTTTTACCATAGAATTACATACACTCAGCAGCTGTAGCGTTGTACATGTTTGTCAGTGTTTACACAACAGAAGAGTTTGCTTGTTCCTTTGTTCCTAAACATGGTTCCGAGTGTCAAGAGAGTAAAGATCATAACACGGAAAAGGTGTTGTTTTAACAGTTATAAGACACACGCAACAGTGTGAACTCGGCTACATATGTTTCTATAATTTGACACGCTCCTGTTAATGGTTAACTTTGCCACCACTTTAGTGAACATCTGGATACGTTGAGTATGACTAAACGCTTACGGTACATTGATGCTATATTAACCTTCTTACAGTCAGTCTATTTTTGCTGCTTTGAGAGTGAGGCAAAGGAGAGTGCTGTGATCCCTAATGATTGTTCTGAGTGTACGATACAAATTCCTACAAGGTGGAGATAAGTACAGAGCCACCACGCCCCCAGCCCCTCCACATCCTTTGCTCTTTCTTTCTCTTGTCCTCCTACACATCCCGGCCCTTTCATGTGCAAAGCAGATGGAGTCAATTGACATGCTAATGAGAGCAGTGCGGCTTCACAGCGGTCCTGCAGCCACATCTCCACCACACACAAACACAAGTATGCACACGTGTGGACAGTGGGGACTATATGCTACAAGGGTCCCAAAAACACAAACAAATTACCATTGCATAGGGAGTCTTAAGTTTGGAAAACTGAGAGCACTTTGCATGTAAGTTTTTATCTACATAAAACAGTTTTAAATGATGTATTACTGAAAATCTTATTACTTAAAAAAAATAAAAACAAAGTAAAATATTAAACAACACCATAATAACGAACTAGTATTTACCACTCAAACTCCAGAAGTAGCTCTCTGCATCTGATATTCAAGGTTCAAGGGTTAATTGAAAACATTAGGAGGTCAGACTAAAAAGCACTGGGGTGATTATGTGTCAGTTCATAATGTGTTTCAGTCTGCATATGCTGCCAGTGTGTGTGTTGAAGCATGTGTGTTCATACTGACTCGAAGAAGACAGGAATTAGCACATCTAGCACGCATCCAGAAGAACTATAAGCTGTCATGATGCTATGTACAAAATCACTGGCCAGATATTACCATAAAGCATAGCAATTTTTCTTTTCTTTATTATTGTATTTATTTATTATTTATCACATTTCTGTCCATGCACCCTATAGAAAAATCTATCCTCATCACTTATTCTACATGAGACTTATTGTGATATCTTAACATGTACTTAGTATTAAAATTTACATTTGTATCGGAAAAATCAGATCAGAAACTCAAGTATGACTGTTAAGGTAGCTTTTATGCCAGCAACCACAAAAACATGCTTGGCACAGTAGAGACCTAAAAATCCATCTTAGTTAATTAAAAAAACAGCTCAAGTGAACATACGCCTCTCGGCCATCTCCTAAGCATCAGTCTTAGTCGTGTTGTTGATCGGTGAGTGCACTTGAGGCCACATTAACAGGTGACATTTACGACGGTATGAGTGTGTGAGAGTGGCAGGGCCAGTGTGAGTGATATACAGCGCCCTATCAGAAGACAGGAGTCAACTGCTCCCACTACTCCCCACCCTAAAGGGCACGCTTTACAGCCAGTTCCTGATATATGCTCAGGCAAGCAGCAACTTTTATTTAGGGGCCCCTTGTTGAACCGTGTCTCCTCTGGCTCACTATTTATGGACTTATTAAAAGAATGGTTGGGTCCTACTTGCTGGTTAGTTACATCTTATTGGAAATGTAATGAACTAAATTTAGATTAGCCATGTGTGTTTTGTGGTTGTTTCACATTGTTAGTTTCACACCACTTTCCAACTGTTTTTAAAGTTCTGTACTCTGCACTTTCCTTGATGAGTAAAAATATCATAAGTGAAGTTGAATGAGTCAGTCCCTGGTCAGTTCCTAGTTGTGTGTGTGTGTGTGTGTGTGTTGAAGCTTTGTGATTGGATGATCCAGATGAGAATACAGCCAGGCGTAGGTGGAGAGCGGAGCTGTTAATTTATGGCTAACACTTAGATACAGGATCAATTGCCAGTAAATGTCTATAGGCTCGGGGCAGAGAAAGGCACTAAAGTAAGGAAGGCTTTGGATATTAAAAATACTTTTAAGAATCTCATTTATCAAACTCATGCCGTTTTCAATGGCGCACATGTTCCTTTACGTTTAAAAGTTTATTAATGCTGTGGAACTTGCAGCAAAACTAATTGTACCAAATTTATTGTGCTGTCTAACTTGATTGATCAAAATATAGTGGTTTAGAGGCCTTGATTTTGTAACGTTTCAAGGTTAAAAAAGACTTATTTCATTTATTTTTGCTTTAATAAGTCTGCATTGTCATACCTGAGCGGATGAATGGCGATTTTTGACAATATTCATACTTCCAGTCTGTCACATCCACAACAAGACTTGGGCAAGTGTCTTATCAGGGACGTAGGTGACTTATACACTGGTAAAAGATATGGAGTGATTGTTCAACACTTTTTGTCAATATTGTTCTTTGTTCTGTTGATTTGAAAAGCGGACTGGGGTGAGATGTTCAATATTTATAAATTAATCAAATCAATGATGTTATTATGAAATCAGATCATCTTTTGGTCCTAGAGGGTAGACACTTTAAAGTAACTCCAGGTTGGTGCCAGAATGAAACCTTTTTGTTCTTGCTATATATTAAATAGCTGAATATGCGGTTATATATCAAAATGCAACCAGCACCGCACTAAATTAACACAAAGAAAATACCATTGTAGTTTTACATCAGCTTTTCTGAGCTGGATGAAGTATCTCATATAGTCGTCACTTGTAAAATACAGTTCACTTCTCGCATTGTGACCACTTCTTCCAGTCGGCACATTTTCCCAGCGCTGAATAAGCTGCTCCACATATGCCTGGGAAAGCGCTTTTTTGCCCTCTCTTGGGCTCTGTGATAAGTCAGGGCCATTCCAAATCATACAAACTGGAGATTGCAAGTGCGCCAGAGCATGATTGTAGATGTGTGTTCAAATGTACAGTGGTGTTTATGCACGTCCCAAAGGGGTGGTTCTCTGTTTGGACTGTATCAGGTGTACAGGCTGTAATGAAAAAAATGGCACAAAAAGAGACTGAAACTATTTCTGAATAATAAAGAAAAAGCGGAGTGTTTTCAGAGCCTAAGGACCCGGCCCTTACAATAAATAATCTCTTCAAGTATTGGTCTGACTTATCTGGCTAATCCATTTTATTGTAAACCATCATGCTGTAATCCAAGGTAGACTCAGGCTGTGAAATGGGAAAAATGTAAAAGTGAAAAGTGGTGGAATGTCAAAAAGTAAAAATACTTAGAAACTAGACTGAGCTGTACACTGGCGGGCTTTTACACGAGTGATTATTTGCATTGTTATCTGCGTTGTCCACCATGGCAAGGCACTAGACCTGATAATGCATCTGCAGAGTTGAACCAGCTTTAATCATGGAGAAAACTTTCGCTTTAAGTAAATAATTGTATTCTTCCTCCATGAAAGAGTGAGGGTTGCAGCTCAGAGCTGTCAGTGTGGCTGAGTTTAAAGAATTGGACTGAACACATCAAATGGTTTGTCGTGCACTCCAGCCAACCTCTGACCCAGGCCTTTAGGGGTCATGAGTCTTAGTAGATACTTAAACCTTTCTGCAGGATTTTGACCTGTCCTTCCTGCCTGCTACAACATTCCCCCCAGCATCACCTCACTCCCCTCCTCCTGCACACCGCCACCACGCAGCCTACCAATAATCCCCAGCCAATCAATAGTAACTGTTCTCTCGATAATTCATAACATTAACATACACTCAATGGGCCAGCAGATGGATGGGGAAGACATAGGAGGGCCATCATTCCATTATCGATCCCCCTGAGAAGGAGTCGATAGGCGGGAGGTGATGGAGTTATGGCCCCTTGCCTTCTTGCTGGTGAAGCCACAGCCAGGACCAGAGTCAAACAAACAGACAAGTGGCCACTCTATGCAAGAGCCAAATCACAGAGAAACCAATGAGACCACTGCCAATAAACACCCAAATAGGGCTGCACACAGTATTAAGCAAAAATAGTCATATAGATAAAATGCATAACACAAAATTCCATATAGCAAAAAACGAGAAAAAAAAATCACAATACTTAATGTACTCCAGTGTCTAGAGATTTTAATGTGAATTTTATGGGGGTTTTTTTAGATCTCATTTTCCATTGTTTTGGTTTTGGTTTCGTCTTTCTTGTTAAGTTTTAATTTTGACACAAGTTGACTAGTAAAATAAGACAGACATGTGCATTTTCCTTATTGTGTCTGAAAGTTTAATTACCCCCCAAAGCGGGGACTTGTTTTCTGTCATCACTGTTATCACCCAACTCTCTACATGCCGCTGTTCTCACTGTGGCCCCTATGCTTCAAACTGAAGCTCCACAGGGCCCTTGTCCCCTTAGATTTCCTCGACTTTGCCTCTAACATTGTATTCCCTTAATGCTCTGGACCCACTTCATACCAGCACAACATATTCCTCTGTGCATGTATCTTCTTTTCTCTACAGGCAGAATGACAATAATATAAGCAGTTGGACAAAAGTTTAAAGTCAGAAATATGGCATAGTTTCTCACCTGTTTGATGGAGTAAAGCTGTATCAATATATCAACTGCACAGAATATTAATGGTTATCCCAATACAATATTTAAGACTGCTTTTTTATTGGATCATCTGTCTAATAAAAAAACATCTGAAAGCACTTCACATTTGATGTATTTTAATATATTTTAGCTTGTAACATTGTAACAACATCTATGTTGTTTTCTTGGACATGGCTATGATGTGCAATAGGTAATTTTGTTTGTTAATATGATGTTCTTGTGAAAGGACAAACATAATCTGGATTTATTCCAATGAATGAAAAGGGTTTTGTAACATTTAGTAGTAATTTCTTCTTGTCAGTATAATCCCCAAAGCTCTGATGGGCTTGTTTGACAAATTTAGAGTATATTCACACAAGGAAAGTGCTGAAGTTTGCTTGATTCGGATCGATTGCAGTAGATTTAGATCATATTCTCACTGCACATTTGGTAAGTGGACAATAAAAAGTAAACAAATGCACGTGTATGACAATCAGCGCACACATTGGGCAGAACTAACTGGGGGCGAGGCAAGTCAGAGGCCAATAAGTGGACCCCACCTGAGTCCGTTTGACCACTTGTTTGGTCAATATCAGAGTTTGCTTGTTGTTCATCATGCCTGAAATAAAATCTAGTCAGTTTTAATGTGAATACGCCCTTAGACAAGCCAGGCAAAGAAACACATGGCCTATCAAAACTAACATGGGTACTTACAGGGGAAAAAAAAGAAACACAAACTTCTGTAGAATAAATTGTGAAGCAATAAGCATTGTTAATCAGAGGTGTGAGAGGTTTGATTCTTAATGTAGATGACCAATGAGATTGTCATTTACCCAGCCTAGTAAGAGCAGTACCCTCAGAAAAAGGCTGTAGCATTAAATAGACTGTATTTATTGAATTATGATGTCAATCACAAAAAAACAAATACAAACTGCTAGAGATGGGATCGCAATTTGAGTTTTCTCAACGTATCATCCAGCCATATCCATCCACGATTATGTTCGCAGTCTTCTGAGTGTCTGACTGGTCTAGTTTTTTAACACACATATGAGTTCAGTTTTTAGAGCTTATACAACTCTTGGTCCCCAAACAAATGTAGAATGGCATAAGTGAAAGTTGAATAGAAGATGCACTCCTGACAAAATTCAGTTAGGTACTACAAAGCCCATTGGGAAAAGGGTTAGTCAGGAGCCAGCGCTGGGTATTGCCAAGAACATTGCAATACAATGTATTGTGCCCATGATACAGTATGCATACAAATACATGCATACCCTCTTAAGCTCGCTCCAAACAAGATTTTTTTTTATACAAAGGTCAAAATGGTTTACTAAATGTATTATTTCTATGTCCTACCACAACTATGCAGATGACACTCAGATCTATCTCTCACTGGCAGCAGGTTAATATGGACCATTGGATTCACTCTGCCACTGCATCCAACAGATCAGTGTGTGGATGCAAAACTACTTTCTCCAGCTAAACTCAGATATAGTCCCACAGAGACAAAGAGAAAGTGTCAGCAGTCACCTCCAGTCTCTCTCTCTAAAACCTTCAAATCAGGCTAGAAATCTACGGGTAACAATGGACTCAGACTTGAACCTTAACAGCCACATCAAATCAATAACATCTGCAGCTTTTTACCATCTAAAAAACATTGCAAAAATCAAAGGTATACTGTCAAAGCCAGACTTCGAGAGACTTATTCATGCATTTGTCTCCAGTAGGTTAGGCTACTGTAAAGGCCTGCTCACTGGCCTCTCCAAACGAGCGTTAAGACAGCTGCAGTACATCCAGAACGCTGCTGCTCGGGTCCTGACTAGAACCGGGAAGTACGAGCACATAAGTCCTGTGCTCAGGTCTCTGCACTGGCTCCTGTGGCTCAGAGAATAGACTTTAAAAGTAGCTCTGCTTGTGAACAAGTCTCTCCACAGACTAACACCAAAATACATCTCCGACATGTTAGTGGCATATGAACCATCTCACACTCTGAGGACTTCAGGGACCGGCCTCCGCTGGTGCCCAGAGTCAGGACTAAACATGGAGAATCAGCATTTCAGTTTTATGCAGCTAAAACCTGTAACAGTCTTCCTGAAGGTGTGAGACAGGCCTCGACTTTGACAATGTTTAAATATTGGCTCAAAACGGTTCTGTTGTCTGTGCATATGACTGAAAGGTTAAAAAAAAATAATGTTTGTATATTTGTGATTATTTTGTGTTTTTAATTTAATAATGTCCTTCTTATTCTGTAAAGCACTTTGAATTACTTTGTGTACGAATTATGCAACACAAATAAACTTGCCTTGCCTATTTCTAGTTTGTCCTGATAAAAAAAAAAAAAAAAAAATCATTGAAATTCTGTTAGTCTACTTTGTAAATTTGTTTGTGATATGATATGTTTTATATAATTCATTTTGCATAAAAGATAAAACATAAAAAAATAAAATTACAAGCATTTTTGAGACATACTCAGCGGAGTTAACTCCTATCCTGAGCTACAGTCTATTCTGCTGGAGCTGAGCGTTTGACCCAAAGTGCGAGTGCCAGCTCTTTTATTTGAGTCAGACAAACAGTTCAGCCAGGAGTCTCTCCAATCGGCTCTGTTTCCTTCTCCCCTGTGAGACATAAAGCACCCTTCACCCACTGCCTCCAGCTCCTCATCCTTACTTTCACAGCTCTCCCAAAGCCCCACGAGGGCCCTACACGCAGACCCCTGAAATATAGACTGGAGTAATGGCCCACTAAATTAACTCCTTGTAAGCGTGGTTTAGGAATAGCTGTAATTAGCATATAATAGGTGTAAGAGAGGAGGTAAGGGCCAGGCCTGCCCTGAGGGCCAAGGAGCTGTGGCTGGGTCTCTTCAACGTCTGCATGTGTAATAGCGCTGCAAAGTTCAGCCTTATAAACATGTCAGAGAGACGTGTGATTAAACGACACAGCCATTAGATAATGAATCGTATACCTGTGGGCTGCCTATCACTCCTGCTTCAGCCCAGCTCAGCGCCAGCCATGCACTCTGTCAGAACACACACATTCACATCCCTTTATTTTCCCTACTCCCTAAATCCACATTCAGGAAGGTGGAAGAGGAAGGGAAAGATAGGACGGAGGAGAGGACAGGTCCTGCACAGAGCAAGACCTGACTGATGTAGTTCCAATAATTGCAAGGCTCTCCTTCCTCATCCAAGTGCCTTTTACTTATTTAAACTGTTTGCTTTAAGCGTCACTGAAGCCAATTAGGAGAGGCATAATTTAGTGGGGCAGCGAATGAAGGGAGTGCTGAGAGAGGAGAGGAGGAGAGGGGACACTGGTTCAGAAATCACCATAAAGCACTTTACACTCCAGCACAGAGAAAAACACAATAATACTTTTAGCTTGATATCATCATTTTCTTTTTTTTTTTTTTTTTTTTTTTTTGACTGATTATCCAGATTCCAGATATATCCAGGCAATACACAATTTCATACCTATATGTGTCAGATATAGATGAACAACAAAATAAATATTAATCTAATATGAAGACAAAATTAATATTCCTAACCTGCTCAAATATACTACAGAAAAATATCTGTTGGCTAGTACTTGCTTAATTCCAGACATTACACATGTGCCTGAAACAAAGAAATGAATAGTAAATAACTTTACTTATACCTTTTATATTTTAAATAGAATTCTGAATAAGGCACAGGTGAAGAGTAATTGTTGTATTGCTTTTTTTTTTTCCTCTTCTGTACTTGCTGAAGTTTATTCTTATTCTACATTTGCTCTATCCTTCAATCAGTGAGTCTTGGCAACCTGTTAGGTGCAGGGCCCAATAACCAGATACTAATCAGGAAGACCCTGTTGGAGTCAGTCACCAGAGTCTGTTCAAGTTGATGGGGAAACCCAAGCAAAAACTTACAACACGATATCAGGAAAGCAAACTCACACAGGGCCTGGAATCAAATCTGGAAGCATCTGATGAATACAGCTCACTTATAAAAGACTTTCATTTCCTGAGGTTTACGAGCAGAATAATGGCCTTATTGATATTTATGGTGAAATGTTAAACTTCTAATACAGTTTACTACAAAAATGTGGCTTTATTTGCCATTGGTAAGAATGGAAAAGTGACTAGGAATTGACAAGAAAGAGCAGAGACTAGAGTAGACTTCACTAAGTAGAGTTAACCATTCAATCTGTATGCACGACAAGCACTCAAACTCTAGCAGCGACTACAACTTGCCTCAAACAGTGCAGTATCGCACCACTCCAACATACACTTGTCATGTTTCTATCTCACACTTGTTTCAGATGCCTTAGGATTAATATAAACAGCCAGAACAATGTCTATAGCTTCATTCATTCTAACAGGCGTTTAATAAATGTGATTGCAAATGGAACTTGTCACTTGCACTGGGGAGAGCAGGTCAGTCAATACCTCAGCTGGCAGGTGCCTGGGGTCACATATAAGTCAGCCAGTGATGGATATGTATCCAATAATTGATGTAGGGCAGCAGTTATTGTCAGTTTGGCTCCTGCCTCTATTGCTTATTAAAAGCTGTTGGCCTTAAGTACCAGCCAGCCAATTACTGAGGAAACGAGGTGGCTGTTTAGCCCAGACCCTAAGGCTCTATTGTTTTAGTGCACTTGATGTGTTCATTTTTGTGTGAGTCTGATCCAAAATCCCCAAACTTCTGGAATTGTTCACAAAAGCCTGCTTCATTGTTCTGCTTAAGTGGTATCCTCAAATGTGCATTTACAGTAATCCAGAGACATTAATCAAAGTGTACACTCTGGTCTCACATCAGGTTAAAGCACAAGTTACTGTCCTGTCCATTGTTGCTGCTGACCTCCCTGGTTAAGTCAGACCCTGAGAATAGCACTTGGGAGATTCATGTTGACCCACTGACCCTGCAATACTTTTTTTAAAGTACAGTCAGTACAACCATTTCCTTAGTCAAAGTTCATCCAGACAGAAGATGATACAATTGGTTGCTCAACTATAAATAACATAGAAAATAATGTTTAAAAAAATATTTCTATTTAAGTTTTTAAAATGGAAAAAAGTACAAATAAGATGGCAAAGCTTATTTCAAAGCCTTATTTGTATCATGTTTAAAATATTTCTATTTCTTAAATTATTTCTAACTATTTATCTATTGCCCTGTTTCTTCTGTTCTCTATGTGTGCCTGTTCTCTATGTGTGCCTGTTCTCTATGTGTGCCTGTTCTCTATGTGTGCGGTGCAATGCTGGAATTTCCCCACTGTGGGACTAATAAAGGCTTATCTTATCTTATCTTATATACGTATTAATTATTATGTAAACCATTTGACAGTACACCACACTTACAGCCGGCGTTAGAATACCTATTGTATGCAGCTTGCCATAGCAGAGAATCTCTTCCGTCTTTATGCTCAAATAAGTCTTTCCGCCGCAGGCCTTAACCCTAGCACTGTGGGGAAAAGACGAGAGGGAGAAGTTTGGATGTGACCATGGCATGTTGTAATTGTAAAACTCAGAAAGAGCTGGAGAAGCAAAAATCTGACGTGTGCCGCAGCGTTTCAGTTCTGATCAAAGAGCCCACCAGAGCCATGCCTGATAACCCAATCAATTCACTTCTTTTGTTTTTCGCTGAATGATGCACGTTTAACACTAACCTCCAGGCTAAGAGTGAAGGAAGGAGAAGTAGTGGTTGGGTAAGACTGTACAGGATATGGTGGGGGAGAAGAAACGACAATCTTCAATTCAAGAAAAGAAAATACTGATGAAAAAAAAAAAAAAATGAAATCAACTTTGCCAATTGTTGAGTTTGATGAATCTGTAGGTATTTAAAAGTGGCTTTGGACAGGCAACTCTGAGCCGATCTGAATACGAAGTATTTTAGGTTGGAATTAATGTAAGATTATAGAGTTTATAGAGTAAATGATAAATTGACCCATGTTTGCTGAGCATTTAGAGGAAATTTGACTTCAATCATTTCAATCAATCATATATAGCAAGTGCTGTTTTGCACGACACAAAACTAGCAATGTAAAAGTTTTAGCTGGATTGATATGTGTACATTCTGTGCATTGTTTACCACTGTGATATGTTCTTGTTTAGAATTTCAGATAATGGACCAGAAATTTCAATTAATGTACTTCTGTAAGCGCTAAATTTCATCAAACAATAATACAGAGTGACAGCTCATCAGGGACCATTTTACCTACCACAGTGACCTGAACTTGTCCTCAGAGACAGTGAACACGGAGCACCCATGTGAAGCAGTCTGTTATGACAGACAGGATTAGAAAATGCAAATGTGCTCTAAGGGCCACTGACCTTCAATGGAGATTGACTTTACACCACTGGAAAAAGAAGCCTGTAAATCAGAAAGATGTGGTGCTCCTTCTGTCACGATAACAACAATTTTGAAGCATGATATATTGGTACAGAGATCCACTGCGATAAATGAAAATATTGAAAATATTTTATGTCACTGAAACAATAATAGAAGATAATCCCAGTAAACCAGTCTACATAGACTGCATGCAACATAATGTACTATTATTGGGTTATAATTAGCTATAGAAGTTACTCAACCTTTTACAGTTCAAATGTAATGGTATTACAACAAACATACCCTAAATACAGCAAAAATTACAGAAAATAAATATTGAGCCCCAAAATGTATTGTTACAGATCTTGCTCTTTCTAGCAAATATTCAACACTGGGATTTGATACCAGCAGTATACATTCATCTACTTAGTAGACATTGCTGACATGTAGAGAAAATTTGATTATTACTCATTTCTATGATATGTTTAATGTATAGACCTAAAAGATAATCATGATTTATTGACAAACAAAACATAAAATAAATAAAAAATAAATGTATTCTCCTGACATAAACTTTGCGTGGCACTACAATTTGTCCAGCAACATTTCAGTTTTGTTTCTTGTGTAAACGACCCTTGAGTCAACGCACAGAGGGAAGTTTTTGTTAGCTGTTTCTGGCAGCCAGGCCTCAGAGTGGAAGAGGAACATCTGTGATAAATATCACATTGAGGCAAATGAGCTCTGGCACAGCAGAGGGCCCATGACAAACTCCACACATCTGCGAATACGAGATGGATTCAGAGCCAGTCAATCAGACACTGGCACACACACTTACACACCTCTGCTAATGTGACGTTCACACAATGTCAGAGCAATAAAACAACTACTGACAATATATGAAGCATTAAGATGGTTATTTCAATTCTTACTTTTTTCTCTTGGACACTTTATTTTTACAATCTGAAGCCAAAGATGTTAAGTGTCCAAATGTGCAGTGGCTTGCATACGGTAAAAGCTTTAAGATGCATATAATCGTTTGATTTATTCTGGCAAAAAGAGGCTTTTTTTACCCAGCACTCTTCCAAACCTTAGGCCCTTTCCTTTAATCTTGATAAGCTTCTGACCTTTTAAACATCTGCGTTATTTCAGCGACACCATTATTTTCTCTCCAAATCTAAATTTTATATAGTAGGATCTTGAGTATGTGTGATGGGACAAAGGGAAACATTCATCACTGGAAGCCAACTAATGCAGTTCCATACTCAATCTCAGTATCAAACAATGACAACAAAGAAAATTATTCTAATTGTAAATGAATGGCAAGAAGAAACATTATCATTGGGATCACTACACTGTGTCTTAACTACAATGAAAATATATAAAATGATAAATTATGCATGAACAGAAGAAAATGAAATGATGCATATTTGGTGTATTGGCCCCCAAGGCAGCATTCATATAATCATTGGAGAGGAGCGATTTCACAGTAGTAGTTGATAGCACTCATTCAGTCTTATTGACCAGTAAAGGGCCCCAAAGAGACTACAGTCCCTTTATAGACTGACCCTGTGCTTTGTGCCATACACGGGCCAAGGGCTAGTGAGGGCCAGCGGGTGGCATTAACCCTGCCACAGGTCATAGCCCCCCACCCCTGTCCATCCCAACACACAGGATCCAACTCGCAAACCCAAGCTTCACTCAATACCCTTTTAATTGCATTGGGATGGTTTGCGACCTATCGATTAATACGTGTATTTATGTGGTCCGAGGCCTGGAGGCTACATTGTATTTCTGTGTGGCATATTCATTTATTTACCTATCTGTCCCACCCCTCATGCATCATCCATATATCTATCCATCTCTCCACGGAGGGCACTTCAATTCAAGGGCTCCCATAATTACTGCAGCCCTATAATTGAGTGCTTTGATTTAGGATTTTTCTGTTCCCTCGCCCACCGCCACTGCCATCACTCCGCTCTCCGTGCCTCCTGCAATGAAAGACACAGGGATGAGATATGGAAATAGAAAAATGGGCGATGGGGAGTGGTAGATAGCCCACCTCTTTATACACACATAGAAAGACACTGGTGCTTATCACAATCTACTGTTTCTGTCATCTGCGAGGGGAGGGGCACGAGCTGATAATTACTGAGGGAGATTCATGCAAATCGATGCCAAATTAAAGCATTATAAAGCCTTTTATCAGCTTTTCTTTTCCAAATTGAAGGCGATAAAAACCCATTTGAGAGGCGGGAGAAATGGCCCTGGTCCCTTCATTAAAAAAGAGAAAATTGTAATTACGTTAACACCAATTGAATCCAAAACCCCTTTTACTTAACTCACTTACTTATTCATAATTAATTAATTTCGCTCAAATCTGGGTGAGAAGAACAATGGCTTTCTCTTCCTTTCTCTGTATCTTAGAATGTGAATCAGAGGCAGTGCAGTGTATATTGTTGAATGTTATGACACTGGCTCATTTCCATAGACGGACTCTCAGTAGGATCTTGTTTCCTTAGTGAATCCCTATATATGCCTCCGGGCTGCAATAAAAAAGTCTGTTTTAGTAACAAAGGTGGGTGGGCAAGGACGGGACAGTGCATCTGGAGCTCTATGGAGCCTATAGAGACAGAGGGAGCAGAAAGAAGACATGGGACAACTGAACACAAGGAGAAACAACCTTGACCATTCAGACTTCCTTACAAGAGATTTTCCATTGACAAAGCTAGTAAGTTTTTAAAACAAGGAGTTCCCTGCATGTACGTCACAGCTAGTCCAATCCTTAAGTCCAAGGCTACAGGGAAAGGAGTTTGTTTTTAAAACTGTGCTAATGCTACAGATAGTGGTGTTCACACTTCTGGTGGTGCAAGGTTCACATCCTGATTAAGCTTGGAAAGGCCCTGTTTATCCATTATTCTAGCCTGGCATCCAGACTGCATATACAGAGGATTTACAGTCTGGTCACCACTTTCATGCTAAGCTAAGTTGGGAAAGGCCTCCAGCATAACAAATGATTCCAATTATTTAATGAGAGAACCAAAAAAAAAAGGCTAAAAAATAACTGCCTATTTGGTATTTGGTCTCATTTCGGGAGGTTAATACCTCCAGCCAGGAGTCACTGTGCAGCTAATCCAGGCTAATGTGCTGTTGACAACAACCCAATTACACTGCAGCCCTGCTGAGAAACGAGGGAGGAGGTAAAGGAGGAGGGTCTTGGGGCAAGCAGAAGCAGTAAAGATCCTCTCAGTGTACACAATAGATTAGGACAGGCAACTATTTGAGTACCAATAAATGTTTAACATGAAATACAGACTGATGAAAATACGGACCATTTGCCTGTGTTTGCATGTGTGCGGTTCACTGGTGTGGCATGTGTTGAGCTAACAGAAGCCTGCTGGGCCCAGAGACACAGAGAGAGGATCGGTGAGGCAGCACTGAACGGCAGGGAACCTCATTACACCCAGCAGGGGCTACAGTTGCCTCGTCACTTCTGAGTAGAATTGGGAACCACTACAACTGCTCACTACACAATAAGACTCAGATGACCAGTTCATTCAAAATAATAAATCAGTTGGGCATGGACTTAACTGCATGATGGTGATGAATATTTGTCAAATCCATAGCTATAATTTACACATTCAAGTATTTACCAAGATTAACTCATTATTATCCATGTGATTCACAGTCTTTTGGCACTGGACAAACTGTACATACATAGAGCAAACTTAGGTAGATTAAAACAGATACGCTTGTTTATGTTCACACTCCCAGAAAGTCCATACAAAGCTCATCAAGCAAGAGGCCAGCAGCTCCTCAGGGCCACAAATCCAGAAATATAAATCAGGACTGACGGGAAAACGAGCTTTGTGGAAAAGGAGGGAATGAACGGAGCAGGAGAAGGGTGTGAGTGGGACAGGGCGATGGGCAGGGAGTTTTAAAAAAGATGGTGAACAAAACAGTAAAGGAATAAGATCTCGGTTGGGTGGGAAGGAAAGATGAAGCGGTAAAACAAAGGCGGGAGCCAAAGGAGGAGGAGGATCGCGAGAGTGAAAGAATTAAATAAAAATGCAATAAAGCGGCGAGTGCAAAATCAATCTGCTTAGGCTTTTGTTTAATAAAAATTCATGAAGGGGCCGGTGGTCGAGGGGAGAGCTCATGAGAAATATTGTGGGGGATGCCAGACTGAGATGGAGAGGGGCAAGGGGATAGGGGGGCTGTTGTCGTGGGTGGTAGTGTCTCTGTTGACCATGTTTTCCGTGTGTTTGTGTTTTAGCTGTTCATCTCGCTGTTTGCTTTGACATGGGAGTGAGTTACGGAGAAGACGGGGCGCAGTATAGGGACAAACTAAGGGTCTTCATAATAACAGCCAGGGAAAGGCAGAGGCAGAAAATGGGCAGTAAGTCATGCTGCCTGCCCTGCGTGTCTTTGTCTGTCTGCTGCTTTCACATCAAGGCCCCAATGTGTGAGGTATAGCGGGGTTATACCAATGAACGGTAAATCCTTACAGAAGGCAGACGTGTCCAGGTTGGTCAGTAGTTTATGTGCTATCCAGAAGGGAGATGCCTGTTCACTGTGGTAAATATCTGTTTGAAAGACCAGACAAAGCCAAAGTAGTGCATTAGACTAAAATCAAACAATGACAAATTGGACCCCCAGATCTTACCAATTCAAGAACTTAACTTATATATTTGACTATGACCTTTCTGACATATATTGCTTTAGAATTAAAGGAGACCTATTATACAAAACTGACTTTTTAGTGCTTTTAACCATGTTGTAATTATTTCCCCTTCTCATAAACATACATATACACACATTTATATTTAGAGTAATTTGTGAATGTTTGAGTAATCTTTATTCTTCTGTATTCAAGATGCTATTGTCCCTCTCTACCCACATTTTTACCACCCCCGATACACACCCACTGCTCTGTACTTACTTTGTTCTGCACTTTTATTTTCTGAAATCAGTGATACACTTGGGATTCAGCAATGTTGCATGGTAATTTGGTAACAAAAAAACAAACAAAATGCTGATTTTTTTGTGCTGCTATGTGTTGAAGCTTCTGACTGCATGATCCGGCAGAGCGGCACTTGTTATGATGACGTTTATGGCGACATCAGCTCGCATTTAGTGTCATAGATCAGGGGTGTCAAACTCAAATTCACAGAGGGCCAAAATTAAAAACTGTGACTAAGTCACGGGCCAAAAACTAAATATTTATTGAACGTCTGCATGTTTTTTGAGTGAGGTGACAGGTAGCAGATGCTAATAAGTGTTAACAGAAGTGGTGGGGGTCGGCGCCAACGCATTTGCAAAGCATTCTGGGATTCATAGTATTGGTGTATGCGCTATACTGGCACAATGGCCGGCGGGCCAGCTCTAATACATATTTAATATGATCTCGCGGGCCAAATATATTTATATTGAGGGCCAAATATGGCCCGTGGGCCTGAGTTTGACATGTCTGTCATAGATTGTAACAATATAGCTGACAAATATAGCTTTAAATATGTTTTCAAATCAACATTCACAACAGTTGGTCTGTACAATGTAAATGTTGCCAGACCTATTTCTGAAACTTAATTTACAAAGAAATCGCTATTCTACACGTATTATGCAAACACTTGTAGTAACAAATTGTGCAAAAGGTCAAACAGGGAGAATTTCTCTGCCAAGTTCTGGAAACAGGAACCAGCTGCAGGGAAGCTCAAGATCGTCTCATCCTCTAAAATCTATTACCCACAAATATGACACAGTTGTATTTCCATGTGTTTTGTGAATAGTACATTTACTCCCTTTATCTCAAACATAACATAGCTGACCTTATGGTAAGTCTTATGTCTGAGAAGCTGGCAGGTCTTGAAATCAGATTATATGGATCAGGAAACGCAATATTTCAATGCAGTGGAATAGTACAGTCTTGGTACCCAATGGTTAGCAGTGTTTGAACTCTTAATCAAGGTCTGCTTTCTCCTTCACTATGTTGTACTAAAACACAGTATAATAAAGAAGTTGTGTGTAAAAGACGCCTGTTTTAAACATCGTCTTGGGTGTTATGGGTTCCAGTAACATAAGGACACATGATGACATAGAGGGAAAAACTGCGCTACGAACATAAAAGGTTTGTTCATTGTTCAAATAATTTTTTGGTGATCAAATAGATGTTCACCTAAACCGTTACTGTAATGATGCCTTTATTACATTAGCGTCAATTATAAACATGCACATCTTAATTGTCCTTTGTCAGTGTTCAGTGCAGATTGTACATTGCTTCCTTCCTAAACTATTGTTACTGAAGCATCGGGGAATTCCTGTACATTATTCAAGCCCACTCTAACCCCATCGTTTGAGGGCAATCCACAAGAAGTGAAGGACAGGACAAGGTTTTTTGGCCTCAAATGCTAGGCACAACCAAGCAAGTGTTTCAAAAATAAGTATATTTTTTATATTTCGTTTGAGGTTCTATAGATTCTATGCCGATAAATGCACTAGAACTATTCAAAAACTGTCAAAACAATCAAACACCAAAGTGGTTCATTTTTTCAGACTTGCCTGTGAATGTAGTGTTTAAACGTTTGTCCATTGTTGTTTTTTGCTTGAACCTCAAAACTAACTTTTCCACTTTCATTATCTTTTTCTTTCCCTCTCATTAACCAACTCACTGTCCCAGTCTCTGTTCATCTCCACCAGCTGTTCAGGACAGTGTGGAGGCTATCGATGGTGATATACTAATAGCAGGAGGGTAATTGCGTCGGATCATAATGCACCTTGGTACAGGACAGGACCCGACTTCATAGAATGCATTCAAATCTGTTCTTTTCCCCATCCATTGGATGTATTTTGTGGTGTAAAAAAAAACATCTTTTGACTTATATTTGACTTCAAATATATGTACAACAAATTCCTATTTTGGCAGGGCTAACTTAAAGACCATAAGGAGACACAGAAAGACCCCCTCCCTCCACCTGGGCAATTAAAACAGAAGCCAATTAAAGTGAGTGTAATAGCCCCTGCTGGGTGAGTTGTTAAACAAGATGGGGGTTATTGTCCTTGGAGGAAATGGTCCAGAACTCAAGAACTCATCTCTGCTGTTGGATACACCTGCCCCTTCTGCTAACCCCACTCATTCCTCATTAAGATGTGTTCAAATGAAATTACATTACAAATAGATATGGCCGAAATGACAATCTAAACTTAAATACATTTTAAATAGGTATATGTATGGATGCAATTATAGAAACACGAATGACTGTTTTGAATAAAAGACTGCATATAATTTAATATGCAATGCTATGAAAACACATTCCTCAGATTTTTATAAAGATTTGATTTATGGGGAAAGACATTACAGGAAGTCATCTGTATATGTGCTGCGCCTCCACTCAAATTTTCTAATGTCTCAATCTGTGAAGATTAGGGGCCTAATCAGGCCAATCTCTGCCTAAATGGAGGAAATTGAAGAGAGATATGGTACTTTACAGCTGATTAAGCAGCTGAATGTATGAGCGAGATAGGAATCATTCACTTAGCCAGTTGGAGAACAGTATTTTACTGTGCATGTAAGGACATAGATTGCATTATTCAGTGTTTTTCTTTTTAAACTTATTAACAGTGTAACCAACTACACTACCAAATGTTTAGGTGCAGTTATTTATGCAATTATGTCATCCAATAATGAACATACATTTGCAACTGAACTATCAAAATATTATTGAACAAATCTGTATCCATAATCATAATTTAATAATAATGTGGTGAAATGTGTAAATGATGTATACATATGAATCTTGCTGTAGCCATAAGTGCTGTGTCAATAACAAGCGTTTGATAGATTGCTAATAAGTGCGACTGAGCCTGTAACAAGTGAGCAGCGCTGCTGTCCGCTGGGACCTGTCAAGTCTTCAGCCTTCTCGTGTGGGTGAGAGGTCCACATGGCGTCACTGAATATCTCCTCACCTCCTGTGCAAACACAGCGGTGTAGCGGCGAATCTACTCCCCAGGGGGACAAGTGGGGCTAAAGAGGAGCCTGTAGACTTTATGAGCCAGAGCACCAAACATATGGAGGAGGACAGGCGAGGAACATGTCTCTGAGTGAGGGAGCGTGAACGCAGCAGAACGGAGGTACGACAGGGTGCAAAAAGAAAGTGTTTTGTGTCAATAGATGCAGAAATATGACAAGCAGCTGGACAGTGAGAGTATATGTGGAAAGTGTGTGTGCAGTGAAGACGAACAGAGGCCTATGCAGTGTGCTGGAACTTCTCTCATCTCAGCGCATTTGGTTTGTTCCCATTCTTCATTAACTCCATTAACAGATGAGCCACTGCGATTAGCGAAGCTTCCCGCTGATTCAGCTCACACCCCCACCACCCTCCTCCACCCCTCTGTCGCTCTGCCGCTACCTTTTTCCAACATTCCTATTCCTGTCTGAGGGGCAGCACGAGAGCTAAAGAAGACATACTCTTCCAAAAATATAGAGAAAATTTGGGCAAAACTAACAGACGCGTTTTAGGACTTTAATTACAAGAGTGTCTCTTACCGACATCCAAACAACTGAAGTTAAACAGCCGGATGCGCACAGGGCCATAAAGCAGTCCATCCATCCCCGCAGTGCCTTTTTATTCGCTTACAATTTTTACTGCTCTCTGCCATCTAAGATCGCTCTGCTCCTCCAGCGGGCAGTGCCAAGGGGGCAGTCTGCCTGTCATTCGCTGTGCCATTAGCCACGGCTGGCTCTTTAGCCAAGAGGAAAAGGGAATGCAGGCACTGATTGCCAAAAGGTACTTTAGAAGAGCATGTCAGGAAAGTACAAATAAACAAAGACAGACAGGCGGCAGAGATTTTCTTTTATTCCCCAGCATCTGTTCAGTAATAGCCCCAATTAACACATTAATTAGATTCACATTCCTCTGTTATCCCTTCTTCCCGTGCAAGTCTCTCACTCATTGTACCTCTGCTTACATCAAGCTTGAAAACTGTTATCATTTTGTGATTGGATTCTCCTCAGGCAAAACTGGGACCGCCACATAAGCTTTATACTGGTATTTTGACATGCGCATCTTGATAGTAGATCTACATGATACCTAAATGACTGCATTTGTCCATCAGAGCATCTAAGAGGGGCCTCGGTTCTAGTTTTTTGGTAATAAATCATACAACAAAGAAGGTGCCAATCAGAAGTCTCACTCCCACACCCACCTGAGATCTGAGAGGTCTCCTGTGCTTCGGAAACAACAACAATAACAACAGCAACAACAGAAAGACTTCTGAATGCATAAAGACCGGTTTCTTAAGGGGCTTTGAGAATGCCGCTCGGATGAATCGGGACACACACGGTTGCGCACCACCCGCTTTCTCCCCTCTCCATTTCCAACTGCACTGCTCTGGTTTTGCATCATGAAATTAATGACCTGCCAGTTGACTGAAATGCGGCTGTTTTTTTGCATCTCTGTCTGGATAGTTGTGGTATTATGTGTGTGCGTGCTCATTTCCATATGCCTTTGGTTTGCCGTGGCATGTGAGTTGCCTGTGCGTTTGGTGTTAACGAGGACTCAGGATGCTGGTAGTGGTGGTGTCTTGAGGATCCCATGAAGAGTTCCTTTTGCCCTTTCTGACACAAGCCGTTTTGCCATAAATTATTGACACTCTCTACCTATTTTCTCATTTCCCTCCCATCGCCCTGAACGCACAACCCTTCCATCACTCTGGCACAGCACTTAAAAGGCAAAGCCAACCTGTGATTCTCTTTCTATGGACCCCTGTGTGAGGCTATGGGGAACATGAAGGCCAGTGATTAGAGTTTGGAGTTTCACTTAGGGTTGGTAATTTATACAACAAACAACAGTATGAGCTAGAGTATTTCAGAACAACACGCATACCAGTATTACTTTTGACAAATTTCTGTATTGAAAATTGATATTAGCAAAGCAGTTCACGCCAAACTGACGCAAAATCCTAAACAGAATTTCTCTTCACTTTTTTTTTTTCACTAAAATGCAGTTTTTTCATTTAAAACTTATCAATCATCTTCCAAAAGCAAGTTTAGCGATCAAAACTCTCAGAATGTGGTCATGTGTTTCTATGTGTTCTTTCATTCATTTGACACTTCAGCTCAGAAGTTTTAGTGCTGCTCTCAGGAGCACAGAGAATCACAGGTTTAATGCAGTCTGCCATTGGGGTTCACACTTTACACATACAAATTTGGGGCTGGAAAAGCTTTGCTCCTTGTCTTAAACAGTATTTTACGTAGCATATTATATTTATTTTTGTATATTTATTTAGCATTATTTGATAGAACTACTTTTTTAGTGCATGTTCTTTACATAAAATTAGATAAGACATTTACATCACTGGATATATACTCTATATATTCTATATTCTCTATATTCTACTGAGAACTCTCTCCTTTTTTGATCCATGTGAGAAATCCTTTGCTGTTAGATTATAGGTGCTCACAAACTGTAGATTCTATATTGAAAGTGACAGTTTGGGCCAGGGTCCTTTACCACGTGAACCGACCTGTAGTGTTGAAAACACAAGGTGAATTCAACAATCATGTATGTTTCTGAATGAGAGCTGTGTAGTATTCTCAGAAAGAGTCTGAGAACTGTGTGAACTGATGAGAAATGTTCTCAATGATTTGACCAGCTGTGCCGCGTTCAGATACATATTTGAGCCAAATGATCAAACCAAACCAAGTTTCAAAAAATGTCCTAAAACAACTGAAAAAATGGCATGTATGGTAGTAGATTCATTTACTCTGAATGTTGGAATCTGCAATACATTTATGTACTTTTTCAGACTTTTTCAATGTTTCTTTTTCATGTCTTTTTTTCCAGACATGAAGCACATGTCTCTACTCTACTTGTGAAGGTCAGACTTATCGCAATTTGCCTGGCCCTGATTAACCAGAAAAAAAGAGCAAGCTGGTAAAAGTCATCTTTGATATAAGTGACTATAATTTATTATTAATTAAAACACATTTACTTATATAGAGTTTTACAGGACACTGAAAGACACTTCAGCCTAGTCTCCATCTTCTGCTAGTTTGTCCTGCTTTTCTGTCGCACCGAAGACAAGTGCATGGCAGTGAGTCAAAATAATATTTTAATTTAATTTATTGAATGATTAAATGGGTCTTTTTACTTGGAAACTGCCTTTTGGTACAGCACATTGTCTCTCACATTAAATAAACCTAGCCATCTTTCTCTCTTGCACAATCTTTCTTACAGGGCCCTATCTTTGGCGCTTTGTTTCCGTTTCCTTTGTCTCGTCAAGTCTTGCATTGGGCCATTTTCAGACAACCAGTCGTCTAGCCTTCCCCTTAAGTGAATCTCATCTTATTAAGCGACACTAAATGCAACAAAAGGCTGGTACAATGGAGGAGAGTGGCGTGTTGGACAGTGTATGAAAATTGAGTAGGTTTCTATTCTCCCACTGACTGTCTTCTACATGAAAAAAGGCTTGACTAAACGCGCTGCATAATTTGTACTTTTAATGGCAAGAGATTTCCATTCCTGTGACATGGCTTAATCAATAACCCGGCCTGTCCCACTCTAGAAGGGGGCCCAGACTCGGCTGCCGTTTTATTAATTTTGAACAGGCGCACTAACTAGCCGTCTGTGAGCGTGAGGCATTTCACATGGGATAATAGGCACCGTGGATTGATAGGTTCATTCCATGTTCGCTCAAAAGCTCATCCCTCTATTTTTTTCCAACTCCATCTCTCTCTCTCTCTCTGCCTTTCTTTCCCTCTTTCTGTCATGGAGTGATTTAGAGAGGACTTGGGATATGTCTGCCAGTGCGTCAGCTGGAAGAGAGCGGGGCAAAAAGATGGATAAATAAGATGGCTGGAAAGAATAAATAACGAACAGGAAATAAAAGAGTGAGACTGACACAATGACCAAAAGGTGCTGTTGAGAAAACCAGGCTCAGCCATCTACTAAGGGCAGTACTGTAAGGTACAGACAACATAATGAACATTGATGATCAAATTGTCAACTATAATGTATACCTGGACTTGTGGGACCACACATTTAAGAATACACATACAGGATTTGTGAATATTTAGATCTTCTACTTACCAAAAGTCTTAATAGATGAAATGGTTAAAACACAGAAAAAAAAAATCATATAATTATTTAATACAAACGTAAGTGCTACCATGACTCAGAAGGGTTTGTTTATTTTTAATTTCTGTTCTTAGCTATAAAATGTAGATCACAAGAGTTATGTATTATTGCTTAGCGTTGTCAAGCACATGGTCAACAGATCAACAGATTTTTTTTTTCTTCTTCTCAGATTCAACATCTCTGGCTGCTCTTATCTCTCCGTGTGGCCTTGAACTACTGCACAGCTCCATAGCAGCACAAAACGTCTTTTTGTTTACACCAAGTTTATCTCTGGTCTAATAAAGTATGGGACCTCTTGGTGATGCGGGTGGAAAGTTTCTGCATCATCATGTTTGGCTCATATCATGTGTTGGACTTGGCGTGTTGTGTATTTGTGCTAAAAGTAGACGGACTAAACAATTTGCTCCTCACACACAGGGCTTTGAGTCATCCTGTTGTTGATGGTGGTTAGAGTCCAGTGAAGGACGTAAAGGTGCGGTATGCCAATATACAGCGGGGAGTTGGACAAAACAAGGATCATGTGTTTACCAGAACAAGAATGCATCTCTTCAGTACTGAATCAACAGTGACAAGTGACAATGAACAGCTGCAAAACTGAGTGTCATAAAACAAAAAGTCTTAAACCTATTCCAGTGTTAGACTGGATTATCAAAAACAATCAGTAATCATTCATGATCAAGGAAAGGGAAACAACTATTTTAACAGAGTCCAATATAATGAGTTATTCATGATAGAAATTACAAAATAACTGACATGAACCATAGTAATATTTCTACCTGAACAATATGGCCATGTTACTACAAAATATATCAAAGTCATGTAGAGCTGTAGGCATTCTTATCATTTTTGGACAGAGTATGAGACCTTTTTGTTCTGGTATGTTCCTGAAACAGACACTGAATAACCTCGGCTTGTACCGTACCAATGGCGGTTACATTCAGTGCTTCTCATATTAAACTCATCTAGCCCCAAGACGTGTATTGTGCAAAAACAAAGTGTTATCAACATGGATACAGATAAAAGGAGTGCTACAGAATGACAGATCAGACTTATGTGGGCTTTAATGGTTTTGTCTTTATCAAACTGACAGAAATATTCTCCATATTACCATTTTTACTATTCTTGTCAGTATGTCCAAGTAAACAAAAATAATGACATACTAGCATATTAGTCAAATAACCATCAAAAACAAAACTCTGCTACAAGTATTTGACACCCCAAAGTCAATAACCACAATCATACACGTTACCATGGTGCTCTGTAGGAAAACAAATAAACCAAATAGTAGAGTTTATCTCTCAATGGTAAAATGCCAAGCACTAAAATAAAACAAAACACTATGTAATTGCCTCAAGATTGACTAACAGTATTCTTACAACATTATCCATTAAAATTAAAATTGTAATGATTGTGGATTGCTTAAAAAAAAAGTTCACTTTATGTGGGCGGGTCCCAAGAGATCTGTCAATTAAACTTTTTTTTAAGTGGAAAACGTTTATTTCCATGTGATCTGTCCCTAACCAACCCTTTCACTTTGTGTCGCTTAACCTCCAAGACTCAATATTTCATAGATACAGCGACAAATTTATTTGAATGCAGTCTGGGGCAGGGACGCAGAGATGGATGACCCAACCGAGGTGGTGGTGGGCTGGCGAGGGGCTTGGTTTTACCGCATACATTAGTCACACCCGCAGACTGCTGGTAGAAAAGAGGGGGCCTTGGACTGATAGAGTACGGGGGGTCCAGGGAGGGAACTGCATGCATGTCTATCACAGAAAGAGAGACTTAGAGCAGAGGATGGGGAGGGGGCTACTCGGAGAATTGAAGGAGTAAATTTATCATAGTTATGGCTTTCTCTGGCATCCATTATCCAGTGGTCTGTTGACAGCTACTAGGATCTGCATACGACCCCCCATCCTCTCTCACCTCCCTGAGTGATTGACAGCTCAGGGCTCAGACACAAACAACTCAAAGCTGGACATAGCAACAGACAGTGCAAGGGTTGGGTGATAGGGGAAAAAAATGTAGCTGTATGATGTCTAAATCTAATCTTTAATCAGTAAACAAATGCAACAACCAGACAAGCACAAAATGCAGCCTTTATTTAGGAGCAACTGTTATTGGATGGGGCACAGATACCATACACTCAAGAAGCATCAGGATTCAAGTATGTAAACATAGGTCTATTGTGAAAATGTATGTATGATTTTATGTTTTTTATCTATGCATATATTTTGAGTTATTCCTTAATGACTGCGTATTCTGGTTTGTACAAACACATTCACACTTAAGACATCTAATGTTTGAAAAAAGCAGCCTGAAGTTAATGCTTTTAAGAACATTTTTGGGTCAAAAGTTTAACCACATTTACGTATAGCATGCCAGGCCGGACAGGGCTTGCATTAGGAAGAGTGCAATTGAGGCAATGTTGGTAGGGTAGCTGTGGCAGAGACCGAGCGATGGAAGCTAATTGTTGTAATAATTATCATGACTACAGGGAGCACAAAGAGAAAACTGATTACACCCGTAGAGCAGCGTGGGGTTGGCGCGGGGGGGCGGGGGAGAGGAGGGATTACCTGCCTGTGAGTAGACGGTCATTAACCTCACTTTGCTTCTCTCGCACACACTCCACCGTCCCAGGCCATCTCTCACGTCAAGCGGAGTGCCAATCTATAACTCATTGTTCCCCTCCACTGTCTCTGCCGGGGAGCGCTAATTGAAGGCAATCGGAACACGCTACTGATAGACAACTTGCCTCATTCTGACACACAAACACAGTCAGAACTACAACTGTAAATAGACCTATTATTATTTTATTTTTTTATCAAACAGGAATTATACTGTATGTTGGCGAATTAGACCACAAAGGATTTCCTGCCTTTGCTTGTCAATCAAACTGCTCATCAAAATGCTGTGATAAATTAATTACATTTACATTACTTGTATAGTATGATTCCTTTTCTGTTTAATATTTTCTGTGATATCATATCAACAACTTTAATTTCATTGATGAGTCTAAAAATAGTTATAATTAAAGTAATGAGGATTATGGGCACAATAACATAGCAAGATTTGTCATTTTATTATTTCAAGTATACAGTCTGTAGACAGATGAAGCTGTAACTTGATTTACATATTTGAGTGGATTTTAATCAGCCTGTCAAATGGCATATTTCCCACTTGTATATTATATTTGAAACTAAGCAAGTGGAATACATACAAAACATCTGATGAAGCATGACAATTAATTAAGCATTTTCTTGTATAGTATTTATCCAAGACACCATTCTAATTATCTCCATAATTACAACGGTGAAGGTCAGTTATGTAATATCATGTTTTCTATGTTATAGCTACAAATGTTACAATGATTGTGACACTGAGATCTCAGATAAGAACATCTGAATGTAAACAGACAAGAAAAAACAATTGTGTAGTAGAATATTAACTTAACAAATACACTGCCAACGTCTACAGTGGGAACCTCTGAGGAAGGAGCGCCCTCTACTGACAAAAGAAGCCAATGTGTCTGCTTCAAGAAATGCACAGGGGAGTGCTTATATATATGTGTATAAGTAATAATGTATAAGGGTATATTACATTATATTAACAAATTAGTTAAAGTTTGTTATTTTTCTTTTGATCCAAACCAAATAGATAATAACAAGTTAGCTCTTAAAAATGTAAAACACTACCATCTACAAACAGCAATACTTCGTCTTACAGCTACATCCTGTTAATTTGAGAATACTGCCAAGACATCTGAATATTGTGATAACATTCGGCTTGAATATGAGCAGAGTTGGCTTGACTCTGGTTCACTCTGGTCCATGTGGGTTACACTTGATGACCTACATCGAAACTTCACTTACAACATTAAACAGAGGGCCTTGTGTTGAAGTTTGTTAGTGCAACCTGCATCATCCATGTTTATTGTATTTGCATGTGCATAAATATGAGGCGTAATAACAGGTTCTCTGTTCATCTGAGAAAATAACACATTGCGATCACTTCCAACCCCCCAGCAGGGATGAGACCTGATGACAGCGGCACTACATTGTTATTTCTGTGTTGGTGAGGCGTCGTGTAGCGTCACCAGCTCGTGCTGCAAACGCTCAAGAGTGTCAGCACTTCCATCTCTGCAGACACCTCTCACTCCCAAGTGAGATACTCTGTACACTCACAGCAGTCCCCCGTGGATCAGCACTCGTGTTCACAGTCCCATCTCCAAGCATCAACTTTGATTCTAATTAATGAACTTCTCCTTCATGGTGTGTATTCTGTGAAACTTTGATCACTCTGAACAGTGGAGACCAACCAGTCACTTGCTTTTAGGCCCATCCTTCTGCTGTCCAGCCCTTTTCCAGCTCAGCAGCTGAGAAAGTGCCAATCCCACAGTTTAAAGGCCCCACTGGCCCTGCCAGCATGATAGATAGTTTAGAAATGAGGACGCCTGTTTAAAAGAGAGAGCAGAAAAAAGCATGCAGCAGCAGCTGTCAGACAACACAAAACCCACGCGCCATGACCGCGTTCAATAGAGAGAAACAAGCGAGGGGCTTGGAAAGGTGAGCCCACAGCTGACAGGTATGAAGCACAGAGAAAAGAGTACAAATACACATCACGCTATGGAATCCTTATTTTCACTTATGAAATTCCATGGAAAATATTTAGTTTGATTATAAGGCATTTAATAGGATAAATACAATGAAAAAGCAGCTGCAGCTGAAGTGACTAGGGACATTACAACTGTGACATGTAAATGCACTGTGCAGGTGTTGGCTTCAAATGTCATCGCTCTCTTGGGCAATGTTGACAAACTGTCAAAGCAAGCCCTTCTGTTCACACGCCTGACACCATCAACCCTCACTTCACATGATATTCAACAAGTGGGACATACTAAACCTGTCACATTAGCTAATATACCGTTTCATACTTAAGTTGCTTTCCCCGTTATCTCTAGTTCCTGTGAGTGCAGTCACCCCTCCGCAGTGTAAATGTGGTCAAATAGGCTGTAATTCAGGCTCCTGCAACATAGGCTCCATTTGCAGTTATGTATATTCCCTATCGCTCTCACAGGGGCCCCGGCTAACACTTATTAAACAGATCTTAAGAACATCTCCATTCGTCATTGCCAAGCCACTCATGCATCAATGCCCTTGTGTGTGTATACGTGTGCGCACGGACCCAAGAGGCCGACTGTTTTCTGGGAGAGACTTGATGTGGGAAGATTAATATGTGTGTGACAGTGGGACCATGCAAGGAGGGTCACTCATTAGCCATATGACCAGCCATCTCTGCACCGAACATATGCAAGGAATTACACACATTCACAAACGCTGCCAACAGAAAGGCTAGTCTTACCTTTTACAAAGCAGGGGAAAGTTTGCCCATAGAGAATCCATTCTACCATTGGTGACTTGATTTCCTGCAAAAGAAGGACAAGAAAAACTAACTATAGCAGTAACTGTCATCTTCCATTTAGTCACAAATGATTTCTATTACAAAGTGGAAATAGCTCCTCTGCAGCCTAGACTCTGAAAGTGGTAAAGGGAAGAAGATGGAGAGGATTCATAGGTTGAAGACCGTGCTGCTGCGGTAGAGTTGGTGTGGAGGAGGTACATGTAGTCAAAAAGGCAAGAAAGTGACTTGAAATGAATCATAGGTGATTTATTGTCAATAGCTGACAGAACGTAGGAACAAGACAAGAACTACACTCTTCCTCAATTAATATGTAGTTCAGTTTCATTATTAATTTTAGAAAGCATTTACAAGAAATAAATTGTCTGCTACTCCTTGTTTCTACTCTTGTTTCTCGGACCAAGGTAGACACAACGGAGCAATGGGGTGCGGTGGAAAAGAGGAGAGGGGTCAAATACTGCAATTACCAACCAATTGATTTCCATTGGTGTGACAGAGAGAATAAGTGTTACTCCGTCAATGTTCACTCAACCTGGCAGAAAATCCTCATCTGAAGGAAGAGCAGCAGCAGGAAACCCTGCTTGACAGTTAATATACGTGTCCTCCCTTTAATTGGGATCACTGTATTACTGAAATAATTTAAGCACCAAACACTTGCAAATATATCATTGGTTGGACAATAGCTTTGAGAGTTTAGAATGGGACGAAAAAACAAAGACAGAAGCAATGGAAAAAAGTTTGGAAAGCTGATTTGATTACTCCTCTCTAGTATCTGATTTCAACGCATTATCATTTTAGTGGAAAGTTGTTTTTTTTATTTTCCATTCTGTGTTGTAATGCTCTCATAATAGCTGCCATAACTTCTTTCATCGGCAGTGTAAAAACATAGACAGACGATGCACCTATATGTAAAAATGGTAAGCTTGAGTAATTATTTACCAAAGTGTCTGTGTTCCTCTGTAATTACAATCCTATGGGGAAACTGTGAGTTAGTTGCAGCAGTTCACTAATTAGTCAAAAGTCACAGAAATATGACCCTGCAGAGAGAGCCGGACTAATTAAGGCTACCTTGTCTCTTACCGGCAATTAAAAAACAACAACGCTCTGCACTTTTTACACCAAATCTCTCCATCTCAATGTCTGTAGCTTTTTCAACATCATTTATCCCTTTCACTCAACTATAGGCCAAAAATGTGCCATCATGTTCATGTCATAATAGTTATTAATGGATAGGCCTGTAGTTACTTTTTCTTGTGCAACATTTGAACAAGTTATATTTTTGTTCAAAATCTTTATTTTTATCTGACAGGAAGTTGTTTTTTTTTTAATTGTGTCTTAGTACATCAATACAATGCAATTAATTTACAATTGTAATTTATATTTTGACTTCAATAAACAATTGTGCGACCAATGTGTGACCATCTATCTCTGAAACAATTGTTACTAATTTAAGTAATTATTCTGACATCATTTACATAAGAACACTTTTTGGCTTCACTACTCACCTCTGTCTGCTTGTTATAATAGAGGGAAAGTGTTGAGATGAGAAGGGGAGTTTGATGATGTATTCGGCTGGGTACAAAGGATATTTACAGGACGGGCTGCTTGTACATGCGCATACACAGGAACATGTGTGTTGGCAGGTATAGGCAGTGAGTGCAGCCTGTCACAGCCCAGCCCTGATTACTCCGCACCATTCATCAAAGTGTCACCTCCCTGACAGCCGCTAATAAATATACTGCCACAGACCCCCTCTCACACCTGGCAACGCAACACAAGCACACTCGCACCCTCACCCCCCCTCTACCAAGTCCCCCTCTCCTTCCTACTTCACCAACTTCACCCCCGGCGCCCCGACAAACGCACCCAACACGGCTATAACAACACATTCTTGAGCTCATTTGCTAATTGCAACATTTCCCATCAATTCTTTTTCAGTCTTATTCCATGTCAACAGGAGGAAATTTAACGAATTAATTAATTATACAACATACTTTGTCCCAGTTTTTAGCACATTTTTAGCAACATACAAATAAATTATTTTAAAAAATCCAGGTCTTACAAACATAGCCATTGTAATATGAACAAGATGAAATATGCATAATATAAACATAAACACAAAAGAATACTTCAATCATGATTTTTGATCACGCTCTTTCGACAAAAAGATCGGCTGCATTTGTAACATAGACATTGACTTCTATGTTACCCACAACCAGGTGACCTTTAAGCCCCGTTTGTCTATCATTTGTAATATCACATGGGACTAGTGCAAAAAAGCATGTTAACTTTAATCTTTTATTTTAGCAAGTGTTGGTTTGGGCTCCCAGACGAAGGATATAAGTCAACATTGATGTGCCGAGCTGTGTGCACGTGGGACAACTGAGATCTGGTGGCGGAAGCCTGGATAAGAGTGTATCCTGCACTGCTACATGTCCTTGCCAGTTTGAGAGTTTGTGTGTGTTGAGAGGAGGCCATCAGCGTGCTGTGCTGGCAGATGGTGGAACTGCATTGGCGGGCCACCCTCGCTAACATGGGGAGGGACAGGGAGAAGGTGGGTGTGCAGCATGGGACATAAGGCCAGGAAATGCAGTTTAAAAAAGAAGGTGTAAAAAAAACAAGGAGGCAGAGACAAAGAGTCAAATGTAAATCCAGAATAGATTTGAAGAGAAAGCATTTCAGTTCTGTTAACATCTTTTCTACCAGCAAACTTTTCTTCTTAGTTTACCACAACAAATCTTCTAACTCGAGGATGTAGTCATTTGGGTAATCTGCTCATTCCAGATGTCCTCACAGAAACAAGGACTGAACTGATCTTGAATAAAACATTCCTGAAAACCCTACTAAACCAGCCCCTATGTGCTCCTTCAGGCATGGTTGTGTGGTGGTCAGTTGGCAGCTGCTGTCCAGCACTGGAAGCGCACTTCCATGTGCAGTATGTTGGAGCCTTCTGGGCAGCAGGGCCGGTCCAGGTGTGGAGTGGGAGTATTGGGAAGATGGGGAACAGTGGGCCAGTTAATTAGAGAGAGGTGATTAATGGGACAGTGGAGCTCTGGTTGGTAGGGAGGAAAGCTGCAAGCAGGAGGGGTTAAAGTAAGAAGCAAGTGGGGTGTGTGAAAAAAAATTATGATTTGATTATGTAAAAAGTAAGAACATAAAACCGCCAATATAAAATGTAAGAACAGAGTTTGTTTGTCTCTTTATTAGGATGAAAGGATAACAGCATCTGTACCACAAAGAGACTGTTCAAAGATGCATAAAACTAATTTGGAGTTATTTGTTTCATGTGCAAGGTAAATACAAGTTTCACCTACATCACAGTTTTCCACTGTGCAAAAAACATAGGCCCACTTAAGTGTTAAGTGCAATAGACTAAATGATTTATAAAAAACATAAGCAATGAATCACATATCTAAACATTTCGCAGATTTTACCAATGTAAAAAGATCTCCGGGTCTGGTGTTTCAGCTGCATGTTATTGAGATGTAAGAAGTAACGTCGTGACAAACTCTCCGCTGGGGACGTGGCGTGTAAACACCAATCATTTGGCAGATGCGCCGTGAGCAAATTGGCAGTGTATTCCCCGAGGCCGAGCCACACACCATTATCAGGATAGAGACTAATCGCGTGTCGTCTCCCATATGAGGAGCAATTAATTCACACCAAATCAAACTGCAGCACAACAGAGCTGCAGTGGAAAAGTGAACTATAAGGAGAGGAGAGTCACGGGTTCAAAGATAAGAACATTTGATCTCTTCTTCTAAATTCTGCCTATTACAAGATGATAAGAAAATTTCAATTGGCAACTTCAAAAAGCAAAATGAGAAATAACACATAACACTGCGTGTTTAAATTAATTTGACAAGAAATGTAACAGGTTAATGCTTTACTATTCAAATATTTAACTTTTATTTGTTGTTCTTTCTTCCCCTGTATGTTTATATAGCCTAATCCATTGACTGTACTGTTATTCTATTGAGAGAGCAATTGGGAAGCATCACTCTGAAGAATTTCTAATGGGAGAAAGAGTAAGCAGAGTCGACCTATGACCAAACCTGTACTTCTGAAAATGAATGATTTTCTCCAGTGATTTGACAGAATGATATTTTTTATTCTATCTCTATTTCAGGAAAAATGACACGATTCCCACCTCAGTCGTGTTCAGATACACTGTAAGACCGACATGAGGCCAGACAGTAGGCCATTATTCCCTGTCTGATTGCTCTGCGGCCAGCGTGATTAAGGAAGAAGACTAAAAGGTGATTTTTCACAATGATGGACAGAAGGAGAGAGGGAATGGAGTGGCTGTGAGTTTAATCTCCCGCAGATAAAGCAATGAACAGAGGACTATAGCAAGAGGAGGGACAAGCACAGATCCTCAAATGAATCATCATAATCTCACTCCGATAGTCATTTATAAAACAACTGTTTGCTCAAATTTCTTCAAGGGATAGTCAACTCATTTTATTTGTGGTACATACTCTCAAAGTAAACATAATTTGGTTAAATGTAGGGGAGTCTTATTCCATTTATACACCATAACTAAATGAGCAGTAATAACTTGAAAACATGTTTTGTTTGCTTTTATTATATGTATGTTAAGTCGTTTTTGACGAATCATAGTCTTGCAGTGACTTCACTGCTCCGATTAGAATTACATATGCTTAAAGTCAAGTATTTACTTTGACTACATTAATATCTTCCATCACCAACTGCTACCACACCTTTCCACTCAGTGCCGTTCTGGCGAGGCAATGGGAAAAAGTCATTTATCAGCTTGTTGTCAATCTCTGTTACCCCCTGTGTTTATCTGAGCACTGTTAAGTATCAGCACAGTTCTCCATTGCACTAGCGCTATAAACTGGTAGGGTGCAGGCTTCCCACAGAGCAAACATGTTGGTTGGTCTGTTAGCACAGTGGTCACACCGCGAAGGGGGCTCATGAGCGCTGCTAATAGAGGAAGACATGTGGGGTGAAGGGTGCGCTGGAGGGAACATCTTGAAGGGGAGGGTTAAGTTTTATTCTGGTCTTTTCGGCAGGTGTTGTAGAGGGAGAAGTCGGCAAGCACAGGCACATTTGTGTATATTTTGCTAGAGGCCACAGGGCAACCTCTGAGAAGCTCTACTAATTGCGACCAATGGGCTTTAGCTGAGGGTCTTGCTTGGTTAATATCATTAGCTAATCAGCTGTGTTGTGTCCCCCTTTGCCCTAGCACTTCAGCACCACCGGCAGCATCACCCCCCTACGCAAATGTACAGCTCTTCATGCACACCCCCTGTACCACCTCCATCCCCGAGCCCAATGCAGACTGCTGAGTCTGGCTTTGCGCTTGTTGGAAGGGGCCCTTGCATCTGGGCTCCACTGACAAAGAAGATTAATACCTCACCCACACGCAAACACACCGCGGCATGGGCATATAGGCGGACAGGATTCGTGCCCACGCAGCAAGTGCCCTCCCGGGGTCCTCAACTTCACAAACAAGCAAGTGCAAAATCCAACCTCAATCAAAACCGAAAGCAAATGCCCCCTCCGTCCTCGCCCCTTTTCTTCAGGCTCTGGATCACTTCAAATCTCTACCTTCCCATTTCCCCTCCTTACCCCCAAAACAGCACTTTAAATAGATTCTTCAGGCCATAGAAAAACAACTTTCTGCTGATGCTAGTGCGCTTTCATGTGAGCCATCTTGCGTCTCTTCTTCCTCCTCTTATTCACTTCACTTCACACACCTTTAGTTAAACACTGCTCTGAGCTGGTATCTTCCTCATGTTTTAGCTACGCTTCAAATCCCGCAACAGAGGACTGATGCCCTCTGTGCCCACATAAAACTACAGATGAATCAAAGGTTACAGATGGCATCTAAATAACTATATATGATCTTTATAGTTTGTGAAAAAAAATTCCAAACTCATGATACACAAATGTTAAACCTTACCATTATTTGTTAGGGATTGGCTCACATGTCACAATATTACATGAACACAACCCATTGATTATAATAAGTTAATGTTCCAAGCCTTATTACAGATACAGTGGCTCAGGGAAATCTATGTAAAAATGGATCCATCTGAATGACTCACTGTATTAACCACCAGTCTGTGACCCTTTGCTTCGAAAATGGTTAAAAGTACGGATCTCAGTTAAAAAGGTTTGGGCAAATCTTGTCTAAACCAAAGTCTTAATCAAACTATGGAGAGACAGACATCAGCCTCCCTCAGGTACCATCTATTTTTTACAGAAATGTTTTTGTTATTAAAATAATAAATATAAATATCTTTATTCATAAATCTTGATTTGTATTGCCTGTGCACTTTTATTACTATTTGAAAATACCTATCTCTTGTTTTAAGTCTGTCGGCATTAGGCAAAAGACTGTTTTTCACCATTAGTACAGGTTTGAAGTAAAAAGTGAAACTATTTTACTTTAAGACTACTAAGAATACTTTTGATATTTATACACAGTGCCTTACACAACCTACATACCACCTGTCACTGTTCTGTGGCCAGTGTGGATGTGGTGAGGATACAAACTTGGCAAAAGAATTTAAAAGACTTCAAGCAATAAAAGAGAATCGAAAAGAATGGAAAGAAATATTTGAGCGAGTGGTGCAGGAGAAAAAGGATCAGATAAAAGAGTAATCACTTAGGCAGGCAGCGCTCTGGCACATCAACGCGCGGCTAAACGCTTCCCCGTGTCAGCATTTTGGCTGCTTGTCAAAGGACTGAGCAGAGAGCCACAAAACGAGCGGTACTGAAAAATATGTGGTGAGAAATACAGGAATATATGTTCAAATTGGCAAGCAGAGAGTGTGGAGGGTACCAAACATTTTACGTAAATAAGTAATAAACACATTTTCCATAAATAATTAGTGGAATTATTTCTGTTAAATGGTTGAATGACCATTTAAATGTGCAGTAAAGGTCAAATATCTTTTCTGATTAATTGAAGTTTCCAATATTCTACAATATCTGTACATTTTTATTTGTTTTTCAATTTCATTTATGTGTCTTTATTGTTGGGGGTATCACACAGAGCAACGGCAGCCGAAGCGTTTAAGCTGATTTCATGTTGCCTCCATGAAAAGAAATCAAAGTCTGTCTTTTAGAGAGTGCAGCGGAAATGGAGGAAATCGAAGTAATATCGCTCAAACTAAATAATAAAACACTTTTGGTATGAGTCATATTTCAATATCAGAATATAAAGGGGGATATTTGTGAGAGCATTATAGAAATGAATAACTACAGAGGGAAAGTGTCATGATCCAACTTGTAATGTTGTTTGGGCCATATTGTAGGTGTACGCTTTCCCCTGCTCTCCAGCCTATTGGAACAGCATTGCATGTCCTTATAAATAATTCATTTTTTAATCTGATTTCCCCGAGCGATTCTCACTGTGTTAGTCACATATTCAATAACGGTGTTCGCTGCATAATCTTCCTGTGTATTTCCGTGATTTTTCTTCTTGTTCAGAGCAGAGCGGTGGGGTGGTGGCTGAGGTGGGGGTCTCCTGTCGTTGTCTTAAACTAAAGTGAGGATGAGAGAGCAGAGTCGTGTGCATCATCAGTCAACATCCTACAGGTTGACAAAGAACACACAGCGCCCTTTTCTACTTCTGCGGCTTGTCTGTCGCACGGGCCGGGATGCCGCTGCTTTTAAAAGGAGAACTGTCAGAGCCACAGATTCTTACTCATGAGAAATGTAATGTTTTCATCTTTATCAAAGGGGTGGGGACATTGATCATGAATAAAATATGCAAGTAAATGGTCTGGATTCCTCAACAAGCAGCTATTTATCTAGAAGAGGTGCAGCTCTTATAGTTTCTTGAGCACATAAGTACAATCTTTTGGAAACCATGATGAGTTGACAAGGGCCCATAATGCATTAAATGTAAAATGTCAGTGCTCGGATCTTTCCATATTTTTTTCAGACTGCATGACTGAATGTAAAACTAATGTACCCAACAATAACAAAGTAGTTAGTAGGTCTGAAACATCTTTTTTACACTGCATTTACAGCATTTGAAACTGAGAAGGCAGATGTCAGACATTTAGCTGCTAAATAATACGTGCGTGTGTTTGTTTGTGTGTGTGTGTGTGCTGTCAAAAACAGAGGACAAAATGTGCGTCAATACAGACAGAATTAGTGCATCTAAAGAAGAACATTTTCCTCCACCCAATTAGTGCGCTCACTTGTGTCCACTCAGCAAGTCTGTTCTTTAGCGCTGGCATTAAGTAACTAAATATGAAGAGCCTGAACTCATGACAAAAATATCAGCTATTAACTTCACTAGCGTATTTTTCCACTAAAAGTGACAAATGACCTTTGACCCCAAGAGATATGAGTAGTTAATGATAAAAAAAAAGTCAGGAAGAGAAGCTGCAGTATTAGACAACAACCACTGACTTTTGGATTGGAAGTTGGACTCTTAAGTGCACAAGTTCAGAAAATACACCACTAATTCCTATAAATAAGGACAAGCAGGGACTCAGTGATGCCTCAACAGTGGACTTGAAAAACCTTTAGCACCCCCTAGTGTTCACTAAGTTCTATAGGTAGCCAGTCAGGTTGAATATTACAAATAATTTCAACAATAAAACAAATGCTATGTCTGATTTGTACTTTAAACTCTAATTGATTGTATTTGGTTAAGGTATCAGATTAAAAAAATGCTTAAATACGCTTCAAGATCTGATCCTTAAATTTTTTTTTTTTTTTTTTTTTAACAAAACATCATCATCCATCATCATCACCATCAGATAATAGCAAAACTATAATGTTTACTTTAAACTAATTATTACTATATTAAATTTATTTATTTTCATTTATAGTGACGGTCTGGTCAAGACAAGCGGCACCAGCACAAAGAGTAGAGGAATTATAAACCGCATAATAAGCTCCAAGTCTTCCAACATATCTACTTGCACCAAACAGCTATAAAGATTATATTATAAAGACTTAATTGATGTAACAGACTGTACGTGTGACTTGAAAATAGTTTAAATTTACTAGTGTTATTCATTGTTTTATGTTGCACCATATTTCTGAAGCAAGTTCCTAGTTTATGAATTCCATTCACTGGCATTGGCAATAAAAACATTTTTTGACATATTCTGTAAAGGTCTTTGCCAGTTACAAGAACACTGGACACTGGAACTTGCAAACAGCAATCTTCATACTAAACAAAGTTTTTCAGGCCTAGAAATAGTTAATGTGATAAAAACACACTAAATATGTGACTTTATTCATAAGAAAGGTTTAGAAATTTAATTTTTTTTAAATGGCCTAAACTTACTACTGCTTCCAACAGTTTTAGAGAACAAATAAAGCCTGGCCTGTTGTCCAAAGCAAACTCTTGGCTACATTCAAAATGTTCGCTTCCATCCTCTCATAAACGTTTGTGATTAAAAAAGGGGCGATATGAAGAGCCGAGGCGTTTCTGCAATCTTGCACTTCCTAATTTGGTACTGGGGGAGTTAACACACCTGCCAGCTTCATGCTGACGAGGGTGATTTCTCAAACTGTTGTTGTTGGTTCTGTCAGTTTAGGAGCGAGGCGAAGACAGTAGAGTAAAGAGGGCCATTCTGTGTACAGCACTTTAAGACTTCAGGCTGCACCGTAGAAGTAACAAAATACACTTATGAACTGATTACATTTGTTTTGAGAAGTAAAATGCATGTTTTTTCATTACACAGTAGTGAAGAGTAATTAACGACTTTACTATGCACAAGTTAAGATTTGTTATAATACATAATTTCTTTCTTTTTTTGTTGAGTACTAGTACTCTTCTACCTCTGCTAGGCCACTGCCACTACAGCCAATCCTAACCAGTGAAAATGTGGACGGCTCTGTGATTGATGGCAGTTATTTGTGGCTTTCGGACCCTTCTGCTACACCTTCAATTCTATGTGCCTTTTCTTTCATGTCCAGCCAGGACTTGTACTACACTATCATCTTTGTGCAGTTTATATATATGTCTTGTTCATATTAACAATATGAACAAGACATATATTATGCAATGTTACAGATGCAGTTCACTATCCATCATTTGTCTGATCTTTTGTCTCTGTCCATCTCTGAACCGATTTTGGACTCTTCAGTTTTAACACAATACTGTGAGGTCCCTTCTTGAAAAACTAAATGTGAAAACTCTTCATATACAGACATATACATACACACATATATAGACATACAAACATACACACACACACACACACACACACACACATATATATACATAAACACAGAAGTAGTTTTGAAAATATGCAAAATTAGATCAAGAAATGTCAGAAACTTTAGAACTCAATTTGTACTCGACATATGTATTCAAAGGATCTATAAATGCTGTAACACAGATAATGTCTCGTCCAGACTTGAAAATGGGATTTGGGCTTTTTCTTTCTTTTTTTTCCAACTTAAAGCTTCACACTGAAGCACTGCAGTGGGCTTTGTCATAGGTCAATTATAGCACATTCAGCAACGCTTAAACAAAAACAGCACAAGTTTGCATCAGATTTTGTTGTCCCAGTGTGCACTGCAGTCAAAACAAGCTTGATCTGTGACACAAAAGTTTCCATTTTTGGGATCTATTAGTTTTTGCAAAACTTACGAACACAGAATATCTTTTGTTTCACTACCAAGATGTACAAAAGGCATCAAACGTGTTAGAGCAGCTACATTTCTCTTCAAATTCTGCTGTCGTCAGTAAGGAAGAAGTAATCGTTATCTGAACACATCTTGCCCTACACTTGTGCAGTGTAGGGCAAGTTTGGTTCATCATACACCTTGAGTACTTGGTCAACATTTATTTATATTTATTTTCATATTTTTATACAATATAAATACGGTGTAACTGTATAAGAAATTATTGAACAGTGTCTGTTTGACCTGTCTGCAGGTGGTTGTGACTTTGAGTGGGGATATGTAAATGACAGTAGAGTGGTGTCTGTTGACTATTACAGCCACTTTGTCATCCATCAACCAATACTGAGAGCAGGAAGAACAGGAAGAAGCAGCAGGATAAGGCAGGAGCAAGACAGGACACCAGAGGCCATAGCACTATCTCCCCATACATAACATACTACCACGCCACTTCACAGTCAAAGGGAAGGGAAGAGGTGTTTTCTTTGAATGATTTCTGCTTTTTTAAGTGTTAGATGAACCAAAGTGCTGGTTGTTTCTTTAGCCAAAGAGGAAGTCTTCTTTGGTGCCTTACTGTCTGTGACAGAGGTGAGGAGCAGTGAGTTACATTTACACAGACTATTTGAAAAATGTTCTTTCTTGTTTAGTTTTTTTTATCACAACATGTCTTTTATGTTTTGGTTCTACATGTTTTATGTTAAATTGTTAATGTTGGTTTATGTGAATCTATAGGAAAAACATTCATACTAAAATATATTTATAATATGTATTTACCTTCTTAATGACTACACTACAGTTATAATTTTAAGTATTATAGCTTACTTTAGTACAATATTTATTTTATTTTAATTTTCATTCCTTCTATTTTGTGTTACATAAACCAAGTGTAGTTTCTTCACCTCAGTAAGAATCTTTCCTCTGGTGCCTCATCGTCTCAGTGGCGTTCATTCGCTCCTGTACAGGGCCTCCTCTTCCTCTCTTGGCTGTAGCTCTGGTGCTGGGCTGTAGACAGACAGGAGAGGGAAGCAGGGGGAGACAGACCGGGACAGGCCTTTAGTCTAGAGATCATTACCTTTACATTATTAATGTATGGCCAAACCACAAAGGACATCCACAGACAACCAGGAAAAGAAGGACTGCTGCACTGCTCTGTGGAGTGAAACCTAAAGGAACTAGACTTTTCTGAATTAAATGTCTCAACACGTTTAGAAAATGAAACTGAACCACAGAACTGGTTTAACAGAGCCAGATATATTTATATTTTCTGAAATCTGGCAATCAAACAAAAGAAGAAATCAATATTGAAAATTACAAAGTTTTTCGTTTTTTTTTGACAGGCAATTTAAAGGAGGTGGTGTTGCCATTTATGTTAAAGATCACCTGTCTGTGGAACTTCTATTCTCCTGCTCAAAGCCTAAATATTTTGAATATATGTCTCTGTTAGCTATGTAAATGATTGTAATAAAAATAGCTGGTACTGGTATTTATCATACACCTACAGCACCCAAAATTGCTCTTAATCTTCTATTCATGATATGTTCTAAACTGGGAAATTGTGCTGTCCTAATAATGGGCAATATAAATATGAACTGGCTGAAGAAATAGTCAGAAACTTTGAAAGACCAATGCAAGGCCTTAATTTCACACCACTAATTTCTATTTCAACTAGACCTGACCCTAGAAACTTAAGTAAAAGCACACGCATTGATATAACCATAACAAACAAGCCTCGTAATAATAAGGCAAATGTTTTAATGATTTATGTGAAATACAAAAGTTAAAAATTACACATCCGTGTGTAAAGATGAGAAGAAAGAAATAGATCTTTATAAACAGTCAGAAAGGCAAAAACCCTCCTACTCCTACTACAAAAGTTGTAAATGGCATTTTCACAACCCTTGATGACAAATATGTAATTGGCTCCAAAATTATCTTTCAAACAGAACCCAGGCAGTAGTAGCTGATGGGTTTAAATCAAATGTTTGTAACTTTAAGCAAAGGACTGCCCTAAGACCCACTACTTTTTGTACATTTATTAATTCCATTGGTTGCAATTTAAGAGAACGCCTCATACATTTATATGCAAATGAGGCTGTTTTGTACAGAAGTGCTGATCAGGCGATTTTAAATTTGTTTTAAAATTATCATTGAATGCAAATAAAACTAAGTATGTGATTTTCTGTATGTAACACTTTAAAATCTAAATTATAATTTTATGATAAAAAACAAATATTTTATCCAGTTGGATTACAGACAGTAAATGTTCAAGCAACCTTTCTTTCTGTACGATATTATGGAGATATATACTTTGAAACCTATAAAATTTCACTCTTTCACTCAGCCCTTTGTTTCAGAACATACGATGAATTTAAAACCCATCACTGTCCACTCTATAAAAAAAATTAGGTTGGCCATCAGTATTTGTCAGAAGAGAACACTGTATATAATATAGTTTTAGGGACTACTTGATAGACTGCCTGAATATCTCATTTGCTTGTTGAACTTTGATGAGGGAACTTTTAATACAAGATCTTATGATTGTCTAAAAACTGGCCGGACAAGAACTGAAATGGGGGGGGGGGGCTTAAAAGCACTGATAAGAAGTCTATATTTTTTTAAGGTCAAGGAACTGATATTTAAAGCCATGTATATGTAAAAAAAAAAAATACAAATAATAAATAAAACATAAATCAAATCTAAAATTGTGATTGATCAATATGAGAAAAAAATCATGCCCTACTACAAACCAATTTCTGCCATATTGAGTACTGCCACTGTGTTCTTGAGCAAGACACTGCATTCGCACTACTAGTATGAATAAGGTTTTGTGGTGGTCGCAGAGAGTGGCAGCTCGTATGGTAACATTGTAGTAGTAATGCACCTACTGTAATGCACAATACCAGATAGAGGGTTTTCTTTGATTTGACTTAATTGTTTGAAATAAATGTTATAAATGTAAATAATGAAAAAATCCTCCATCTGTCTGATTGTGCATATTGGTCTGCAGCAGGTAATGTGCAGCCGAACAGAGAATTAGGAAGTGTGCTGCGTGTTTCATTAAATGCTCAATATATCTTGTGTTTTCTGGATCATTTAAGCCCCATTACAGAACAGTGGCAGCGCTTTAATTTCTAAAGTGCCTTTCAAAATCATCACCCCGGGCGCTTCTTCATGCTCTCAAACACAGACATGCACATGCAGCTGCACATACAAGGAGCTGAGCATGTTCTCCACACTCGCAGCTGACAACACTGAATCTGAACAAGCACCTGCACAAAGACGTCCCATTATATTACGTCTTTGCTTTGAAATATTTGCAATCTCTCTGTTTGAGTAGGATGCCTGATTTTAAATTTATATTAATAATAATAATACTTTCTATACAGAAGGCTGGGTGATTTGCTTTTTATTAAATTAGTTTATAATGCCATTCAGAGTAGATCTGCGATTTTAAGTGCAAAAACTTATAACAGATGAAAGCAGCCTTGCAATGGCAGTATCCGCTGCCTTGGCTGCCAGACCCATTTAACTTGGCAGTTTGGCCGAAGGATGAACCCAAGACTATCCACTGGAGCCAAGGTCGAACCCTGTGTGTCTACAAGCTGTGAGTGTGAGATTCTCCTGTGTAGGCACAGATGCTTAAGACTTTCTATTATTGTTAAGGCTGAATAAATCATCAATGTATAAAATTAACCTTTATGTTGGAGGGTCTGCCACCTGCTTGTCTCCATAGGGATGTTGTTTCTTTGTCTGGAATGTTACACAGAGTGGCATTAAACTTATCCATCTCCATGGAAGTGTTCACGTGATGCTACCAGTGCACATCAGGTCTGCGGAGAGTTGAACCCGCTCATAGTAAGAATGCATGTTTTTTTCATTAAAGATATTAGTTTAAAAAGTTCTCAAAACAGCATTAAATCTTTCTGTACTGGTAATGATTTAGATCCACATAAATTATTTTGCTCATGCAGTGGGCCAACATTTTCTGAGATTGTGATTTTAAACTAAAAATAAGAAAAATTATGTTGTGAACTTGACAGTGGGTCCACCCTGTCATGGTATACATACTGTGCTGAGCAAGCCTGACATCCATGGAGGTGGAGGTAAGCACAGTGTTGTTCAGAGCAATTGATATATTCCAAATAGAGTGGGCTTCCTGACCGGGTTTTGTGGTTAAGGTGCTAAACGCTTTAGGAAACCAGATACACTTGCACATCCTCTAAAGAGATAACAGGACAGGCTGCAAAGGTATGGAGGCAGGGCACTGACAATCAGGCTTTGTTTTGATACCTACAAATTTGCTTTACTCTTCATAGCACTTGGACACATAGACTTTCATTTTTTATACTCTTATAAAACTCTTATACAGTAGTGCTGCCTATTTGAAATTAAACTAGGGTCCATTTCTCCGCCAATCCCTTTGTCGTTTGTTCTCCCTCTCTTCTCTAATGAGATGGAATGTGGCTAAATTAGCAGTTGAGAGGCAAAGCTTCATTTACAACACAGACAATCAAATGATCCTTTACAAAACATACTCAATATGCATTAGATGTTGGGCTTTGTGAATATAGGGCGGCCTCTTTTCGCACTCAAATGGGGTGGGGGCGTATCTCGATGTTGCACAGTGGTGAAAAATGCCAAACTGAAATCATCCATCACAATGCAATGAAAGGGCCTGCAGCACCGGGAGTGGGTGAGAGGACTGAGATGTTTGTATTGGCCCACTGGGTTTGGGAGTGTTGCAAATGAACGGGTAACTGTTAAAAAATGTTCTTTTTATTAGACGAATTGCATCATTACATCACATTATAAAAACAAAAAATGCACCATTAATTTTCTTCCCAAACAGCCGTAAGTACATGTCTCACTGTCCCTGTGCCCATCTCAGTATGGCCCCAAGGGGCAGTAATTCCAAACCCATTTCCAACCAACAGATCAACCAATTGTTTTTTGTTTTTTTTATAAAGCTGCATGTGGTAGAACAAAAGCATAATTTCATTATTTATCCACATTTAAGTAAACATATCCACTTTAGACAATATGTGGCTTCTTAATAATGTAATATGTGAGCTCCTGCTTGTACACTTACTTCAGAAAAAAATATGATCTTACTCAAAACAAATTTACCAACTCCAATTCATAATGACAATTCAGATGAGGAATGTTTGCAAGGCAACAACTCATATCCAAGGGCATATTCAGATTAAGTAGATATAAAGTTTTACTTGGAATAAGATATTTAGAAAGTAGATATAGTCAAATATAGTGCGACTGTAAGCCAAACACACAAATGTCAGTAAGGTCCCCTTCGCTCTTTCTGCCCTTCTTCCATAGATATAAAACATGAATAATAGATGAGGGACGTGATGAGATCAATCAGAGGCTATCAGTCTAAAAGATAGAAGTGGACAGCATAGATCTGCCATGGACTCCACCAGCACCCCCACTTCCAGAGATAGCAGCAAGAGGTAAAGATAAGGTCTGGTCTATAGGCTAAAGAAGGCCCCTGTGCTAAAATATGTACACAGATGGAAAGATTGGAAAGTGCTAGAAGCCGGTGAACATCACACCTCATTGGAATAGTCTGCATACCGTGTACTATATTACCCCTGCATGCATTGACCTCTCGCACCTCTGCATCACAAACTCACATTTGCAACAATGCCACCGCAGCATGACAAATGCAAACAAAAGGTTCACCTATTCATCACTGTATGCCGAGAGGGAGGAGCTAATTACGCTATGCTGAAAATTATGACTTACTCTTGTTTTGTTTGTCCTACAAGAGATTACAGGTCAGTGGATGGAGGTGAAAAAAGTGCCTTCTAGCTTCTGGCACAATAAACAAACAATGACGCGCACACACCACCACATCTCGCCGCTTGTGTCCCTGCTAGAAGGCATGATTAATCCAGTGCAGAGTGGGAAGATTTCGACCCTAAACAGAAAAGTCCTATTGAGGCAGCAAGAGGCACTGATTTATTTAGGTGTGACTGCTTCCACATTCATTATGAGAGCGCAGGTGCAGGCCCAAATATTCTCCTCTGCTCCCCCAGCTGTAGCCTGTTTGTGCTTGGAATACACAAACATTATGAAATAAAGCAGAAGCAGCACACATGGCCTGGATGCTTTACCGAGGCTGTACTTATAGAATCTGGGTGGCATATAGAACACAGGTCGTCGCTGCATTTGAAGGATGGTGCGTCCTGATTTAGCTCAAACGCAAATAACAAGGCAATGGAAAACGCAAATACATGTACGCAAACAGTATGGCCTGGAGTGTCCTAGGTGTATCTCTGGCTTTCCTGCCCTCTTGAGAAACACTTCAGGCAAAACGCTAATGCTAAAATTGGCATTCATTTAGTTATGGCAGTTATCACCAAAAGGTATCGGACTTTCTTCTTGTTAAGTCTGATACCATAGAATATATTGATAAAAACAGCACTTTGTGACAAAATCTGATCACTCCATACTATCGTTATCTAATAATTAAGTAATTTATCAATTTTAAACCCAGAAGATTAACTAACTTGGTAGGATTAACAGTGTGTTGGCGATCCACCACTGTTCCACTTTGCTGTCTGAAAAGTTAGATAGGGTCAGGGTTATCTTAAATGACTTTCTCTTTTCACAGTTTGAAAATTAGACTCATGATTCAACATTTGAAATTGCAGGTTTATAATCCAGTTTTTGTAGCAATATAGCCTTACCCTGTCTTGAGCTTAGTTTAGTGATTTTGTTTTGGCCTGGAAGTTTTATTTGAAAGGACACTGGGGAAAGTCGAGAAGTGTTCAAAGACTTTGAAAACTTCAAAGTAAATTACTCATACACATATGCTCTACAACTCGACTGTTATGTCACACATTGTCAGTATTTAAGTCATTTACATAACGGTAATAATTTTATAGAATTCTGTAATTGTTAGTGTTCAGGATCAGTCCTATTGCCCAGTTCCTTGAGCAGGAGAGGGATACAGTGATCTACACCTGTGGTTTGTATGTGGAGTATACAGACAGCAGACACAGCCACGACTGCTGAAGCTGCTCCGGTCATTATGGCCCATTTCAGCTTCCTGTGTCGCCCTGATTAAATCCCCACAGAGCTTAGTCGCACCGCCCAACATGTGTGTTTGGAGAGGGAGAAGGGGAGACTGACTCTTCATGCCTGTGACAGCTTGCTCATTTCTTTAATACAAATGGCTGCCGGGGCTGGTCGGCATGCATCAGGAGCCCCCATCACTGCTCCCCTGTCGCTGTCATTTATTACGCAGTTTGTTTGCACTCTTATCCACGGCCTTGCCCTGCCAGCCCATCCATCACACACAGAGACACAGAGGCTCTCACATCGGACTGTCAGCACTGTGCCTCCAGGATACAACAATACTTACTGTACACACATAGTACTTACTTATAATGCTCAAAGGATTCTGATCTTTACATATGCAAGAACAAACTGTATGGTACTCAGGGGTTTCTTGAATGGATTCATCAGAGACAATATGTTGTCTCTTTAGTGTCCATTTAATGCCCATTTTGTCCCTTAAACTTTACTCAAATCTATCAGAAATTGTAGATAGAGAATTACTTGAGTAAGTAAAATTCTTCAGACTCTTCAGTGAACATCCCCAAGGGAACAAATGTGTATTAAAGGCTAATATTGATCAGAACCTCATTCATCAATGTTTGCCAATAAGCATATATTGTATAGATTTATCAATCAATATACTTTTCAAGGCAGATCAAGATCTTTATACTGGGGTCTAGACACAATTAAGTCTGGTTTAAGTAGTACAGTAAATGCCTTCATATACTGATAACAGTCAGGGCCTGTCCATTTAAATGTGTTCCAAGGTTGACTCATGTGTGTCAAGGCTAAATCACATTGATCATATATAACATCATAACATCAAAAAGCAACTTGACAGAAGACATTTTTCTAGGCATGGTTTGAGATCATCAATTCCTGATTGCATTTATGGAAGGAATCACTTAACTTATGTCTGGCAAGATAAAGATTTCCTATTTATCAATTTATGTGGAGAAAAAAATACATAAATCGTGATAAACCACATAATTTGAAGGTCCAGACTTCATCTGTATAAGAACACATGGATGTGGATCCAACGATGGCAGTGGTTCTATATACTGTCCGATTTTGCCAGCTTACCTGTAGTTGTATTTTGTTTCACTCACACACTGGTGTACTTCATCTTGTGGTAATCCATGGAGCTCTTTCGTGCATTTCAAGTCCATATTCACCAGAATTCTCCACCAAGAATATATAATATATTAAAAAGGTAATGCAAATTATCCTCACTATAAATGCCTTCAAAGATGAGCTACGGTGTGGCCAGCAGCACGGGGGGAGAGCCACACAGCGCATGTTTGGGGCCAGCTGCCAACAAATGAAGGATCTCCCTCCCAATTCACTTGTTATTGTGCTGTCTGGGTGACAAGTATACCTATAGAGTGAGTATTTATTTCCAGAATGTTTTGTTCCGTTTTCCTGCAATGATGAATGTTTCTTTTATAAATCCATCGGCATGCCTTTTAAACCATAAACAATATTTCTCCAGCCTAGATTCCTTGTGCAGCAGTCTTGGGGAACCTTGAGATTTCCAGGCCCTGATTTAATGGCTCGTAATTCTTGAAAGGCAATCCTTCTTCACCCTCTGACGCTCGGATGCACCATGGTACTGTCGGCCTCTGCTCCCCTCTGTACCCGGGACTGTCCCCACGCCAGTTAAAGCTACTCAGCCGGAAACGACGCCATGCCCCTTCAGTTACTGGCATTGGATCATTTGTTGAAGCCTGACAGGACAGAGATTTTCAGGCATGTTTTGGGAAAGATGGGACCATTGCAGTTGGCACAGGCATCATGGATTGTTTACACTTGATTGATTCAAGGATGCTTGTCTTTGAGCTGGTGCAAAGCCTGGAAGAAAAGAGCTGCTGCAGGAGCTGCAATCACAATTTGAAATGATGCAATTCCTTATTGTTATTAGACTGCAACAGCAAAATATTAGGGAAAAAATGTTTACCATGAAATTTAAACCTTTACAAACAGAAATGCATTGGTTTTAGGTAGTCAAATTTTCAGTCTATCAATGTTATTATTTTCAAATTTTGCATATAACATTCTAGGGTTTTTTTTACTATGCAGTCCATCTGTAACTGTGATGCCTTCCAGCATAGGGTGACTAGAAGTCCCCATTTACCCGGGACAGTCCCAGATTTGAGTCCTATGCCCTCATACCAGTAGATTTATCCCAAACCATTGATTTGTCCCAGTTTTATACAAAAAATGCCCTAGGTGTCCCTATTTTTGACAAATTTGACACCTTCCAACAATACAGAGGGTAATATATGGTTGTTTGTTTAGCTAAAATACAGAAAAGCATGCTCAATAATTACCGTAAGGCAAAAAAAACGCACTGACAGAAGCCCCTCAGATTATATACTGACCCACAAGTGAGTCAAGAATAAACAATGTTACAAGTTTATTTATACAAATCATTCCAACCCAGGTGCGTCCCTGTTTTTAATTTTGAGAATCTGGTCACCCTATACTCGAATGTCTCTACTAAAGTATAAAGTATCTATAGCAAGTACAGCAAAGCCCTAATTCAGACTTCCTTTCTAAATATTTTAAATTGTTCCAATGACTAAAGTAAAGTAAACTAAACAGGGCGGTAACAGCAAGTTAAAAAAGCCATCACTCTCCTGGTATCTCTAATTGTGTTGCTTCCTCTGCTCATGTATAATCCCTGGTTCCTCGCTTTGCCTTCATTAACAATAGATGAATTAATTAGAAAGCTTCACAGGATTTCAGCACAGTGAACCCAGGAGATAAAACACATCCTATTGCTCAGCCCTGCGCCCCAGCGTTTACTTTCCACTCTCTCCCCCCTCTGCTCTTAATTGTACTGTTTGCTTGTTGTGTCGATAGCAGGATTAATTTCACTATAGATCAGGATTATTGACCTTCTCGTCAATGTTATTTCATTTCTGTAAGGTGCTAATTATAGGGAACAGGGGAAAGCAAATTGCACTGTAACTTGCCTCACTTGCTTTCCAATAAAACAGAAAGAAAACAACATTAATTCCCCCTTAGAAAGCCCCCTCTGCTCTGTTAAATTTTCCTTCTATCTTCTTGCTCCCTATCTGGTGCATCTGAGGAGGACATTTGTGGAGACTGGTTTGGTTTTGATAGGACAACGTTGCAGTTAAAACACAGTTGACTATTGTGACTTATTCCCCTTCAGCCATTCTAGTCACACGCCTTGCACTTTTCTTGGCTTTCTGACTTCATTAGAGAGGGGAGGGTGCAGTTCATAAACAATTAACTGGCTGGATAAGTGATACACTCAAGTGCTAACAGACCTGAAAAACAATGCGTTATAAATTCCAGTAATTGAGTAGAGGGAAGTGAGTGGCGGGCAGCCCACAGATATGTTTGAGAATCACTGAGAAGCCCTGGAAGCTTCTATTGAATTTAGACATTTACATACAGTTACACACATCCAAAATCATTCATACTATAGTACTTAGTTCATCTACTGACCACACTATGATATTAATTTTTGCAAAACGTTAATATATTTTAAAAATACCATCAATGAGTTGCAATAAGTTGGCAACATTTACACCTTGCTTATTCTCCAGTTTAGTTCTTGCTCCGTGCTTTAGCTCTTTTAACATTCTGATCACTGTTGACTGTTTCTCTTCCAGTGGTGTACTTTAAAAGTAAAATGAACCATTTGGTGCGACGAGTATTTCAACTGGACTTCCCCGACCGTACCTCTTTTATCCAGCCTTTTGTCTCCCCTTCCCTCTTACAGTCCTCTAATGAACTGAAAGGTCAAAGCACTAATAAAACTATTAGCAGAAATGAATCTCTCAGATGTGTTAATGCACTTTTAATTCCTGTTAGCAAATTTCATCCCCCAGCAGTTTGCCGCCCGCTAATGAGAAATAAAACGCCCCGCTCTAGGGAAGGGGGATGGGGGGAATGGGTCGATGCTCCGGCTACTACCACAACAGCCTCACGCACACACACTGAGGCAGAGTGGTGTTATTCACGGACCGAGGCCTGTTTTCAGCCCTGTGATTCTGCAGGGTTAATTAAAGAGCACATCTCCATCTGTTCTCATTCAGCTCAGTGTCTCCATCAAACACACAAGACGCTCCTCCTGTGATGCTCTTTGTCATCCACAGCACAGAGGTACAGATAAGCATGCGTTTACTCAAGGACCTGCTCCTCTGACCTGGCTAATGAGCTACAGCCGGGCCGTGACCCTCATGTTGAGACTATCGCCCCATTTCTGAGTGAGTCACAGTCACTGCTCCAGTGTCACTAGAGCAGCTCTGTCGCACCATGAAGGGAAGTCAAGGTTCAGCAGACCACCATGTTTTTCCACTTAAGCCTGGAAAAACACTTTTCAGCCATCTACATCAGTCAATTATTAATAGATTCATTCAATCATAATATAATGTTTTACTGTGTAGGGGGCATAAATCACTGGGTTTTACTGACCATTTAAGAGCCACATAAGGACAAACATTTCTAAAGTTAACAACAATACAAGTGTGTTTGTTTATTCAGTCATAACATAGTATGGGCTTGGTGTGACTTTATTTAGTCCCGTTATAAACTTTATCAACTTTTAAGATTTAACAAAAAAGAAATGCAACAGTACTATGCATAATATTGCTTCTCCCATATACAATATTTACACATACTCTACAATAAATGTCCTGTAAGATCAACAGCAGTCGACAGCAGTCACAAAAAGTCTTTTAACATTAACTTGAGAGGAAATTGAGAATATAAGGCAATCAAAGCAAAGCAATGAGGGGCCAAGACCCTCTATTACCCAGCTGAGCCTTTTAATCAATAAAGAGATAACAGATATTTTAATCAAAGGCATATTTCCTTGTTTGGCTAATGCTTCTGCCGCCACTGTGCACATAATCTTTAAACGCTGAAAAGGATGCATAATGCTCTCCCAGTGAGCCACTCATCCATACACAAAACAGAAGCAGTCAGCAGAAACCCACACCAGCCTGGCCTCGCACACAGACACTCCATAGACGCCAAATTACATTAAGACGGCCATATTAAGGGCAAATTGCATCCTGTAAACTAGAATATTATTTCAACACACACATACCACCTCAACACACACACAGCAGTGCCTTGCCCTGGGCTCGATACATATTGTTGTAAACAGTGCTATTAACGTGTGGCTATTTGTTGGACATGCAGCCTTCCTCTGGCTGTGCCTAAAGACTTCCAATGAAATTACGGGGGTAACTGGAGCCCCGCTGGTTCGCTAAACTGTGCGCACACCGGGTGTAGAAGTGGTGAGCAGACTAGATCAGATTGCAGGGGCTAATGGGTCAAATACCAGCTCACGCCAAATTGAGCGATAAAGCTTACATTTAGCACTGTGTTGTGATGGAGTGTGACTGGATGAGGGCTAATCCACTTCACCCGCCTACATCAAAGTCTATGAGAGAAGATAAGACGCAGTTACAGTGCATGTTAGTTTGCACATGAGCTGGGTGTCCAGAAGCAAACAGCTGCAGCTGTAATGGTGATTCATGTCCTTCGTCAGGCGCAGTGACAGCGGGCTTCGATCCCTGCTCAGAGCACTGTGGCCAGGCTCCGGAGCACGGACATCATCATAACTGCTCAGGGAGTGTTGGAGCGTTGACACATTGATCGGGCTGCAGTTAGGAGATTTGATAGATTGACCTCATACCAAAGACGTTAAATAGTCAAAGAAGGAGGCCGATCAAGCGGTCGGGGCAACGAAAGATATTAACTGGATTTGACTGAGCAAGATTCAAATCATGTAAATAAGTTTTAGACCAACATAAAATAACATAGAATCTATATTAATTTAGTCAACAGTTCAAAAGCCTCCAACCAGAGGTAAAGACATCCAGTACCATAAAGTTACATACAAAAGTAAAAATATACAATAGCATCCATGCTTAGATTCCCTGCCCCCTCAGTAGTAAAAGTAGTGAGCAGAGCAACTCATGAGTGGTGAGGCTGAGCCTAACCTTGTGGCTTCTTTAGGCCCTGTGGGACTTTGGGGCCAGGAAGGACCAAGAAGGCTACAAGCTCACACTAACGATGGAGGAAACCATGTCCGGTCGGCTGCAGCCTGAGATGGAGCGGAGAAGCCTGCACCATTGTTCTGCCAGCCCAGTGACAGCTGGTGATTTAGGACCCAGGCTTCTCCGGAGCGTTAGGAGCAAGGGAGGTCAGAGAAAGGCTCCACAGGCACCCTTCAACAATCCTACCCAAATCCCTCCATCCATGAGATGGCAGAATGAATCATGGCTGACCCACCTGGAGGCCTGCTTCTGGCCTTTCTCCACCCAACACCCCTCCTCTCCCTGAACAAACATGACAAATCTGGTGTTTATTTACTTTAAAAGACTTGTGGAAAGAGTAAAGGGGCAGATAAAAACTGTGTAAAATCAATACAGAGTTAGCATTGCTGCCCCTCTGCTGGTCCTCCTGTCCTAGCAGTTCAGTAAACTGCTGCTTTGGGCTAATAAGGTCTCCAGGTGTAAGGGGCGCAGGTGGTTCAGGAGGTTTCACAAAATGGGAAGAACAAAGAAAAAGGGTGTGTAAAGCATTGACCACTGTAGAATAGAATTACAATGTTATATATCAAAGTGACCAATATTAATGCCATTATTATAGCCTATTGAGAAAACAATTGGGACATTGTCATAATTTTATATTTGTAACAGTACAATGTACTTGGCTAGGTTTCTTGCCAAGCCTTTTTGTACTGTGTGAGTGCAGAGTGAAGACATGAAGATAACTGGTCTCCCTGTTAGACTGTCGCCAGCAGGGCAGTCAGCAGTGCACGGACAAGGCATGTGCTCCGCCTCATGACAGGAGAAACAGATAAGGCCTGCTCTTGGGCAGAGGGAGGGTGGCCATCACACTGAGTCCCAAAAAGAAATAGCAGCAGCAACCCGTCAAGGTTTCTGTCATAACCTACATCACATCTGCCGACCATCCCATCCCTGGCAAACCATGCACGGTGCACGCTGTTGTGGCCAAGAATGAGAGGGCTGGAAAATAGGAGTCATTGTAAACCATTTTCTGCCCTAAAGCCCCCACCCCTACCATCGCCTCCATCTCCACCCTTCTTCTTCCCAACTCTTCCTCAAGACAAATGGCTCCGGGGCAATGACAGAGTGCCTGGTCCACAAATCACTAGCGGCCGGTCTGCTCGTCCACTGCTTCCTCTTTCCTCACTGCCTCCCCCAATAGCCAACCTCGCTCCTCCCCGCCCCTCCCCACCCAAGCCCTCCATTAGTCATGTGCACACGGGCTGCAGCCAGCGTCGTAATTAGACAAGGACAAATCGCCAGCCACGGACACGGACGGGTTCGGCCGCTAAATAAGGCCCCGTTACCATACCGACCGGTGGGCGGCAAGAAAGGCCAAGGAGAGGACCGAGGTGTGCAGAGAGATGAGGTGAGGGTCAGCACTGTCCAATACACCTTGAGATCCCATTGGCCCAGCCTGGTGGGAAAACTAATTTATAATCATACAGCTTTGAACATTCCCACCCTCCAAACGCCTTCAGATCTTAACCTCTCCACACAAACAAATCTTCAAACACCAAGAAGTAGCAGTTTAACTTATTGTAAGGCTCAGCTTAGGTCTACATCCAATCCTCTGTCAGTAAAAGCACATGGTTTGAGGTTCAGACATTGGAGGAAGACATTTTTACTATATTTTGGGTTAAATGGCTTTGATAAAATGTGTGTTTTGAAAATTAAGATGGATTAATACAAGGGGAAAAAAGTTATTTTTGTCATATAACTCAACACTAATTATGTGTAATGTTAAAATGATAATCAAAAATTAGAGTCAGGTAAGATTTGTGCAAATAAACTGCTGTCAACAAAACATAAATGAAGTAAAAACAAATGTAGCAAAGATTGAAACCACAGAGGAGTATCCGTAACAATTGCTTTGGCCAGGTCAGAGCAGTAACACATTCCCTGGACAGAAGGGGGTTGACAAAAAAATGACCACCTCACAGGCATGGCACGGTTCAACAGAGCAAACCTTATCGATCGGCTCCTAATTTCTTAATTAGTTTTTATTGGATTTCATAATCGTCATCAGAAGACATCAAAAGAAACACGAAAGCCAAGCATTTTTTTTGCAATCCTCAACATAATTTCTAAACTGTGAAAATGAAGTTGGGTATTCAATTGCAAGTCCCCAGCTGTGAGCGCGACCCTGTTTTTTTTACTTGTACACCAGGGCTCCTTGGACAGCAAATGCTGCACAAACACGCCATTTCTCCCATGTGCAGTAACTGATGTTTAGCATTGCACATTTTCTGCATGATCTGCTGCTATTTGTCACACTGAGGCTCTTTTTCAGTCATGCCACACTTGTAGAGTTGGGCTATACAAAAGCTAAGGCAGATACGGAGATAGAAGAAAACACTCTTCCCTGCTGAAACTCATTTTGGTCAAAAGGTCAGCTGTGATTGCTGCTTTCCAACTTTGTCGGAGATAAAAAAAAAAATAAAAAAAAACCTTTGCATTCTTGGACTTTTTTGCTGAAATTGTGCCTCAAAGCTTCTGCTTTTATTACGTCACATTTGAAAGAAGATTCTGTGACCAAGATCAAATAAGTATGAACACTTACATGGACTTGTATGCAATATCAAACCTTTTCCTTTTTCCTTTCCCTAAATCCATACACATGGAGGGTCAACTTAAAGTACATTTCCCTTTTGTGAAATGCAATCAGAATGTTTACAAGCACAGGCAACTCCAAGTATGCTCTTGATCTGAAATCAAGAAAACCGCTCAGGCCACTCCTGTCACAGTCTACATGCAAGTCAAAGAGTCAAACAGGGGGCTAAGAGACATTCAGGTGTATCTAGTAATTTAGCATTAGCGGTAAAACTTGATAGCTATAATTGCTGATAAAAACAACTAAAATACATCTACTCTGAGTTAGTGATTTTTAGATATGCTAGGAAATGCGTTGCTCACAAGTTATTTGCTCTATGCAGCACAATTCATCACATAGAAGCTCCAGAAGTTTTGCATTTTAATATAGTGTTATGGCTTTCTTTATTTTAAATCTTTATTTGTATTGTTATGGATCCTCAAACCAAAACAATGAAACAACACAATCAAGTCCAATGGAGGGGCCACTGACTCATTGTTTATCTAAAATTAGTGAGTTAATAATTGCCTGGCTGTTTCTTGACCAGTGCTTAGAGTACAACCAGATTGCTTCAGATGTTCTCTAGGAGACCTGATTCACAAAAGCCCCACTTGATGTTCCACTTTTACATGCATTTTAGATTTCCTGTCAAAATCAGGGCTAGGGATTTGGCTTTCCTGAGCCTCTTTTTCATTGGCACAGTTCGCTTGGGGCCACCCCCAGAGTCTGTCTGTTTGGTGCGGCTCCCTTCAGCCGAGTTGTATTTCCATGGTTCGGACACAGCTCTGGGTCCAAGGGCAGAGCTCTGCTCTATGCTCTGAGACACTGACTATGTTCACATGCACATAAAAATCTGATCATTGTCCAATTTCTGGAGCTTAAAGATGATTTAAAAGACATGAAAACCTCTAAATCTGATGTGAGTAATCAGAGGGGCCATAACTTAGAAATAAGTTGATGTTTGCTGTTTATGTCAATTTATTAGTCTTATAACTTCTGGTCGTGGGGGACCGAGGGAGCGGCTGGCTGGTGCTTGGGTGTGTGATCCGGATGGCCATCTGGATCCGGGGTTCTTTGGGGGTTTGTATGGTGGACAGGGGTGCTTGGACGGGGGCAGCATTGTCTGGGTGCACCTCTGGTTTTGCTGTTATTGTTGCTGTAATTTGAACCTGGTCCTTCTCCCAATGTTTTTAGTTTGTTTTTAATGCATCATTTCTTAGTTAGGGCAAGCTGAATATCTACACTTAGGCCTGCAGGACAATGTCCTCCTTTTTAATGCATTTAGACACAATATATATATATGTACATATATATATAGCATACACATATACACAATATAGGGCAACACAGGATAAGAAAAAATGTTGGGAGAAAGGGGAAAATAGGACAATAGATCAGCAGCGGTGATGGTGATGGACGGGAGGTGCGCCTGGGTGCTCGTTGTCCCTTCTGGGTGCAGCGGCTGTCCCTGTGTGGTCCTCTGGAGGATTCCTGGGTGCTGGTGGTGGTCTGTTTTTGCACTCTGAGTCTGGCCGGTTGCTTCCTTCGTGTCGCCTATGGCGGGTCCTGGGGGTGTTCGACTCGGGTACGCTGGCTGCCCTTTTCGGCTGTCCGGTGCATGGATGGGGGGGCGGGTGGACGTCAGTGCGGGCTTGGCCTCCCCGGCAGAGGTTGTAGGCAATGAGAGGAGAGTGGTGATGGTGGTGGGGAGGGGACGCTGGTGCAGATGGGGGAGATGGAGAGTCGCGAGGAGGGAGGGTTTGGGGAGGGGAAGGAGGGAGGAAACGGGAGTGTGTGCCCTGTCTAGGCTACCCCACTTTGTGGGACACAGCCCTGGTATATAGATAGATAGATAACTTCAAAAATCTGATAATAATCAGATTTTGTGTGCACATGTAACCACAGCCACTGACATCACCCAAACATATCTAATCCTTTCCTAATAAATAAAATATAAATCATAGCTGAATTCACCTTTTAATCATAAGGCCGATGTCAGCGATTTACAAAAAGACATTTAGTAATTTCAAGTTTGTGGAAGTGAGACGTGGATAAAGATAAACAAAACTTCTTCCTGTTCATTTCTCATTTATTTAACTTCTCTGCTCCTCTATGCCACACAAGACTATAGGTTTGTTTCACATTAGATGTATTATGCATGGGAAATATCAGATTTTTGATATTTACACAAGTGCCATCCATTAATAAACAGGATAAAGCTGTTGCTAGAGCATTAGCTTTGTTTTGCGAAGCATGTTGGCTCAATATATAAGTTGCCATAACAGAGGTTTATCACAAGATCAAGTCAGCGGTTGGTGAGAAATTATTATTTTATGTTTAGGTTTACGTCTTGAGTCTCCATTTTCTTCTCCAATCATCTTGTTTCCATCTGTAGCCACGCCTTAGCTAAAGCAACCCGGTAGCTGGCCCACACTGGCCACTGAAGGAGCTAGTACCCTCCAGGGTTCACTTCGTACCCCTCAAACAGGACGGTAAAGTTCACTTTAGACAGTGGAGACACTTGTGGCCCATACCAAACTGCTCCAAAGTGAAGCAGTGGAAACAAGGCTCTGGTGTCTGGCAGTGTGAGTTTGTGCCAGCCCCTCTGCTGTCAAAACCCAGAGTTGGTGTAATAATCTCTAATATCAGCTTGCAATTGTTGTTGTTTACAATGATGCTACATCAGAGATCAAACATAAAATGTGAATTTGATATCAGTACCAGTATTGAAGTATTTGATAACAGTTAATCAGTGGAATAGTTGATCTCGTAAGATATCTTATAATTTGGGGTTTTGAAATATTTACTTACACCAACTAAAGTTTCATCTTTTAACCCACTGACATATGTTGGCATATTTTCTTCTAGTTTTAAATGATACCAAACCAGACACAAAATGACAAGGGCTACACTTTAACAAGGCAAATGATCTCTTCCTGCCTAAAAGCTTCCTCTTATGTTCCTGTTTTGTTCATGTCACAGCGATACATGAGACACACCGCGGGACACTAGCAATACAAGCTTAAATCCCAGTGAAGATGTTTTTGGCCTTGATCAGGGGGCACATCGATCCTTGGTTGATTCCCTCTCAGATATGTCTTATTTTATTAGTGGCTTCGGCCTTCTGCTGCCCCATTCCACTGTGATCAATACCAGCATGGAGAAAGACCATATTTTTCTCACTTTTAGTGCCTTAACGCTGTTTAACCGTTTCACCTGATAAACGACAGGCCCTCCCCAAACACTGATTTCCTATTGATTTCTCCCTCATTCAGCCATCACTCCCTTGGTCACCAACCCCCATTGTTTTATCTCCAGTTATCGCCTTTTGTGTCCCTATGCACAGCTGCTGCACCAAGACACAGAAACGGCACACTGCCAGCTTTACACATGTTGTAGGTCAATACAGTGAATAATTCAAATATGTGCATTTATAACCTTTATTCATGTTTAGAACCTCAACAGGACACACAAAATCTTTTATTACAGCTGAATCAAGGTATATTTTCCAAAACTTGCAGTAAAAAGTACTGCTTAGCGTAACATGGACCAGTTTACCTGGAAGCCTGAGAGTCAAGAAAACTTTATCTGAGGGCCAAATTTGGTCCCTGGGCCATACTTTAGACAAGCCTGCAGTAGAGGTTAGTCATACAGCCATATAGTTCTTCCTTTGGTTCGTCAAACTGTTTTATTTGTTAAAGAATTCTGTCTCACTGGATGGGATGTTTAACAAAAATGCATTACTGTGTTACTTGCTCTTATGTGAAGGTGCACTAATAACTTTTTAGTGCACCAGAAAAGTTATACAGCGCACCTCTAAGTACGCTGTCTGAGTAAATATGGAACATAAATCATACAACTAAAGACTATATTTGGTATGAAGCTGTATATTAGCCCACCCCAAAAGAGCGTGAGAAAACAGGTAAGAAAAAAAATATGTGGTCTTATATTTAGTTTGTTTTGAATCAAAGTAGTACAACAACCTAAAATAATAGATCTTTTATTTATTAGCCTCAAACACTACTGTAGCTGCTGGCCCCCTAATGCAGTGTCCATGAGAGGGATATGGAGCAGGATAAAATGAACCCTTGCAACAGATGCCATGACAACTTGGAGGCAGACAGCTCCATCCATCATCCACTGTGGTCCTGACGATCGAGGCAGGGCTTGGACCAAGGCACAGGATGCACTGGGACGTCCAACAGGGCAACACAGATCCACTTAAGCACTTGGACTGGAAGGGATGTTACTCTGCATTCACTGTGCAAAATAGATTCTATTTTTTCAAAAAGTAAATACTATTTAAACTAATTTTGTAAAATACTGTCTTGATAAACAAGAAATGAAAGAAGTGTATCAGATTTTCAAACCCTGAAAGGGTATTTCCTAACCCCTCAAATATACCCGTTTGGGGGAAAACACTAAACGTACTCATTTAGAAAAAAAAAAGGCAGGTACCCCAGTTTTTGGATAGTTTTTGTATTCACGCAAACTTCAAACGTATAATAAAGTTTATATAGCTATTTACTTTACTGCCACAAGTGGATTTACAGCTATAAAGGTTAAGTTGTATCTATACAAAAATGTTAGATTAATCATTTGAAAAAACTTACACACAAGGCTTCCAACCCATAAATTGCAATTTTACAATTTACGATTAAATTAGAAGAAAGTTTTACAATCACAAACACTGACCATGACTTTATGGAACTTGGAATGTTTTTCTGAGAACACAGTGCAACCAAGAAGTCTACCAAATGTCCCCACTGTAAGGACCATATCTAGCACTGTAGCCAGAGCTTGAGCACCAACTAGTGTATGTGGAGTTCCACTGCTAGGAAAGCCTACCCCAAACACATTAATCATGAGCAGGGGAGTGTAAAATTCAATCGGCTCCTTCCATCCATTTCACATGAAGCAGACTGAAGGCCGGCCTTGTAGTGCCTTAGAATGGAGGGATGAAAAAAGAGGGGAAAAGAGAAAGAGGAGCTCCCTACACTTCATCAGAGCCCCTACTTCATAACAAATGGAGTGTCTCTCTGGTGGAGTAGTGCCATCAGAAACACGCGTTCTCTCTATCCATTTAATCCCGCGCGCTGGAGGAAGGGTCAGGGAGGTGCTCACAGCCGCTCGCCGCTTCCCCAGTCACACAGTAAACTACCTTTTAGGAATTGTTTCTCAATAAGAAATGATCAGTCCATTTATCTGCACCGGGCGGGCCTGTCTCTTCACCCAGACCTCCAATATTTTTCGTTTGACCTGATCAGGGCTATAAACTAGGCCGAGACACTTTCAATTTGTCACCCTGGGAGGCACCTTCCAAGTCCCATGCTACTGATTGCATCCTCCCCGCAGATGTAAAAATTCCTCCCAGGCTCGAAATCTTTTATTTATTCTTTTGTCATGCGAATACACCTGCTAAAAAATATGAGACGGCATGAAATATTCAGCTGAGAGATGATAACCACTCACTTTCACCCCCCTTTTATAAGTGCAACAACATACTAAAAATCCATTTGTGTATAGTAACTTATACTATTATAAAATTAAATTAGGACAATTGTGAAAACTCACAAATTCTAGGGCATACTTTGAATAGTTTTCTTATACTGTCAAAACTTCTTTATGACCAGACCTTATCAGCAATACAGTACGAAGCAACATTTCAACACGGCTTACTATAAAAAATAAGAAAATAAATATTTGAATTTAATTATGTCAAAATAGCATACAAGCACCCAACAGAGTCCTAGAATACAGACTATAATCTGGTCTAGATGGTCTTAAGGTCGTACGTTCATTAAAAAGAAAAATATTAACCCCACTGTTTTCTTTCAAAACACGAACAAACTTTGAACGGGGGTAATTACAATTCACACATGACTTGTGTTCCTATCAGAGCCTCTAAAATTGTTAAACATTCCTTAAATTGGACAAAACAGGTCAATGATTTTACAAAAGCATTGAAAAATAGTTGGTTAACTTAACACCATGTGACAAGCCTGTTTTGAGTTAACACAATATGGATCACTGAGCGAGGGTGACCACCTCAAATTGTAGATCAATAGGGACACACTGTTGAACGCGGTGAGGCATGGAGGGATGAAGGGAATTTAAGTTCACATATAATAACTGCAAAAACACCTTGAATGCACGAAGGGTTTGGAACAGCAAAAGGTGCCAACATTTACAACCCTGAAAGCCAGTACACCTAAATACTTTTGATTTCTATGACGAAAAAAAAAATATTATTTGTCCTATACAAATGTCACTTTTTATAATTCACGTGGAGTCAATGAAAAAGTGGGAGACGTCAGGGGCCTGAATGGCTTTGCAGAACAACCAAAGGAGGGACAGTGGTGGTCACCCTATGCTGAGTAGGACTGAAAACCAATGTAAAAACTCACCTTGTCCACTTCCCTTTCATTGGCATCAACGATGGACAGGCATGTCAAGTCAGATAACACCAGCCTAGACAACATTTTCAAAAGTGAGAGGTTTGGGATATGTTTATTGTTTTCATATTTAATTAAGTGATAAAGTGTAGAAATTAAAGACTGCTGACATGTTTTCTAAAAAGAGTGAAGTTGTTTCTTCACCCATAATTAGCTTGCAACAATGACAGCTATGCTAACCAACCCTAAATGTTAATAGAGTTGTATAACAAGGCCTTTGAAGTAAAAAGGGTAAAGGTACTTTACCGTTCATCAAGTGAAGATTGTCATTCATTGCTGACTTGGGCAATAATATCAAAATTTGGACATGAAATTGTCAAAGTGTGTCGGAGTCAGGGCGGAGGACGGTTGAGCTGTTAGCCTGCTCCGGGAAAACGCGGGAAAAGAGAAAAGAGTTGCGTCACGTGGATGACCTCATCACGTTACGGCCAAACTCCTCTAAAAAGTCTAGAAGAGATTTGGTAGATTTTAATTAGGCCAGTTATTTGTAGAATGACTTAGCCTTACCATATAGCTTACTTTTCCTGCAATGCATGGTTTGATTGTTTGGTTGATATAATGATTGATTGATTGATTGATTGATTGATTGATTGATTGATTGATTGATTGATGATTGATTGATTGATTTTTATTTTGAGTAATAACTTATATAACTTGTATCTCATATCCACAGTAATATTTTAAATTGCAGAACACAAAAAGAAATGTCTTCATAAAAAGTAATTTTGTATATGATATATGATGCACATATTTATGGGATTCAACTGCCTGATACGTGCAGCATATTGAGGACGTTATCTCATTCAAAATGTGTCATATTTTCTAATATGACACATTTCTCATCTCATCATTCTGAAAGCCATGGTCATGGATAGTAATGTAATCAAATTTTGAAACATCACATGGCATGATTATGCAACTACTGCACGTCTAAAAGAGCATTTACCAGATAAAGCCTTTAGCCTGTATATTCTACAGACTATGGATCCTAGGATATAGCAATACACTATTATAGACTAAATCATTGTTTGAGGGTGAGTAAAGGCTCTTCTGTAATGGTTCGCCATTCCTTCTGTATTTGTTTTCAGATTTGTTTGTTTGTCAAATACGATCATGTAAGTTTTGTGTTTCATTTCAAACTTCTGTCATATCACTACTATTAAATGCCACTGGAATACATGCTATTATGATGTACTACTGACATCTTGTGGAAAAGTTGAGTCCTACATCAAAAAAGCACAGAGGTGAGTGGAATATTATCACACTTTAACTGAAACTAATACTTCCACGGGAGCCTTGAATGAATTCAATATAAGTCCATTGTAATAATGTTTTATTGGGTGTGAAGAGAGAAGGGCACAGAGAGTATTCTTACAATACAGTTACGGTTTTACAGATCCAAGTGTCAGCACAGATGAGATTTGCCATTTTGTCTCAACATGAAAAGACTTCAAGTACAGTCAATTAAGGTATTTAGGCTAGGTGCAGTTTAACATGCAACTCATCCCTGTCTAAGTAATCAATACGTTTACCCTACTCTATTCTAAAGTTTGTTTCCCTGTGTTGAAGTACAACTTTTAGTTTATATTAGAACAAGATATTGACTGAAAAAACATGCAGACATAAGTAAAATTCTGTGACTTTATGGCTTTAAAGCTAATCCCATCAAGAGTAATACAACAGCATTTTTTTTCACAGAACGCATCAGGCTGAAACAAAACATAAATGTTAAAGCTACATGCAGTGAATAAAATACTGCAAAATCTTTTTTCACTCACATCAAAATGTTGGCCAATGTGATATAAAGGCAAGATTGTGAGTTGGCTCAAATCTAGAGGTTTTCTGCAACATACACCTGTCAATGTGCATCACAATAGAAAACTACTACATTCAATTAACACAGGGTAGTAAGAATAATTAAGTGTTCATTTTTTTCAGTTTAAAGGAATAATGTTGCTACTTCCAAGACATTTAATTTTTCATTTTATGTAAGCCATAATCTAAAATGCACTGGAAATATCTCACTCTGAATCTTCCCATTAGTAATTTCCAATTAAATTCAGCAATTAGCTTTAAAGTGGCATGCACATTATACTGTATATGGAGAAGCCTTTTATAAATACTGCAAGTTTTTACTTCTCTTATGATTCTGTGTTATCATAAAACAAACGGCACTTTATCTGTGGGTTTAAATTCACAGCTTTACATTTATAGTGTTAACATAGGATATTTGCACATTCCATTGTCTTGAAATGTGAAATAAACGGACTAAAACTGGCACTATATGGTGACAAGGCCGATATCTTCAAGCTAGGTTGTTTGGAGGCATTTCAAAGGTCGCAAATAATAATGGGTATTAAAAGTTAATTTCTTTTATCTGCATCAAATTTAAAAAAAACGATTTAAATGAACATCTAATGCAATTATAAACCTAAAGGCACTCAAAGTGAAACCTCCTCACAGTCAACGATCGTTCATTATTTCTCATTCAAAAAAAAAAAAAAAATACTGAAGCCAAGGTCCAGGTGTGGCACCTTTACATGGCTTGAACCTGCTCTAGTTATGTACACATTAGGATTTACCTGCTATACTAAACAGTCAGCTTCAAACATCTTCTATTACTTCTTCTCATTGTCACAGACAAATCAAAGTAAAGGAAGCAGCTTTTCGTGCAGACCAAATATCAGTCATTAGCTTCTGTTTCAGCACAGATCAATGGAGAGAATGGCTTGTGCATGTGGACCATAAATATAGGCTATAAATACATTTATATACAATGAAATGGAATGATGAATGGTGGCAGCTGGAAATCAGGGCTTCTAAATTAGATGGGATGGCAGAAGTTACAACACCCGGGACCTCTTACTGGCCAGGGAACCGTGCTGAAACAAAGCAGAAGGTACAGATTAAAATCTAAACATTTATTACAGTCTTCTCCCTAGGTGTATGATGAAATGTGACGCCATCATAGAATACTATGTGACTTTTCTCCATCATGGTATTAAATCAAGTGCATTCAATTAAACGCAAAATGGCAAATAATTTGGCTTCAAATAAGAAGTAAGAATAAAGACATTTAAAATAATCTAGACCCATTAAGTAAATACATCTTAATTAGTTAATAGTGGGGGTAAGTTTGCACTAACCTTAGCCTGTTTGTAAAAGTGTGGAGCCAACTCAACCAACCAAGATGACTCAACAGCCGTCACATCCCTCATGTAGTACTTTGTTGTTTGGACCACTTCATTAAAAACAACCCTTAAAAATAATACCACTATTGTGAGAAGAAGTTAAAGATTTAACTTCAAGATTTGTACATGACAAATATTACCCACCATTTTGGTGGTTTCTCGCCATACAACACAGAATTGGGGTGAATATGGAGCTCACGATCATCACGTAAAGTTCTGTGGAAAATTTAAAAACAAAAGATGTTAGATTATTCAGAGCCAATAATTTACTTAATTACTTAAATTTCTGGAATAAAGTTGAATTTGAGACTGGTAGTTTTCTCTTAGGTGATCATTTGTAATGACATCTACCTCATCCTGAAACAACTCTAAACGTTCAGATACAAAGCAGCACAACTGAACCAGTAACCTATAAAAGCAGATGACAAAGGCCAAGAGTGTCTGACCCAGAACTAGCAACAGTTGGTCGTTCTTTCATAATAGTACTGTACATTAATCGATTGATTTGTTCTCAGTGGATGATGTATGGGAAACAGTGCATTACCTGTATGAACCAGAGTGGTGAATTCGGGCGGCATTGGCAAAAAACCCAGACACAATGCACCTCAAGATCACATCTGGGTCACCTGTGAGAGGGAATATAACGTGTTAAATATGTCAACATTACTTTATTCTTTCCCATTCTTTAGGTGTGCCTCAGGCCAAAGCCAGCAACTATGAGCTATAGGTCAGTTCATATGTCTTGTCTTCAGAAAGTGCCAATAAACAAGAGCCCACAATAACACAGATATATATTCCACTCAGAATTAAGATTTGATATTTGCTAAAACCACAAATGTTTTACCTTCACTGGACGTCTTTGGCACCTTAAATTTGTTCATAAGACGTCGCAGCTGTTCTCGCACAGTCAGCGCTCTCAGCAGTCCCTTATAATTCAGAAAGTGTTGCTGGCACCACTGGGAGCTTTTTTGATGCTGGAAAGACAAACAAAACTATTCAACAGAGAAATATGTGATGGCTGTGCAAGGTAAGCTGATAGCTGGATAATTCGTGTTAGACTTCATGGAGATGAAGTTATTAAAACCAGATCATTCCCACGTATACAGGAAAGATGTGAATATATTTGGAAAATGATGGCTGGGATTACAGGTGTCCGACAGCAGGCCAAGACCTTAAGAAAAGATAGAGGGGGTGTACTTAAAGAGGACATGATGCTGGTTGGAGACCATGCAAATATTGGATAGAGAAAGCATCACTATAGGACACCTGAAGGAAAACATTCACCAATAGCACATAAGGTCAAACATTAGTAAGAATCAGCACTAGAACTAAAAGTAAACATTACAAATTACTTCAAAAATGAATTCATCCAAAATATTACCTTTATAAATGCTTCATAAACATTTAGCATTGTGAGGTGGTCTCCTTCTGCTACAGCAAATTTCCGGTGCTCTCGTGCCTGTAGGGTTGAGATAGAACATGTCATAATTTACCGACTAAAGTGGTGAGAAGGTGATTCACTGAAATGTTTTACCCAACATATTTTTACTTACAGCTACTTTTTTCTGGTTGGGAGGAACAACAAATATATTCTGAATTTGCATCATTGCTGCAATAGTGACAATTTCTTTAGAGCACCCAAAGTTTCCAGACTCAAGAAGCATCTTTGCAAACATTGGGCTGAGGGGAAATTCAGCCATCCGTAACCCCATAGGATCAGTCAAGCGGCCATAATGATCCAAGCCTGGGAAAAGACAAAACCAGTAAAATGAAATAGTCTTGAGTTAACACCAAAATTAAATTTTTTTGAAACACCCTTAATAATATAATTTGGCTTTTTTTTTTTAAATACAAGTGGATTTTATACCTCCCAAAGCATAGAGCAACTCCAATGCTTGAACCATAGTCTGAGCGGGCGGAGGCTGCAAAAAACAGTTTCTTTACATCCTTGATATAATAACAAGTATTCATCAACAGTTTTCTTGAATATTGCCATATTTAAATAGATTGAGCACTTCTGAATTGGCTAAGAGCTATTTCAACTAATTAAAATGCATAAGAACATTTGATTTCACAGTGGGTGCACACATTACATGAGGCTATGGCAGCAAAATGAGCTACTCACGGAGAGAAAACTGAAGCGCAGCACATTGTCAATGCCTAATGCTTTGAGCTGCAGGATGACAGGAGCCAAATTGGTCCGCTGCATCTCTGGCACAGTCGCAGCAGGCAGTTTCTCATAGTCCTCCTCTGTGAAAAGGAACACCAGTGGAAATCAAAGATAAATAATAGAATAAAATAGCACTAGGCAAACTAAAGTACTGAAGTCCCAGTTGCTTTATTTCCTTGAAACCGTTCTTGTAGATCAGTTAAATTTCAGCTTTAATCACACTCTATACACTTTTGCTAACATTTGAGAAATCCATTTACCTGTGTATAACCTAAAACATTTGCCTGGTCGGTTTCTTCCAGCTCTCCCAGCTCTTTGGCTTGCCGAAGCTTTGGAAATTGGCGTAACAACCAGCGATTCAAAGGCAGTGCGAGGGTTATAAGCCCGCAGTTTCACAAATGCACAATCAATGACAAATACTATTCCATTTATGGTAATGGAAGTCTCTGCGATATTTGTAGCCACCACAACCTATAAAATACCAGTACAAATTATTAGATAATGAATTATGGTGCTGATTTGCTATTGTAGTGTATGATGTGTAAATCACCTTGCGGACATTAGGGGATGTCCTTTCAAACACTTTCATCTGATCAGCATAAGGCAGTCCAGAATACATAGGCAAAATTCTGAGATGTTTCTTCATGCCATATCGAGACAGAGTTCGTGCTTGCTCCACTAGAAGAGACACAACCTTTTCCACCTCTTCCTGAAATATTACACACATAAAACTGGTAAAATAAACACATTTTGTGCAATCCCAGTTTAACCATTACAGCCACAAACCTGCCCAGTAAGAAATGCCAAAACGTCTCCATCATCCTCTGTCTCATGAATTTTCAGCACAGTCTCCACAGTAGCCTTCACATAGTCTGGCACAGGACTGTAAACAAAAGGGACATTAAACAGTAATCATTACACTATGATCACACAGCAGACATCATATTTTCAGTATATTAGTTCTATACCTGATAGTATAGAAAATATCCACAGGAAAGGTGCGTCCTTCAACTGTCAGAATGCCACACGTGTCTTTATTGGGATCACCAGATTCATTCAAGTTGAAAAACTCATGGAATTTCTTAGGAAAAAATATTATTTTGAGAAAGGGATATAGTTACTATGAGCCAAATACAACAATTTTATAATATTTAAATTGTTTGAAAGTTGAGTGTGTTTTTCTTCCTCTTAAAAAGAAATGAGCTTACAACAGCAGCAAAGCTAAATCTGCATGTATGGATAAAAGACTATTTGTGATGAGAAGTTTTATCAACCATTTGCGCTGACACCTTTTTTTCTCAACATGCTCAAGGCCTGCTTTTGTCAGTCTTTCATCTATGTTTGTCAGATGTCAGATCAAAGGTACATGATCTGATATATTATCAGGTAATTATTTTCTCTCAACACAAGCAAATCTGCCCATCTTAATAGTGCTGTCACCTTGGCATCCAGGGTAGCAGAGGCTACAATCACCCGCAGGTCCCGTCGCTTCTTTTGAATCTAAGGAATAAGCAACAATACTTTAAGTGCTAGAATACTTGCAGCAAGCACAACTGTTTTTTTTTCCTTTTTAGCTAGCACTTACCTTCTTTAGTAAACCAATGGCTATATCTGTATAAAGGGTTCTCTCGTGTGCTTCATCCAGCATCAAAACACTGCATATGATAATTACAATGTTAGAACAATGGTATAAACAAAAAAAATGAGTTGATAGCATTATCCAAATCCAAATCCACTTTATTCATATAGTACATTTTTTTAAACAAAACTGCTTCCAAAGTGCTGCACTTTATCATTTACCTGTATTTCTTCAAAAGAGGATCCGCCATCATCTCCCGCACCAGCATCCCATCTGTAAGAAACTAAAACAAAGTATAATTAAAAGATTAAAAATGAAAAGTCAAAATACTACACAGATGTGCCAAACTACCTTTATTCTTGTTGCTTTGGGATCGGAACAGTCATCAAAACGTATGGTATACCCAACCTCATGGCCCAAAAGAGCCCCTCGTTCCTCTGCAACGCGACCTGCCACCTATGTTGACCATAGTAAGCAAGAATAATGTTTAATCCAAGAAGTTAATAAGGGATAGTTGGGACATTATTGAAGTTCTTACAGAGATGGCTGCCACACGACGAGGCTGTGTGACCCCAATCACTTTTCCTTCTGCAGCCCAACCAGCTTCCAGCAAGTACTAAAAGGCATAAGCATTTTAATATGAAGATTGCATGCGATATAAGACAAACTTGTTAACTCTGCATAAATTATAATATGGCTTGTAGTGTCAAAAAACAGTTGAAATACAGGCCACTAAGCAAAAGTACAAGGTCATGGCAAATTATCCATATGCAATCAGAATTAGCCCACTGCAGTACTGTGCATTTTTAACATCAAAAATCATATTAACCTGAGGTATCTGTGTTGTTTTGCCACATCCTGTCTCTCCAACAATGATCACGGTTTGGAAGGTCTCAACCAAGTACAAAATATTGTTCCTGTGCTGTATACAGTGAACAAATACATGATTATGAGGCAATGCACTGATGTAAGTATTCTTAAATCCAAATACTAGTAATGGGGCAAAACCTTAAAGACGGGGAGCCTCTGTCGTTGATTCTCTATGGACAGAGCAGTGTTTGGATTGTAGATGACGGGGGAGCCGGTGGTCTCTGAAGTGAGCTCTCGTTCCTCTGAAATCCCCGGTGCCTCAGACCCTGGACAGCAGCAGGAGAAGGTGATGGAGATGGAGAAGACAGGGGTAGGAGTTAGCGTATCATTACAGGAGCAAATACTGAAATAAACGTTACGGAAATATATATACTAGTGCAACTTGATCAACAACCACTATGTATTTACTGTGTTATTAGCGCTGTCATTCGAAGTTCTGGTGGCACAATCATGATGAGAATAAGAAGCTTCACTATAGACACAACAGCACTAACCCAATGAATGAATGTGTGCAACCCTGAGTAAAATGAAACAACAGCGTCTAACGAATGCTTTGTTTGTTGTGTTTATAATGCACTTACCCGGCTTCCAAAATTTTTTCGTGGAGAGAGAAGCCGCCATCTTGGCTTCTAAGTCACGTGTTACAAGCGGCAACAACGTCATACGTACAGAGTCACTGGTGAAAATGTTGTTAAACTCGAAGCACGGATATAATAAACTCACTCACACGGATGAAAAAAACTTTCTATTTATGCTTTATAACTTTTATACTAATCTATTCTATTGTATTTGTATATTAGCCTATAAGCTGTGCCACAGTGGTCTAATCAGTTTATTTAAATTAAGACAGCAAAATGTATTACTTCCCAATAATTGTTTTGTATATTTTAACTGGTGGAAATAAATGTATAATTAAAATCGTGTGCATCTCTAGATAAAAATTGAAGACAAATAGATAAAATTAAATACAAACGCATACACATGGTCAATTAAAATGGAGGTCAAATAACTCCCCCTCATTTATTGACTTTTAAAAGAGTTGATCTGAAAATACAATCCTTTTAAATATCAACAGTGAGAGCATTAATACGATGACCTTATAATGTTCTTCACTATAAAATACTTACTGAGAAATGTTACATCAAATAAGATATAACACTGGTACAAACAAATCTGTGTAATACTAGATGAATTTACAAATTGTATTTTTATTTACAGACAAGTTTAAATTAAAAGGTTTAAAATAATGTAAGACTTTTAATGCAGTGTGATCTGCTACTAAAAACAAATCTACCCAAATTACTCAAAACAGCTTTGAATATTAAAACCTCTGCACTGTATTTCCACACACAGAAGCATTGTGTGGTTTGGGAAAATTTATTGCATATTTCCTTCCCTGTTGCTTACATGAACAGTGCACTAAAACAAAGGCTAGTCCTCAAGTTAAATTTATTATTCAAAAACCATTGAACCATTTGTTACCAAAGTTGTTCATCAATTTCTGGATTGCTTATGCTTAAAAATGCACACTATTTGTTCATACAGTCATGGCAACTTTGGTGTTGGAAAGGAAATCAAATGTACAGAAAATGTAATGGAAGATATCTTTCAAGAGATACAAAAACATTGACAAAATGCATGATTAGAGGATGGCAATCTGGACAGTTTCTTTCAACCGTAGTTCCCACGAAGCACTGCACATTGCGATGACATAATGCACTTCCCTCATTAGCCACAGAGGTTCGGCATAACCAAAAATAATATTAATGTCCACAGAAGAAGTTAGTCAAAATGTAGTGCTGTGTAAAAGATTATCCACACCACCTGAAAAGCATAAGACAACCACCAGTTAGACACAAATAATGCAGGGCTTAAACAACTTAAAATGTAGTTAGTATGAGAACTTCATACAAATATTGTCAGCCAACTCAACAGCAAATACAAAACAAGCAACATACAAAAATGAATCTCGTATTTTGGCAGCTTTTACAGGGGCTCTTATAATAAGGCTCTTAAATGAGTAATTATTTACACGATATGCCATACCTGATACCGCTGAAACTTGAGCAATAATAATGTCATATTTGTTTTTGGTGATTTGTGTACCCATTATTAACAAGAATGTTTCTATTCTAGTCTTTACGAGTCATCCATCCATCTACTGTTGTGTTCTTACCAGAAAAAGAGCAAAAGATGTCATGAATCCTTCTTTAGTGAGTTCCCATGTGCCTCCATATTCTTCCTCATCAATCTGTTGAAAGCTGCTGAAGTATACATACAGGACGCCAGCATTTATAATGCAGAATCTAAACAAAAAGAATGGTTAGGATTTTTGTATTGTTTGCGTCATATATTTAAATAGACAAGGAAATATAAAAGCATATTTACATGGCTATTCCCAAAAATCCTTTTAATGGTGCAATGCCCCATATGACACCAAGTATTACAGCAATAATTTGACGAAGCCAGTAGACGACATCTAAAAACTCATCCTGCAAAGAAAGATAATATATATATATATATATACACACACACATACGTACATACATACATACATACATACATACATACGTACATACGTACATACGTACATACATACATACAGACATACACACACACACACACACACACACACACACACACACACACACACATACACATACACATACACATACACACACACACACACACACACATTTATTTTATTTATTTATTTTTTTTTATAATGCAGTTTATACAATGTGTCCACAGACTGATATAATGAGAAGGGATGTTTATAACAGGGTTGACACTGACTCACAGCCCTGATAAATAAGGGAAAACAGTTGAATGGGTGAACAGTCACTAATCAACCAATTAGCCTAAGGGTCGTTTGTTCTGTTGTTCTGTATTGCTAATCAAACATTTAAAAAGACACATTTATATCTAATCCTTATAGTTAGAGAGTAAAAATAAGTACCAAATAGTATAAAATTTTGAAATTAGCTTAAAAGAATAGTTTTACAATATTTTTTTCCTCAAGGGGATTAAAATAAGTTAAACAGCCATAATCCTTAGCATAAAGGCTAGCATGTTTTACAATTAGCTGTAGAGAGCAACATTAAATATTTTTTTGTATTGAATAGTTTGGTTTAGACTGAAGACCCACAATTTCCCTACAAGGACAACTGACCTTCTCTTCCCAAACGGCGTTACTGCTGAGGGCTTTGGTCCATGTGGACTGTTTTACACCTCCATTTGCCAAATGACTGTCTTCTTTCCTCTTTGCACTGCTCGTCATTTTGTTAGATTTCCAAACTTGAGGGCGCAATATCCACCCACTGAAGCGCTTTATTTGTGGGGAAGGTCGAAAAGTACTTGAAGAAAAGTCCGTAAGTATAACAAGTGAAGGTAGTAATACAAAAACGCTCCGCTGATCTGACAGATTTTGGACGCTCGCTAAGAAGACCATGTGCGCATGCGCAGAGACGTTTGACCCCAACTCCGGAGAACCAATGAGAGAGTGCCACGTTTCAGCCCCTAAAACAAATGAATCAAACAGCGACCCTTATTGGCATCAATAAACATCGCAGAATTTAAAGCGGCAATCTAATAATGGAAACCATTTGGCAACACCTACAAAACGGTAGTCTCCAATCACATCGTGAAGTTAAGGAAACCATTGACGGAATATTAATATATATTTTAATAAAATATATCTTAATATAAAAAGAAGTTATGATTATTGATCCGTGGGTGCTCCTTTAATTAGGCTGCCCGAGCACCCAGTCCTTTCTACTTGTGCTTTCTACGTGGATAATTAGATCTAATTTCAAGCTTCTTTAATAAACCAGCAGGGGGCTTCTGATCTAATGAGCAAATGTTATGGATCTACATGGCCCATCTATGGCAAATATGTTCTGTTAGTCATAGTTCAGAGGGCTGATGATGATATGTTGTGTGTTTCATTGTGGGACTTAATTCATTTAATTCATTTTAACTTCATTGGGCCCATTCTCTTGCCTAGATGAGGCAACAAAGGACATGACATTTTTATTTGAGAAACTTACAATAAGAAACAAAAGCCAAAGGCATGTATGTGATTAAGCAAGATTAGTCTTGTAATGAGCCAACACATGTGCATGTATTTCAGGATGCTGTTCTGAACTTTAAGTAACCTCGTCACCTGGGGAGGGGGACAGGTGAGATTCTAGCTTATATCCTGACAGGACAGGATGGGACACAGTGCAGGGGGCTTTTCAAACTCGTTCTGTCCCTGACACCGGCCAGGGCTAAACGGGTCGGGATGTGACTCACTTTTCTCTCTCCGCGGTGGAGCCTCACGCCAACTCTACGTCTGTGACGTCTGTATCACGTGTCCATCTCTTCTCTCGGTACGTCTGCCTTATTTTCCTCCTCTGCCTTGTGTCTGATAAACCGAGAGCACCAGTCGCAAAACAAGCGCAGCACACGAACACCGTGGGCACGGTGTCACGCTGATCCCAGTCGGGTTTCAGAGGAGACCCTTTACCCAAGTTCCCATCAGCTGCGCCCCCGCCTCCTCCTCTACGCACCGCTCTGAGCCCGTAGCGCTGGAAACTTTTCACAAATCAGCGCCACAAGCGACCCAAGACAAAGCCAGGTGAGTGCGTGGATTTTGTATTCTGTATTTGTAACTATCCATGCCTCTCCAAACTTGTGTGAAGCACACCTTTGTAGGCTTTGGCGAAGTGCTGCTGGCAGCTGTATGTCGCCTGCCTAAAATGGCGACAGCCAACGGGAGGAGAGAGTGGGACTGGGCTGAGGTTTGGGTTCTGCCTTGTATCCAGTGTGATTGCGCCTGTACCTGAGGATATGATCCAGAGTGGGCTTTACTCCGCCTAACGTGCACAGAGTGAGAGAGCACGCATCACTCACGGAAATGTTTAACGCTGCTGCACTCACTGATGAAAGCCACTGACAAAGTGTACATTTAGTTATGAAAATATACACTACTTTTATCCACGTCAACATTAAGTTACAATTTAGCATAGTGCTTACATTTGTCTTACACATTTTTGGTCTTATTAAGCTGCGCTAAATGTGTTTGGGTTTTTTTTGTTTTTTTTTTTTTTTCACCCTTTGACCCAACACAGCTGTATGTATATCATCTGAAATGCTTTTTTAAAACTTGGCCTGGCACATGTCTTGTGACATGGTTAATATAGATGATGAGCTTGCCCCACTAACCTTTCTTTCAGGAGAAGGGTGCAATGGTCTCACGTTAACATCCTCATCATCTTCCTCACTGTTGACAGTGTAACTGAGGATTACAGGGAGCTTTCCCAGACAGCTCATTTGTGTCTGACGTTCATGTGAGCCCAGACACATTGACTTTAATCCAGGTAGTTGTAGGCCTACTAGGCCTACATTACACAGCTCACCTTTTGATTCATTGAAGTCATATCTTAATGAATTCTCCATTGGATGACATCTACTTCTCAGAAATGTTAGAGTTCTTCAGGCAATATAATCAATGGGCTACTTCAGTATTATGCACTTTTGGTTTGCTGCCCTAGTGACACCTACTGGGAACAGGCCATGTCGGGTATGTTGCTGCATGGGTTTGAAGTTATTGGCCTTTCTATCTGGGAAAGTCACTCTAAAATATTTACAAAGAAATATCTACATTCACTAGGTTTTGCATATCCACACCAACGTCAGCTTGAGAAAGTGCATTTTTGGTTATTATTGTTCGGGCCAATGCTGTTGTGGCCCTCTCATGTTTCCACAGTGTGCAGGATTTGGTCAGCAGCAGTAGCAGCCTCTGCTCTGCTTGGCTGGTTAACAGCTTGTGATGTCAGCCATTTTAGGTTGGGTAGCACAGAGCACGGTCCTCCGCCATTTTTCTCTCCCTACTCTCTCAGCAACCCACTTTTAACGCCTGCACTGATAGTAGCCTCAGCATTGCAAGCATCTATAACAACCCTTCCCTCCTTCAAATGGGAGAGTGGTAAATAACAATGTGAAAAAATATGGGCATACATTTTTTGATTCACCTTAACAGAGGCCTAATTGGCCTTGACACGTGAGAGATGGTTGAACTCATTCTCTTGTTAGTAAAAGTGTAGAGTGAGCTGTGATATCGGTATAGGGGCATCACAAGGACCAGGTGGATTCCACTTTGACTTTCTGATTCTTATTGTTAATTTTATTCCATCTCGCCTCAAGTGGCTTGAGGCTTTAGACAAACACTTCCAGAGCCACCAACAAGCCATTGCTTAAGCATGACTACGCTCTGAGCTTACATGAAGGCGTCAACTCTGGCCAATGGCACGCCTTGGCGACAGCGCCCACACCTAGCTAGGAGACATCAACACCATGCAGGGAGGCACTGAAATAGGAGCAGGGCTGTGACTCTCCAAATACCAGTCTCACTGATGTGTGCAGCAAACTGGCCACAACAGAGTCTGGGGCTGCAGTAGCTCAGTACTTCAGAGAAATGGGCTTTAAGGAGACAGACAGAGAAAGGGAGAGATGGGCGGAGAGAGAGAGGGTAGGAGGTGGTTGCCATTGGAGACAGTAACACACCAGTGGCGCTGCCGACCTGTCTCCCCAGGCCAAACTTGGATGAACAGTGAGAAGAAGTCAGAAGCCAATAAAAGAGTTGCTGGTCTTATGTTACTGAGAAAAGTAACCAGGGGTTCTCAAAGTGTGGTGCACAGGCCAAACACTGGTCCCGGTGTCTACTTTTTGTGTGAAGCACAAAGACAGGATTAGTTACACCATCTGATTGGTTTGATAGGTAGTGTTTTATCAAACACTTAATTTTAGTATTCGGCCTTGGCGTTGGCCCACTAACAGTGGATCTGTTTTTGCCATGGCTAAGTAAAGAATATGCGAGTAATGAGCACCGGTTAAATTTTAGCAAAAGTGCAAAATGGCAGGTTCGATCTGCTACCAGTAAGCTGTACTCAGAACGCAATCTGCCTGGGACCAGGAGGAAGACTGGATGTTGTGAAGGCCATCACTGTACATGCTGCACTTTTTATCAGGTGATAAAACAAAGCAAAACATAACGTCTTGGTGTGTCAGTGGGACAGTGTTGACTACAAGTTTGCTAAACAAGGCTCACAGGCAGGCATGCAGGCCTCCACCCCCACACACAAATACAAGCGGGGTGAAGACCATTCAAACCCCACCACACCCGGCATGTCTCCTCTTCCTCTGCACTCAAAGTCTCACAGGAAACCCACACAAGCTAACAGACATAAACTCACCATCACACCATGATCACTCAACCTGTGTGCACCATTTGAGCAGTGAAGAGCTGATGCACTCTTAGGAGTGAGTCAACTAGCATACAGCATTCCTGTGAATCAAGCTTTCTGATTTTAACATGCCAATAGCTTGTCAGCATTGTTCATATAAGGCCTAGTGGTTTACATTCGGCATAGATCAGCAGTGCCGTGCACTTCAACTTTAATATGTTATGTTGTGCGCATTTTATACCAAGTTATCAATTTTTTTTGTTTGTTTATTTATTTATTGTAACAAGGTTAAACCAGGTCAAAATCAGGAATACTGACTTCTAACCAGGACTAGAAGATAACTGTATCGACTGCATCAGGGCAAATCCTAGGATCTGAGGAACTGACTGAAAACAATAGACACATGGTTGAATACCACTACCTATACCCCTGATTCAGATATTATTTTACATTTTATCAAATGGTGATATTCATGACTGTGTTAAAGTCAAGTACCAGGTTGCATTAGGTCGGAACATTCCAGTTCTTGCTGTGGAGGAGGGAGGGGTGAGGACTGTGTGATTGTAGTTCGGAGCAGGGGGGCGGGGGGTTGGCAGGGCACAGGACTGCTGGTGGTGTGGTTGGAGGAAAATTCCTGGCTCAGACACCTCACTGCTTCCTCCACAACAGTTCACACCCCTCGCTCTCCTCGCCTCCTCACCCATATCCCATCCCCCACCACCCATATACACCCAACAGAACCACGTGATGGATGGCTGGAATTGCCCACCCATAAGCCTTTGTGCGAGTCATGTGACCAGGCAGCCTTGGCAGCACTGTGCCCTCTGATGCAGAACTGAATGGCAGGGGAGTGGTGGAAGGGTGCATGGCAGCCCAGGCCAAGGGCAGTTAGTCTCCCTGGGGTGTGTGTGTGTGTGTTTGGAGCATGGAGCATCACATTCCCTTCACTGGAAAAAACTTTACCGTTACCCCCTCAATCTCCCTCAACTCAAGTGTTGTCAGTGTTAAACAACTACAGAGCAATTTCCAATTCATCACTTTTTTGATTGACTAGTATGTCTGATTTAGACCAAATTGCAAATTAGTAATTGTTTAAAATGCCTTTAACTTGAATGCATTTTGTCTGGCTATAATGTACACTGGAAAATTGGTATTCTGTAATAAAGGCTAGGCTTCAATATATCGACACCTCTTGATGATGTATAGATAATTTCTGAAAATGTTAAAAAAAAACTTCATGAAGTTTGTCTCACTACGCCTCAGATGCGCTCAAATATAATGACATTTCAGATTTTAACACATGTCAGAGCAGTTAAAAAGAAATTTTCTTTCTCAGTTTAAATTCATTTTCTCTTAGGCTTGTTAAGCCTGAGTTGCCCTGTCAGTGCAGAGTAGTTGGTCAACTAATTGCCCTAGAGCCATCCTTCTAATCATGCATCAGTTCACCTCTTTTTTGTTTTTGAGTTGAAAACGCATCAACATTCAATGATTTGCCATTTTATATACATATTTTTTTTAGAAAAGTTGTATTTTGTGAGTTTGTCCTCGAGTTCCTTTCTTGATTGGTTCTAGTGAAACTGCAGCAGTGAAAACGCCAGCAAATGCAGAATGCGCTCTCTTCTCGGTTGGGGGTGTGTCCGCGTTAGGGGAAGTGAGGCAGAGCTATGTGGGGGAGGGGACAGAAGGGGAGACGAGAAGAGCTTTCCCCAAAAACTCCAGTATAGCAGCACTTTGAGCTTTGACTGGTTGTGATCAAACCAGAGAATTGGTGCCACTTAATTATCACCAACTGATCAATAACTTTTAATGGACGTGATATGAAATGGTAGCACTGTATGAATTACTTTTTATCCTCTTGAATTGTTTTGCTGTCCACTGCTATTAATGTTTTTGTTTGCTTGCAACAAATGATCAAAACCTTACTAAAGAAAAACTAAATAGGTTTTACAACTTTGCTTTCAGGATGGCCTCTAAACTGCAATGAGCGAATGACCTGTGCTGTGGACATGCCCTCCCATCCTCCAACCCCCACGCCTGGTCTACAGTGAACCAGAAACCGGTCTGTATTCTCACTCACACCCTCCTGACGACGAGCTGGTCACGACATGGCCAGCAAAAGGAAGTCCTCTACCCCTTGCATGATCCCTAGCAAGGCCCTGCGCCCCACAGACGAAGCAGACCAGGATTCTCCCATTTATCTGGGACCATCTAGGAGTTTGGACATTGATCAAAATACCTCCCTGGATGCTAGTGAGAATGCAGAAACCACCGAGGAGAAAGATGGCACTTATACCTGTCGACCTTGCAACTTTGAAACCCAGGATCTTAACTTGTTTTTGGACCATGTATATAGTGGGCACCCAGATTTCCGTGCGGACCCCAGCTTCCTTTGCCTCACCTGTGGGATTTCGTCAGCCAAGTTTGAAGGGTTAGCGCTTCACAATGCCCGGGTTCACCCCAGCACTTTGAATACCACTCTGCAACTGAAAATGAAGGACAAAAGAGTTGTGGTGGAGCAGACTTTACTCAATAGGACAGAGACTGGAAAAGATGTTGAAATTGCGATTACAAAGACACCTATTATGAGAATGCTCAAGGGCAAATCTGAGCCTAAAAAGATAGTGGTGTCACACACTATATCAGATGAAGCAGAGTCACTTCCTGGGGCAAGAGAGACTGACCGGAAAGACAGTACTACAGCAGTGAATGTTAGTCATGTCTCCACTCTGGTCCAGAATGGCACAGCTAAAGCCATGCCCTCTGCTATACAGATAGTCAATGGGTCTGGAGCCTTACCAATGCTTAAGACACCTATTACTCAAGTAAGTTGTTTTTTATAATTTACTTCTCGTGCATTTTTTATTTGGACAATTTTTATACAATGTTATGTTTCATTGTTCAACTTGCTTATCAGTCAGGAGAGATGTATGTATTTACATGACCAAAACAGAAACAGTCAGATAGTTCTCCTGTCTTTTTTTGTTTTTGAGCTTAAAAAAAACTTTTTCAAAAGATAATGTTGTATTAAATTTGTAGGTGGTGTCTGTGGTTCAGAACAAAAATTTGCATCACTCCACGCCTGTTACTGCATCGAATGTGTCCTCTTCATCATCACAGTCTTCTAAAAACCTTCCTAAGGTAATTTTATTTCATTTTTATTATATTATTATTCTTTGTTGTTTTTTTTTTATTGTATTAATTGTCTTACTAGCCAAAAGGTTTGTGGTCTAATCTCTGTTATGAGGGTTTAAACCACCTGTTATAAGCGATGCACACTGCTTTTTATTCTGCACAACTCTTTAGCCATGTTGCCTGCGTAAATTTTTGTAGAATTTGGCAGGTGTTTCTACAGAAGTGGCATACTAAGTGCATCTAAACAAACAATACACTTTATTTTTGCATTCCAGGTGATGATTCCTTTAAGCAGCATTCCGACATATAGTGCCTCTATGGATGAATCATCCTTCCTGAAGACCTCTTTTAACAAGTTCCCGTATCCTACAAAGGCTGAGCTCTGCTACCTGACTGTGGTTACCAAGTTTCCAGAGGAGCAGATTAAGATTTGGTTCACTGCTCAAAGACTGAAGCAGGGCATCAGCTGGTCTCCAGAGGAAATTGAAGAGGCCAGAAGGAAGATGTTCAATACCATAATCCAGACAGCACCAGCCAGTTCACCAAGCCTCACTAGCCCGGCTCAGCACACCATAGCCGTTCTGCCCGCGTCACTGGGGGCCACTGGCCTGCCTCAAATCCTCCAAGGGTCTTTAGTCAGCCAAGGGGGGGTGATTGTCACACAGCCTGTGATGGCCAATGGTATTCAGGTTAGCAGCGCTCCGGTGGCCCTCGCTGTTACACCCAAGCCACAAGCAGCTGCTCGCCCCATGATGCAAGCTCGCCCTGCTGCTGCCCTGGTGGCAGACAAGGGTATTAGTATGGTGGTAGGGACTGTGGGCAGCAGCAGTGCAGGGACCAATGTTATTAGTCCCAGCAAAAGAAATGGATCTAGCACTGTCAGTAATAGTCAAGCAAGTGTCATCAATCTTAGTGTAGGTAGCAACAACCGTGCAAAAAATAATAATAATATCAACGGTAAACATAGCAATTTAGAGTCCCAAAACAAAAGCAATTGTAAGAATAGCAGCGATGGTAAAAATGCCAAATCCAGCAGTCCTAGTGTTTTACAAAATGACAACACAGACACTACGAGCAAAGATACACATGGCACAAATATTGATGGTTTCCACTCCTCTGCCAGTAATTCTCCAAGCATCAAAATGGAGGACGCTGCATCACCTGCCTCCAAATCTTCCTCACCCTCTCCTGCAGCTTCCTCCAGCTCCATCTCTGGCTCCAAAACCCCCGTCAACCCTTTTTTGGACCCCAGCTTTTACAAGGGCAAGAAATCACAAGAACAGCTTAATGCTTTGAAAGATAGTTTTCAGATCAACCAGTTCCCTGACCAGGAAGAAGTGGACAGGCTTATTGCTTTGACTGGACTTACCGTGAGGGAAGTCAGAAAATGGTTCAGTGACAGACGCTACCACTTGCGTAATCTCAAAGGGTCACGTACTTCAGGAGGACAGGGTAAAGACAAGACTTCAACTTCTCCGAGTACACCAGGGAATGGCACAGCTAATAGTGGTACCCCTCTGGATCTCTCGGATACTAGTGGCACACCAGATGCTAAATCAGCCCAGAATACAGCTGCCCCTCAGAGCCCACCACCATCACAAACTCCGACCTCTCCCACCACGCCCTCCAGACGAGCCCCCAGACCACCGTCTCCAGACTTCACTGCAATACGCTACAAAGAGAGAGAACCACATCAGGTAATAGAATTACACAATATTTTAAATGCACCTGGAATAACAGAAAAACAAATCAATATAACAGACATATATTTAGGGGGCTGAAGTTTTGGCTCTATAGTTTTGCCCAAGAGAAAATGCCATGGTTGGAGATAGGACATAAAACAGGTATCTGGCAATTGTTGTGATTCTTGAAGCGGCAAAAAGAGGCAAATAAATTAATTCATTACATGATACTGATATTTGTTATTTAAGGCTTGTTTCATATGTAAAAGTAATCATATAATTTTTATGGTGGTGGTTCTGCCACCATAAACACATCTAGCTTTCATTTATTATATTACAGGCAAAGAAATTCTTTTATAAACATGGATTCTTACTGTGAGTGAGGTTGTCTCCACAGATCTGGCCAGGTAGTGTCATCTGCTTGTCTCCATGGAGATGGATAAGTCTAATTCCATATAGTGGCAATAACCACGAGATATATCAGATGAGCTCTACACCATAAAGTTGCATAAAGCATTTTTTAAATTTTGTGTGTATTTTCAGTCAAATGTCTGCAATTTATAGAACAAGCTTTTCCTTTGAGTACACAAGGATGTAATTTAGCATTACTATTATTTGCATAACAATGATTCTTATTTTGTAGGTGAAAGCATTGGAGGCAAGTTTTTCCCAAGACCCGGACCCTTCCAACGAAGAGGTAGACAGACTCCGAGCTGAAACTAAAATGACCAGACGTGAGATCCATGGCTGGTTTACTGAGCGGAGGAAACGTGTGGCAGCTGAGAAAAAGAGGGAGGACGAGGAGCGGGCCAGGGAGGAGGAAGAAGATGAGGAGGATGAAGAAAAGCCTAAAGTCAATCCAATAAAAATCAATCTTAAAATGTTAAAGGTGACTGAAGCGAAACAGGATGGTGAGGCTTCCCATACCCCCCCTGTTAATTTACACAACGCACCATCATCATCACCAGGTCCAACACAATCCTCAAAACACTCCTCCACTACACCCAAAACAATTGTGTCTCCCAAACCTGCAGCTTATAGAGGCAAGAAGACACCTGAGCAGCTGCATATGTTAAAACAGGTCTACGCCAGGACACAGTGGCCCAGTGCCACCCAGTATGATGAACTGATCTCGGGTACAGGATTGCCCAGGCCTGAGGTGGTCCGCTGGTTCGGAGATTGTAGATATGTACAAAAGAACGGACAGTTGAAGTGGCTGGAGACGTACCAACGCACGGCGCTGAGTGACGATTTGCAGAAAGGAAATGAACAGGTTCTGCAGGCACATCTGGACAACTACGGCCGGCTGAACGAGTCTGAGGTATGGGACTGAAATGTTTAGAGATGCATATATGTGGGTCGTGTTTGATCATGGGCATAATTGTGTATTATTGTAAAGCTAAAGTGTGGGATCAAGGATGCACTACCAGTCCCAATACTGCTATTTGGGTAAAAGTTCTAAAATGCTATCAATTATTCATTTATTTTAAACAGATTTTGTTGTTGTTGAAAATTGTTAGGACTGGGCAATTATGACAATAAAAATTGACCGTGATCTGATCCTAAGCATGATGGTCTATGCTCATACACTTTTCTCAAGCACTCCTGCAGTTGCTATTGGCCAGCCTCTGTTGTGCTCAGGCAGATTTAACCAATCACAGTGACTTGCCAACTCTCCGAAGCAGTAGATGGTTTACTTTAGTTACCATTGAGAGACAATGTAATTAATTATGCATGAATAATCATAACATTGAAATCATGATCTCATAGAAAATTAGCTATGTTCACATGCACAACAAAATCGGATTATTATCTGATTTCTGGACATTTAAGATTATTTAAATGACAATGAGTGGGATCTGTGAGTAATCAAAGGGACCGTGAGAGAGAAACTGGATCATTTTTGCTTTTTATGTCATTTTATTAGTCTTATAACAAAAAAAAATCGGATAATAATCCAGTTGAGTACACTTGTAACCTCAGCCATTGTTTGGTTTATCATGCACCCTTACATGTGCAAAGTATTACAACTGGACAAGGAGTAATTAATTTTGTGGAGTTTATTTCTGTAATTGTTTTTATATTGCTTAATTACTACTTTCTATTTGATTGATTGTGGCATTCTTTGTGGACAGCTTGAAGAGTTGATTGAAGCCAGTGGTTTGACGAGCGATCTGGTGAAATACTGGTTTTCCACCAAAGCCTCTTCTGTCCCGCCGCCCCAAACAGAGAACACAAAACCTGTTGTACCGGGTTCAACATCATCAGACACCCAGCTGCCAGGATCCGCATCCCCTCTGGAGCCACAGCCGGGAGCAGGAAATGAGGAGAAGATGGAGCAATCTGTGTGTGGTGTGTCCAAAGCTGGCGAATAAGAATCTGCAATAACGTGGAATAGTTTATATGTGCTTTGGAAAAGAAAAGTGTGGTTGATCAGATGTTACACAATACAGATGTTGTGATAGTGGCCCCTGTTAGTGTAAGAGAGAGCCTATGAGCCAGCAACCAATGTGACAGGAGCAAGAAAAGTGGGCAGTCATAAGAACCTGAAGTGTTTAATGCTGAATACAGTGTCACTGCTTTGCATATGGGGTCACAAATTATAAATGTGTGGTCATAATATTATAAGTGTGTTTAGTCAGAATGCAATAATTAAAATTCCAATTTATTGGTATATTTTATGACAAAGCTAGTAGAAAATGAAACATTCTGTTAATACTGTGGAAGAACATTTTGAAGAGGCATTTGTTTTAGTTGAAACTACTTAGCAGGTAGTCTGAATCTGAAGCCACAACCACAGGTGCTGTTGTAACCGGGTAACAGGGCAAAAATTAAAATGGGAGAAATGGTCTTCTACTGTAGATTGGCAAACATTAAATGCCCTCAATTTCCCACTTTTTTGGTCTTTTTTTCCAACCAAAGAAGGTTTCAGAAATTTGCAGACAGTGGCATAGCTCTCATCATTAGCCGTTTGTCCTGGTGTGACAGAAAATTAGATGATGGAAAGTTATTGTAGTTATTTAAGGCTTAAGGAGCCCTATAGAGACTAACTGGGTGTATTGTACATACTGCTCTTTGGGATAGGGTGCTTGCCTTAATGTTAACCATCATCATCTGTTGTTTTTTTTTTGCACTCAATCACTTTGAAACCATGCTTGCAGCCTTTCTGAATGTGCCGACATGTGAAACAGCCGCACTGATTTCATTTCTGGGTCTGAATGAATTTGAATGAATTTGTTTAATACCCATCCTTCAAAGATGTACATATTTTTGGTAAAGATTAAAAAAAAAAAGTGGTCATTATAGCTGAATAAATTGTCATCCAAAGAATGCAAGCATCCTGGTGTTTAATAAGAAACTGACTTGTACTATGTGTATGTTTGAAATATTTGTTGTAGCATTGAGTGCTGCTTGGCGTTATTGATGTTGGAAAATACATTTTTTATGGAACTTTCGTATTAAAGAACAGAGTTTGTTTCCGCAAGCTCCATACTGACGCTAAATGTACAATTTTTACAACACTATTTGCAAAATAAAACAACTTGTAATACAATGTGCAACTGACTGTTTTCTAAATACATTTTCTGTAAGTGTTTTGAATAAGCGCCCAAAATTATAGTTGTATTCAACTGGCTGCATTTGATGGGGTAGATGAACCATAGCAAAGATTCATATTTTCAGAAGCTGAACAGACCAGCAAATACAAGGCAGTGAAGACATAACTGAGACTAAAATGTCTCACTTGGTCATTTTACTTTGAGAGCAAAAACTCTTGAAGATTAAGTCACACAAACACAGACCTTAATTAAAGCAGTATTATTTTATTTACTTTTAGGCTTGAGTATGTTTTGTATGAAAGGCAAAATTAAAATGAGTACATTTTCTCTCCAGAGTTTTAGGCACATTACACAAAGGCATTTGTAAAATCAGACATAAGACAAGGTAAGACACTGACTGGCTCTGCTCACCCACTCCTCTGAAGTCCAGTTGATTGACATCTATAGACAGTGAGCTCAGGGCAACTGTCAGGTGAGACTGCCAGGTGCGTAGTTTCACCTGTCCTGAGCAGACCCGAGTGAGTGCGCAGGTGTTCAGACCTAGCTGGTCTTGTGAAATATATGGCTAAATGGTGATGTATAAAGACAGGCGCATGGACACAAGCAGAAAGGTCAGCAGTAGAAGATGCAGCTTTAGAGGGAGAGCTTTCCACAAAGGCCATTCAATGAGAAAAGACAAAATAACATTGGGACATTTCCAACAGGATGGTCAATGATTTGGGTGAGAACCTACATATTCCCTCCCTTTCCTGCTGTTATTTTGTCACAATTACACTGTATGGCTTAGTCCCAGTGATCAACCACTGAGTGAGAATACTGAGTTTTACATATTAAAGTACTCTTCCAACACTGTCTAACATAAGTCTCAATACAGACAAAATGTTTCATACAAACTTGGTCAAGACTTCAAACACCCAGTCAAAATCCATGTGATGACTAAGCACCTCACCCCACTCACCCAGAACACAGAAGGTGAAGTTTAGACAAATACTACAATTTTTGATATAATGACTAAACCCATACATCATCTGTAATGTCTCAAAATTTTAGGGCTGCACTTCACCATAAAGGGAATAATTTGATCAATATCAGAAGATCAACAAATGAGGATTCAATTCTAGGATCAAAATTCATCTGAAAATTTGTGGCTGTATTAGTAGCTGTAAAACATAGATTAACAAAAAGGTAAAAGTACTTATGACTTCATGACCATATTAAAAATAATTATTTGCAGCCTCTTAATTCCAGTAACGAGTGCGCACAGTCTTCTGGATTACATTCAAAAACATTAGGTATATTTGATTTTATATGCAATCTAAAACCTTTGGGTTAGTCCCTGATGTTCAACACCATCATGATGTGGATAAAGAAAGAAAATGAAGAGAAATTAAAAAGGTGTGAGACTGGCTTAAAGGCACCTGCAGTGCAGGGGAATGATGTGCAGTTTGCAGGAATGTAAGAAAAAAAGGCCTGAAAATGAGAGGCTGGCTGCTGCAAAAAACAGGCTACGAATTGCCTAAAAAAATATTAAATCACCTCCAAATTCTGCATGAACTACACTGGAGGCACAAAGAAAAGAGACAATAAAACAACATACTGAGCCCTCGTGTTTTACACATATACATAAAAGTCACATTATGAATGTTTAAATGTTTAAATAATTAGAATATTAAAACAGAGAAAGAGCTCTTTGAGAGCAGATCAGCTGCTACTGTTCTCTGGACAACAGCACAGCAAGAATAAATACAGTACATACTTATATATTCAGATTTGCTAAAATGAGAAGGGCAACTAATTTAAACTGCTCTCTTTCCTCCAAAGTAGTTGATGTGCACACCTTAAACAGAGGAGGATGTCCAAGCCCCATAGCAATCAGCTCAGAGCAGGGACTTTCAGCCATTTTTGTTCCTGTTCACAGGACGTCCCACCTCTGTGTCCGAGTCCCTCCTCAGGAGAACAGGAGGCCGGAACAGGGCTGGGGCAAACAGGCTGATGGTGGGGGTCTGGAAAATGAGAGCTGCCTGAAATGTAGGCCAAAGCGATGGTGGGCGTTTCCATGGAAACAGTGTTCACACAGCAGTCAGTGACATCATCAGTACAAGGGGGGGGGGGGGGGGGGGGGGGGCACATCCTGATTGGCTTGGACTCAGACGCGGTTCTCTCCACCCACACGGGCCCCACGCAGCATCCTACTGCAGACACAAAGACAGCCTGAGCACTGGCTCATTTGGGATTCACTGGTAAAGTATGATACTACAGCACACACCTCCTGTTCTGAGAGTCCATGTGGTCCAACAGTGACTGCTGGGACAGTCGAAAGTCGTCCATGGGGGACTGGTAGCGGGATTCAAAGGAGCCCTCCCTGCCCCTGTAGCCTATAGCCTGGGCCTGAGCGGGGGACTGAGGCAGAGGAGACATGTTGGAGGAGTGGGATGATACAGAGCCAAACTCCCCCAAACGCTCTCGGTTTGCCTGAGACGACAGGGCCACAGGTGAAGATCCCACAGCCAGAAACGGGCTTAGAACCTCTCCATTTTCATCCTAAAGAAGAAAAGGAAAAGTACAGTAGCACAAATGAAAAACAGGCATCATCATTTAGAAACAAATGTTAGATTTTAACACTTCCATTAAATTATCGTGATTTGTGGATGGGTATATTGATTGAAGTGTTAATTATTCACAAAGTGATTATAATCAGATTTTTACCCAAACGGATTCAAAATCAGTCTGATAAAAATCACATCTATTTAAAACACTGATATTTACAATGGTCAAAGTAGAAAGACTCACCCTGCCTCTGGTGATCTCCATGTAGACCAAAAGTGATGCCAGCTCCAGATCCTCATTGAAACTGTTCTTTAGAGGTACTGACCGGTAACCTACAGTTACATTTTGACATTACATTTGCATTAGAACAAAGTGTTACAGCATATGTCTTTTTTTTTTTAATTACCAATTGAGTGGCCAAAGAAATCATTTCAGATGGAGAGCTGGCCCTGTATACTATTTCCTTAACCATTTTTTACTTTAAATATATGATTGTAAACCAATATTTTTTTTTACTTTTTCTATTATTGAGATTGTGGTACCTGTCTTGAGACCCTGAATGGGGAATGTAGCCTGAGCCAGGAAATTTTGGTCGCTGAACATGTCGATTTCATAGACAACGAAGCGCAGAAAGGCAAAGGCAGAGTTGCACACAGTGAACTGGAATGGCTTTCTCGGCCAAGTGGGGTTTAGGCCGTTGTCAGCTGCAGAGGTGAGGGGGGAAAAAAATAAAAATAAAAAATCAATTTGGTACAATAATTTCCACCACGACTGTATGAAAAGAGGTCACCTCCAAGTTATTTTTTACCCTCAAATACACATAGAGGCTTAAACTATGGTAAAATATAGGATATTAAAATTTGATTTAATATTGTAGTACTTTTAAACAATGTCATCCCCTTTCAACACCCTCACATGTTTTTGCCATAGTTTGGATAGCTTCCCATTTTTCTATATCAATGAGAAAACAAAAACATCTGTTGCTTCAAAATAAAAAGCATCAAAATAAATAAGTCTTACCTTCAGAGTCCGTTTTTTGCTTGGCACTGTCGTACTCTGCCCCACACACCTCAATCTCAATCAGTGGACAAACAATTCCACGGCCATGTTTTGGTAAATGTCGAGCTCCCAAAACCTTAAATAAAACGACAGTGATTTAGGTTTGCCTATATTTTTTTAACATTTCAAGTTAAGCCACAATATTGTGTACACTTTGCAGTTCAAATCAATGAGTGAAACAATATATATAATAGCCTATAATACAGATATGCAGACAAAGGTTGCCATGCCGTCCAGTGTAATTATAGTTTACTCTGAACTGCTAAAATAAATTCCACAATACTTGAACTTAATAACATGCTCCTTTATAAATATACAAAAAACATTGAACCTCTATTTGCAGAGAGACAGGGTCCACGCTTCGAAGTGTGTGTCTGTCAAAAGGATCAAAGGTGTCGTCCCTCATGATTGGCGGCTGGAGCACATAACCACACCGCCCATTCAACATGAACAAGGCCTGGTTCATCTGCATTGGCTTATCTAAGAAAGACACAAAAGAAAGACGCAATAAGGACTTAAATATGACTGGGTCTGGATCTTGTTTTATTCCTTTGTAATGAAAGACAAACCTGCAGTCTGGAAATTCAGTGCCACCAGTTGAGACCCACATAGCCACATGGGCAGGGGGTCGTAGTTGGACGAGTCTAGTCTTTGGCCTCTTGGGTAAATCCGGGACAGCTGTAAACGATTGTACTGTAAAAACTTCTTCCCCTTGATTTTGTTGACATATTTTTCAGCCTTTGTTTCAGGGAACGATGACATGTCTCGGAAGCAGGCCCGTTCAGTGCCAATCTCTGCAAGAAAAGTTCACCGGTATCTGAACTGCAATACTAAAACTGTATACAATTATCAAATTACAAAATTACATTATGAAATAACTTACTGTCCTCATCAAATGGTACAGGTCTGCAGTAGATGACCAAGTCAGACAGTTCCAGTGCAATCTTCTTCCTTCTCTCCATCATCTTCCCCTCCTCCAGCTAATGACAAAAATAAATAATAATCATTTACCATTGCCATGAAGTACATGTAGTGTCAAGGAAGCAGCACCATTTGTTAAATTTACCTTTGCCTCAGAGGTCATCGCCACCTCCCGAATCTTCAAAACCCATTGATTGAGTTCCTCTTGGCTGTTAGCAGCGACATCCAACACTGGACCGAGTCTCATCGAGGGATTTGGTGCAAGAGAGAAGACGTGCTGTCGACTTCCTTTACCTTCAGGCCTTATAGCTTTATACATTAAAAAAATAAACAGTTAAATATGACTAATACAGTAAACATTTTCACCAGTAGCTCCAAACTAATAAAAATAACTATACAGACACGAGGAACTTTTTCTTCCTTCTAAAATATTAGTAATATGTATATAAACCAGACCTGGACATTTAGAAAAAATGGCTACTTTTATTTTTTCTTTATTTCAGTTTCATTTACATACTAAAGAACTTTTTCTTTTTTTTTCTATCTTGGTAAGCTAATTTCCATGTGCTATACTTTAAAAAGGTAAGGAGGGGGACATAATCTGGCCCCCGCAGGTTTTTGATAATAATTATTTTAGGGTACAGTGCAGTAGCCTATAGCAAAAGATGAAGTTCAAATCTGTCAACTGGACAAATCGTTGTAGGAGTGAAGACGTTTCGCTGCTCATCCAAGCCACTTCTTCAGGACGATTTGTCCAGTTGACAGATTTGTCCAGTTGACAGATTTGAACTTCATATTTTGCTATGGATCAGACCTGGATGACTGAGGGTTTACAAAGATACAGTAGCCTATATTTTACAGATGATCGCATAGATTTGGCCCTCTGCCACATACTTAGATTTGAACATGGCCCTCAACAAGAAAATATCTGCCCATCCTTGGTTTTAACCATTATGACAACTAAGCACACCAAAACAGAGTAGGCTTCACTGGATTGTAATGCCCAGAAAACAACACTAGATGGAGCCACAAGCTTAAACACCAATAAAGGAGTTCTAGAAAAGCACACAGTTTCAGTTCTTATTAAAACTTTTCTTCCAAGACTAAACACAGTTGGCTCTTCATGATACTCTTATTCACAAAATTTATTACTCTATACAAATTACTATTACTTGTAAACCTATTACTTGAAACCTGAAACCTACAGGAGTTTATGGCTTGTTATAATATAAAGGAGATGAAGGTATGTCTATTCAGGGTAAAGGAGGGCAGCTTACCAATGTGACAGGATGACACATCCACACTTCCTCTGAGCAGATCTCCCAGTGGGCTGTTTTCTGTTACCTCCTGCTGAATGAAAATCAAGTAAAGTTAATTTCTTTCGAGCATGTGTCTAAACCATTATTTAGTTACTCTTTCTTACAGCTCTGTCAGGCTCTGCAGTAGTGGGACTGATTTCCTCCACATAGTTGGCAGGAAACCACATCTGCTTCTTCCCCCCACAATCACCTTTCCACCTGAGCGAAAACAAGCATGCCACTAAAGATAATAAAGATTTGTAGGATAGATGGGGGCCAATCAAGTATAGAATGGTCACTTACCAGCCTCCTTCCTGTTTGTCCACATTGTTGATGATGGCGTTCTTTGGAAAGGACAGTTCATCATCTCTCTGAGCTTTATACTCATACATGGCTTTAACCGTACACTAAAAATAAGATTAAATAATAAGGTTTCTATTAAACACATACACAAAGTTACAAAACACTTACCTTGAAAGTCGGCATTTGATTGGCCTCAACGTAAAACCCAGGATTTCTCCCCTCATACAGTGATCCATAGTCAGGCTCCTAAGCATAAAGTAATTTAACGCAAATTAAAAATGATACAACAACAGTTGAGAATGTTTCAAATATTTAATGTGCATGTGTTTCTGAACTCACAGCAGTGCCTATCTTTTCCAGTGTGTCTTCGTTTATTGGATAGCGGAGCTTCATTTTACGATAGAGTGGGTGCTTCTCATAGTAGCTGATTAGGTCGACAAGGCTGTCAAACTCTGAGGTGCCCAGCACCACAGTCTGACCCTCCTGCTGCACACGACAGTGCTTTATCTTCCCCTCCGCTCTGTGCAAGAAAGCAGACATACTGGTAAAAAATGGGTTTGTACTGCTGGGAGGATACAGAATCTCACTTTACCTGAAGGAAATGGCAAAAGAGTTTGGTTCTGCTCTTTTTCTCACAAGAAACGCCCCATCCCGTGGGACTCTCATCAGCATGTTTTCAGCATGGCTCCTCGACAGATTAGCATGGTACCACCTACGATGAACACATATCATTAGGCTAACAGTAAAATTGATATGGCAAATAATAATAAAAGTAACTCACTCTTTGCTCTCATGGGCATTGGTTTGAGGCACGGGCTCAGTCAGTTTCATTTCAAACTCATTGCAACGTAGCGCCACCTGTTGGTAGTGCCCTATAAGGGCATAGAGGGTGTCAAATACTAGATTGTCTGTTAGGTAGAACTTGGGGGAGCCAGCTTCCTGTCTTGAGTGGATTCGACAATGCTGTACCCGCCCTGAACGCCTGATGATAAAATAAGAACAAATAAAATCCATTTAGTTTCTTGATATATTTTACATGTACTGTAGATTTTGTGCAGTTTGAGTTCAATACGTTCCCCTTTAAGCCTACAGCCATTTGTGTGACAACAATATTAAATCAATATTAGAGGGATATTGACTGATTTCAGCTCCACATACATTCAGGTCAATACTGTAACTGTAGTTAATTGAGATTCCTCCCGGCCTCTTATTGGAAGTGTGAACATGTAATGTAAATTCAACTCTATTGTATGTGAATAGATAAATCCACTACCTCAGTTCTCATTTTTTCCAATGACTACATTATATTTTTCAGTAATTGTTTTGTTTTATTTAACTAGCATAATCTCACAAAAGTTGAAAATTACAAAACATAAAATATAATAATTGCATAATTATTCAATTTTCTACTTATGATATCATTTAGTGGTTCAGGAAAAGACTTATGCGACTGAAGCTATGCCAATCAGTCTGATTTCCAAAAGTATGATTCAAGTTGGATTCAAATTCAAATGAGGAATTTTATGACAACCCCTTTGGGAGCCTCACCAGAAGGACAGTGTGTAGTCCCCCACAAACGTCTCACTCTCACGCACTAGAAAGGAGCCATCAGGTGCTCCAGTCTCCAGACAGTACTCAGACAACAACCGCTCTGCGATATGCCGACCATCTCGACCGGCCCCGAGTTTACCATGGAACCACTTTTCTGTCACATGTTGGTCTACACCGTTTGACACCTGGGACCAAAAGAGAGATATAGTGGTAGTCTAGAGGTATATATGGAGTGTTAAGCTAGAAGTTTGTTTTTTTTTAAATTCCCATCAGAATCTGCAGCATATTACATTATGTACTTCTTAAATACATTAGCAAAATAAAGCATTTGAGCTGATGAGGGTATCCATTGGGTACTGAGTATCTTCAAAACTTGCTTCCATTTGGGTACTGAGTAGCTTCAAAAGCTTGTGTTGGGTCTGATGTTAGACTTGTGGACTTGATGTCTGAACTGACCTCCCTATGCTCCTCTTCATCATCATTCCCTTGATTATTGGATGTTTCTTCGGAATAGTAGATCTTACTGTTTGTCAAGACAAAGAAATGAGGGTACCACTCCTAAAGGACAAAAACAAAAGGCAGATTTCAAGAACCAAGAATTATGCTTTGATGGGCTTTATTTGCACATTTTAGAGGATATTAACCCTACTCACATGGTTGATAGGGTCCTCGAGATACAAGATACCATTTTTGATGGAGTTACTGATGTCGTTCTCAGAGTATGGGGTGGAGGTGGACACTTCTTCATAGGCACTGCCCTCTGCAAGTTTCTTATGCTGCAAAGAAAGAATTTCAATTCAGAAGAAGTCATTGATAAGATTACTTCTGAGGAACATTACTATAAATTGGGAAAAGTTCTATATGTACAATAGAATATTTTGGCCCTAAATGCTGCATTGGCTCTGACTGAATCCAGCATCCCATGTTTTTTTTTTTTTTAACTTATTTACAAGGAACAGACCACAAGGCTAAAGAAATAGTACTTATACTCATATATAGCAGTGGAGGTGCCGACCTTGATGAGGATCTTTCTTTTGAGCTGATTTGGAGAAGGAAGGCCATCAGCTGCGATATCCACCGCTTTCGTCAACAGCATTTCCCCAAAAACCTTCTTAAAGAACGTAGCCATGTTCCTCTGCTGCACGATGCTACAGTGGTCCTCAATGGATAAGATGATAGGATAACTGTAGAACAACATATGCTTTAGTTTTGTTTATATTTGTATTCAATATTTGTAGTACATGCCATTACAGTTTGAATTATCCAAAGCACAATATTTTTGTAAAAATCAGTGTTCACAAAAGTAAAGCATTAAATAAGACACGGATTCAAAAACATTTGAAGAGCAAAAGTGCTCTAAATGTAAAGACTCCCAACTATAAAACTAATAATATTTTGACCCCTATATTGTGATTATAGCTTTACATTGAAGACACTCACTCAGATGTAACAAAGGCATGCTCTTTGATGGTGTTCAGGACATCACAAAACTTTATTTTTGTGGTGAGGGTGTGGCCATGGTAGATGACCGGCATGCCATCTGGACCATCCCAGCAGTCCACTGAAAAATAAAGATAAAATCATGCATAATTTAATTAATCACTCATTCATCAATGAATCACTGTTTGTTTTGTTGATTCATTCTCCTATTTAGTTCTTTCTGTCTTTTTTCCCAACCAACCATCCCTCGTGAGCTACTTCTATTTAAATAAAGCAGAATAATGCCTGATATACACATTTGTTTACTAGAGACAAAAGGTCCAAAGAGTCCAAAATCAAAACAGCAGAATACTGACGTTACATTCTGTATACAGAGTATACTTGGCAAATATCCGTCTTATTCAAAATGAGAATTAGAAAGTAGTAGATGTGATTTGTGTTTACATTTCAAATGTAAAATGACCATTATACTTCCTGTAATCCAGGTCTATTCATAGAACCTGCTTGACTGGGCGCCAGAGTAAAAACCATGTTCTACTGTTATGCAAGTCTGTCAACGTAAAGGGGTGTGTCTAGTCGTCTGCTTCAAAAGTAAGTCAATAAAAGGATATGAAGGGGTGTCAGGAAGCCTGTGATTATTGAAGTTGAAAAAAGCTGTGGTGATATGATCTTTTGTGGTCTTAAAATATGTGCTGTTTGTTAGTTGTCGACCCACGTTCGATGCAGCGGCAGCCCATTCTCAGACACCGTGCGTACGCCTCCAGGGACGACTCACTGGAAAACTGGTCTCCGGTCAGGTAGCTAAAAATAAGAGGGTACCGTCAAACTACACAAACACATCACATACAAGATGCATTTCAACACAGGTGGAAAATGCACTCTTGTATCAAAACACTGAACATAAAATTTAAAAATGTATGTATTTATGTATCTTTTTAGGCCTTTCACATATGCTGGTTCACACTATGAGTCAAAAGAAACCCTGTTGGAGCCACTAGATGCAAGATTTTGTACAGTTTTAAAGAACTGACAATATTTCCTTTGTTTTGGTGCATATTAACAGGTGTTGACAGATTTTGCTGTTTAACTACACGACCACCATCTGAAAGCCCTTGGCAAGAGACTGTGAGGAGTTAGTTTAAATACATTTCTGTTTGAGGTAGCTCAAAGTCTATGTCTACATTCAATGTACTTGAGAAACTACATGCCAAACCAGTGGGACAGACCAGTGAAAAGTCAGTCAAAATGAGATAATGTGGGAAGGCTACTCGGGACAATTAAACACAAATGAGCAAGATGGGCTTTAACGTTTGTCCCAAAAGGCAGAAAGTTTTTAGACCAGTTGATGTGACAACGTGTTGACTGATGGACAAAAAATAACTAACAGACTTGTTGTATTGCATTGCATTAGCACATGTACAGATGTGTTTCTTGGACATTGAGTTTGTTTATGGTCTGGTTTGGGGCTTTGGATTGAAAAGTAAAACTGGATCTCGTCTCTGCTCATTCCTTATTTATTCATTCATGTTTACTTTGTAGGATTTGGCGAAAATGTCAGAACTTTTTAGCTGAAGAAAATATGTACTTTTGGTCAATGAAAATGCATGTCTTTTTAGTCATAGTTTTAAGCAGCATAATTACTTTTACTTTTTATTTAGTTTAGTTTTTATTTAGTTTCAGGCAAAAACCATGACAAAAACATGTTAGTCAACAAAAAAATTGTAGTAACATGGCAGCGTTTGCTCTACTTTTCAGATGAGTAGGAAGGAACTGTGTAAATTCAGACTTTGATTTAATTCACTGTATTATCATGCTTTTCAGAACTACAGTTATCAAATGTAACATGCATTCCCTCTGCAGGGGTATGTAGGTTATTCTTGGTGTTGTTCACATGTAATTGTTCCCAGACTCCCAGTATATGATGAACAAACACAAATTGTTGGCACAGTACTCACGTGTTATGGGAGGAGGAAATCCAGTAGTGGGACAGGGGGTTGTTCATGTTCTCAGGACACACCTGGTCTAAGGACGAATCCCAGATGGTGTTCTCCTTGGAAAACAGGTATGTCAGGAACTAAAGTAGACAGAAACAAAAGGAGAAGTGATTTATTATAGAAGAAAAACATTAACCTCAACACAAAGTGCATTTGTACGGTGAAGATAAAAATAAAATGGCTAAACTGCCTTTTTTGCAACAGTGACATACCGTATATATTTCCTGTTTAAACAATTTCAATATATCCATTATATCTTGTATTTTAAAAGGCAGTATTTACACCTGATTTCAAGCACCAATTTCTCCAGCTATTGTATGTTTGCTTGCACAGCCATTTGCTATCTTCCAGTTAATCGGTTAATCTACATTGTGTGCTGGTCACCGGAAATATTTGAGAATTGCCCTCTTATTAGACAAAAACATATTATTTCACACTTAACAAAATGTAACATAATTGTTTAAAAGGACAGAAAATGAATGGGATAGCACCTCTTCCTGACAAAAATATGGTTGCTCCACTTCCCGCAGTGGATCTTTCAAGTAACTGAACATAAAGTCTTGCACTTTGTTGTTGTCCGTGGCCCATAGTTCCTGATAAAGACATTGCAACATGAATATAGATAAATGAGAATAAAATCAAAAGGACTTTTGCAGGATTTGTGATAATTACATTTTGATGTTCAAGGAGGAAGTTCTTGAATTCTTCGAGTGAAATCCTTATTTCTGGTCTATCAATATATCTGAGAAAGAAAAAGAGACATAAAAATCATGCTTTTAAATGTTAATACTTTTCAGTACATAAAAAGTTTTACATAGTATTATTGATAATTATTAAACATATAAATTAATATAAATAAACTGGTACATTATAAACTATACAATATTAGCTAAACCAGGTCAAAAACAATTTCTACCATGGAATTCTTATTAATTTCATAACCCCCAAATTAATGTATGTGAATGCATTCTTTTTGCTGTATGAAAAGTACATTACACTGTTCAAATTTTAGGCCCAATTCCTTCCTATTGCAATGCTTCACATAAAGTCACAAAACAGGACAAGGTCATAAGGGAGATAACAACATTTTCTATATTAAATATTGACCTACCTTTGTAGAAACGAGATATCCAACTGAAAGAATAAACAAAAGCAATGTATTTACTTTATTTGGCAAAGTGCCGCATCAGTGTCCATTACTAGATATGTACATGGAGATGTATAGATCGTAAGCAGTGGTGTGGTGGGGGTGTGGGGGATACAGGATGGTCCAGGGCAGTGGGGTCATCTATTTAGCCTGACCCCAGCCAGTCTGTCGGCCCATTTTCCTATCCATCAATGTGTGTGACTGTGCATTGTGCAGTCTATGTGTGTCTGCCCTAACAGCCTGCACCAAGAGGCTTTAGTGAGGTTTTAGCAGGCTCATATTGATCCAAAAGCCATTTGAGAATGCGCCAATAGGGGGAGGAGGGTTGAGAGTGGTGCATTTGGCCCTCATCATCATCATAAGCTCAGGGAGATGAAATTGTCTGAACTGTAAACAGTCTTGGAAAATATGTGTCAAAATGTATGTTTTGTTGCAGTTGTTGTCAAGACTTACATTTTTCTGAGCATCAAACATAAGGCTTCGATACAGCTGCGCAAACTGACTAAACGAGACATCACCATTTCTCATTTCAGAGTCCTAAAAAACATCATGCATTAAGTATTAATTAAATAAAAAAACAATTGAAAATAGTGCAGACAGGTTTTGGGACTTCGGGTCATAAACAGGGCATTACCGGAAGTTTCTCTCGAAGGAACTTCATGTTGGGCACCCTGTAGTTGACCTGGCTAAGCATGTTCTTCAGATCCTTGCAGGAAATCCTAAAAAGAAAATAAACAAAAAAATATTAATAAGCATGTACTACCAATCCACAGGTTTAAATTTAGGGGCAAAGTTGTTCTGGGCTTTTTTGGGCGGTTTAGTTAATTGTCCCTCAAGAAAGTATAGCAAAAGATATATTTTTCTGACTTCTTGTACTTTTCAAAGTACTACTGCAATATCAACTGTACCATCTCTAACTGCCTAAACATCATTTTTGATTAAAAAAATAAATAAATAAATGGGGGGGGACTTTCCATGTAGGCTTTTAATAGAGAAATCTTATCCTTATATTCATTTTATGTTAGCAAGCCATCAAAATATATTATAATAAATTTTGCCTTGCTTATTTAGCCTTACTTACTAATTACTATGTCAAAAGAAGTATGCACGTTGGATGCAACTGTAATAAATATATTACAATCAACAGATTTGTTTAAATAATGCAGACCCTCCCCATGATATTTCAAAGGGTTTTTGGACTTGGACACATTAGACAAACAGCTTTCCATCCTCCACATTGTGCTTCCTGCAGCAGGAAGAGGAGCTGTGTGCAGCTGAGAGCTCAGTTCCTTCAATAAACCTCAGACACCTCACAACAAGAGGTACTGTTACTACAAACAAATATGATCTATATAGAGGTAAAACCAGTTTGAAATTTGTACTTATTATTAACTGTTGTTCTAATTACTACTGATATCATGAGGAGGTAAATACTTTTTGAGTAGAAGTATCTCGTTACTCTCCTCTGCGTACCGTCTTAACGTGGTGCCATTTGTTACTGCACTGTGGTAGGACAGAGGCTGCCTCTAGACGACCAGGCTCAATCTAATTATCTCCATTTCCTGTGAGGATGATTCGATCAGGCCTGACTTACCTATCTTCTCTGTTACGATCCACGGCGTAAAACTGCTTGCGTAACCACCTGCGGAAGCGCAAATGAAGGTGTCAAAAATATATGTGACCGCTAAAACACGTTACAAAGATAGCGGTTCTGAAAATACCGTACAGGCATCACTGGTAATACACAGACTTTTTCTGGAGGCAGTTTTTTTGTGAGTGTGATTAATGATGATTATTATGATTGAGTAATTATGTAGTTGTACCAAAGCTGACCATGTCTAGCTTAAAACTCCAGGGTCTAGCTTAAAAGCAAAATTTGGATTTACAATAGCACTCAAGGGCAACCTAAGTATTCAGAGAACACAAGGAGAACATGTACAGGGTAAAATCAGTATGAAAACCACTGACCACTAAAGTATTCCTATGTGTCTATGTCTTACCTCTCTATCTGAAGTGGTGTTGGAGATTTCAGTGTATCAGCCACAAGCCAGTTCAAACCCTTAACCCACATAGTCATCTCTTCATCGGATGTGGCTACAGGTAAACAAAGATAATTAAACATATCAAATGTTATACCACAAAATTCACAACTTTGCAGGTGCTAGGAAACTATTTCAATTACTTCTCAAAGTAGATACTTCTGTAAAGATACCAACTGATGCTCCTACCTACCCATCTAGGCATATGAACCCATCTATAAATGTATCACTTTTAATATCTTGTGACTGTCTCTATAAATGAAGCACCACATTTTTTGCAGTAGTTTGTCATTTACAGCTACACATACATGTCCAGTTACAACTGCATATTCACCTGCCAGACTGAGGGACCTCAGACGAAACTCGGTGCCATACAAAATGACAAAGCAATGAGCCGTTTCCAGCCGAGCTGCAGAGTCCTCCACATAACGCTCAAAGTCCCGGGACTTCTGTCCGGGACGGATCTCCTTGATCTCCCGAATGTCAACTGTAGAGAAAGGAAAATGATTATGGTAAGTTTATTTATAAATAAAATCAAATCAATAATTATAGCGCCAAGTTCAGAATCAGGCCTAACCCTGTTAATCAAAATTGAGCAACGTATTTATGACTTTCAGTTCCCATTTAAAATAGTCATTTGCTGAGTTTGCCCTAAGTGATAAAAATTAAATATAAAGGAATTGTGTAAAATTATGAAGATTATTTGTTTGGGATCCAGAATACACACAGGTCACCGGTGAATCACTGGTGAATATCCATCTACTTTCAAGAAAAAAAATAAATAAAGATCTTTTGAACGTAATTTTGAAATCAAGGAAACTGTTTAAGACTTATACTATTGTAATGGAATGTAAAATGGAAAGCTTTTTAGATTTAATTATGTTTTAAGCAATGAAATCAATTAGTTCCACCAATCACCAATCATATGATATACAACTATTCATCTGTATTAATCAGTATAAAAAAAATAAAAAAATATATAGAGATATCATTCTGAATTTGCTATGTAAGTAAATTACCTCACAAATTACTTATTTATAGGAGTACAAAGTAACTTTTTTACTAATCTTGAATCATGTGCCACAGGTCAACGGAGTAAACGGAAATAAATACATCATTAGAGTTCTAAACCAAAATTGACAGAAATATCAAACCACAAAAAAACCTGACAAGGTGTTGATATACGGACTAGTTGAACCTTGTCTCACACACACATCTCCTGCTCTTCTTCCTGCCTCCAAACCACACATCCTGTGCTTTTGTCGCCTACACACCACATGTGCAGCAGTGAAGGTGAGTCTGTTTCTGCAAAAACATTACCCAAAGTTTGTGCTTCTCTCACCTTCTGGTCGTAAAAAGTAAGAGGGGCCAGGATTAGGACAAAAACTACAAAAACACAACAAGAACACATCAACAGATCTCTGGATTCTGACCAACATTTATGTACAACTGGTTTATCCTGCTGATTAAGGTTAGAAAGTTCACAGATCACTTGAACTTTGTTACTGAGTCAGCCCTACTCTTCTGAGTCATTTTATAAAAATTTTGTTTGAGGACAAACCTGGAAGAGATGCAAATCCTACAATACACTATGATATGAACATGGTAGGAAGAACATCCACTTAGTTTGACTTATAGGTATGCAATACTCAAAAACATTATTCAAAAACATTATTTGTGATCATATCAATATGAGTTGTGTAAAATTTGCCTATTTGCCAATGACCAAAGTCAAACAGCTTATTATAGCAAATATATTTTATTGTCTAAAATAAAGTTTGCTCAGATTAGTCCTTTTTTGATACAAACACATCCCTGCAGACACTGCAGAAGTCTGAAATGAACGAGGATTGGAAAAACTCTGTCAGAGCGTCCATTCCATTTTGCCGTATGACATGAACACATTAAATTCATGTTGCTTGTAAACCAACTAGTCCAGTAGTACCTGCTGCTGCAGCATCAAATAATAAAATCATTGGTAACATCCAGGCCCGACATGCTAAACTACATGCGCATTATGTGTTTGGGAATAGAAGAGACAACACAAATTGTCGTAAAACAGTTAACCGATATGTCACGTATATTACAAAAGTAATAATCAGTCAAAGTTCAAGCAGAGGCCAGTAATTTAGATTGGAGTGACCACCTGACAAATAGAAATGCATGAGGCTTTGTTTGAGCATTGGCTTCAGTCCAAAACGAGGCATTACACTAGTAAATGTGGTACACACTGCTGTATTTAAAAGGAACTCTAGCCTATGTAAGATTTTGATACATTTCATAAACTGATCTGTTTGTTTTCCCCAGGCCCAGATACAAGCTAAACATCTTCAAGTCAAATATAGCTTTACTGACAAACAAACAACTTTACTAACAAATCTAATGGTGATTTATTCTTAATTACATTAACATTGGGCATGATCCTATTTATTTATGCTATACTTTGGTGTTTTGGTTTTCAAGTTGATCATCTGATCAGAAAGCATAATGAATGTCACATGAGTTTAAACCTTAAAGGATTCTTGCTGATCTGAAAGCCCCAGCACTAGCAGCCATTAATCAGTGCTAGTGCAGCCTCTGAATTCTGGAGATTCTGAACTTTCACTTTCCATTAAATGGTGAAAACTTGTTTATGTGTCCTCAATCTAACAGTTAAGGGACTGGCTACCGAGGTTCAGTGGTGATTGTAAAACCTTTTTTAAAACAGTACAGCACAGGCTACACATAGATCGGTTGGAACAGGACCGTAGCGAACCAAGTAGAGACAAAAAAATCCTTGCCGTTTTACCTTTTTATTCATTTCTTACACAGAGCAGTGCACTGCAATAGTTTTATATCATATGATTGGGGAAACTAATTCAAATTGTGTTTTAAGCAACCACATCTATCTAAAAAAGTCTTAATATAAATTTCATTACAATATTATAAGTCAGTATTTATAGATAGTTTCCTTGATCTCAGAGCTATATACAAAAGAAAAGGTCGAGCTGATAACAAATTGCAAATTAGACAGTATTCCCTCAGTAGGGGTGAGATGACATTAAGTTCTTTTACTAGTAGAAATAAAGATCTTGATTAAGGACAGATGGCGTAGTACGCAATGACAGTAGTGGGAATCGACTGTCAACCTTTTGGGGTATGGACACTGGTCTAACAGCTCTGCCAAAGCATATAACAAGTTAGCATATAACTTACTTACATAACTTGCATTCAGAGCATACATGTGAGATTGTACTTATTGACATGTGATTATAAAAGACCTGAAAGCTTGTTCCAAAAAATAAATATATCATCCCGTTTGACCCCAGGAATATCTGGATGCTGAAATCCCACAAGAGAAATAAGCATAAATTTGAACCAAGACTAAAGCAGATTTATATTTAGCCCCTATTTGGGTCTTTCGTGTTAAAAACAGCTGCCAAATTGTTCGCAGACAGCCCGACACTTCCAGTAAAAACTCCCGTCTTCTATTTCTGAAACTTAATGAATTTGACTCAAGTATCAGGTGGCAGAGATGAGCTCATGATGTACGAAAGCTTCAGTGTATAGAAAATGATACTCTTCTTCTTCTACTAAAGAAAAAAAGAAAACCAGCCAATCTTTCTACAGCAGCATCCGGAGCAAATCGCAGCTGTGCATAAGGCATCCTGTTGCACAAGAGGCCGAAACACCAATCAGCCTCATTTAGGGTGGTACAGTGGATGTGATCCTTTCTGATAAAGCATATTCATTTAATGAGTTGATTTTATAAAATGTCCTTAAATGTCTATTCATAGACCTTTTGAACTATTACTGCCACGCTCCTGAAATCCGTTAATTATTAGATCTTAAAAAGCAGACTACTTAGTAATGCTGTATCATTATTGTTTGAGCCTTAATAATTTATCAACAAATAAATGATTGTGAGTTGTGATTTTGTCTGTAAATAGAACCTCTGCTTTTGGTACTCTACATGTTTAGCGGTTTAGGCAAAATAAGTACTAAACTCCAACCTAAGCCCCTTCGGTCTAGAGAAAAACTGAAGTGTTCTGTGTTATTTTTGTGTTATTGATGAATTATTGTAAAATGATTAATGATCATGCCAACTGACCGAAGAAAATATATATATTTGTTTTTTTAGCTTAATACAAGATCAATGTTATAGTATGTGATCACCATAAGTAGAACTAATTATCTGAAATTATGGGTTAGGGGATTTAATAACCCCATATAGGCACTGAGCTAGGCACTGATTTTTAACATGATCACTTAAAGTAGAAAAAGTTTCAAACGTGGTAATGTGTACAATGTTTTTTGAAATTGTGACATTTTGCCCACCGGAAATAATTTCAATATGAAGGACTGGACTGAAAAGCGAGAATTTATGATTACTGAAGGTGCCCTGAACCAAACAGCTGTAGCATAGTACTTATCATTACTGATCAGGGCTGCAATATAATATCAAACTGTTCAATACAACCTTCACAATACAATACACATATATGGCTCAATACACTCATGGTACTATTCCAGCGTCATTTGGCACAACAAGAAAAGCAAGCGCAGACACACAAGAAAACTCTGCTGTGTCTGAGAAGTGAAGACATAGTGTAATTTAATAACATTTTATGTTTCATGATCATTAGCATAAAAAATAATAGAGGAAACAACTCTTTTTGTTCTAAAATGTATTGAACTGTATCCATATCATGACAAATGTATAATTGAAATGTGAGAAAACTGTATTGTTGCTTCTCAACAGTAGTTAAATGCAGCTTTCTGCTTTTCTGATTGCACATTAACATGTTTAATGATAAGCATGCTTGCCTTTTATCCAAGAACATATGTTATGTTTCATCATCAAAACAATATAAGAAAACGGTCAAACGTTAATCTATAACCTTAAACATTATAATAAATATTGAACTATTCCTTATTTAGTACATTAAAAGCTAAAATGTTGTACCAAATTTGTTTATTGGCATTCCCAAGCCACTTAATATTGTTATCAGCCCCCAAAAGCCCTTGTTAATATAGGCTATAAAAAACACTTGCTTTTTTGTTATTAGTACTTAAATCTGAGAGCATATTCCTACTTTGGTCAAACGGTTTTAAATTGTGCACTCTTCGTAACCTTTACAAATAAAACAATTTTTTCAACCCCAGTGCATGTGTTTGCCTTCTGTACTTACTCTCTCCTTCTATTTTATCCGTGCCCCTGGTCCAAATAATAGTCCTGGTTTCGAGTTTGACTTGAAAAGTCCTCCTCTCGGGACGCTGGGACTTTTTGGAGTAGAAAAGGGTGAGCACAGTGCCCAGCTCCAGGTCTCGGTACAGGTTGTTCATCTCGGTGTCGTTGTCCATCCATGGGGCAGGCCCATTGGAAAAGTAGCCTGAGGTCCCAGCCATGTTCACTTCCCCCGTTTGTTAAGCGCTTCCTCTTTAGAACAATCTGCTTGGGCCAGGCCTAGACAGGGATACCTAGGAGCAGAGGGGAAACCCGTGAAACTCTGAGATCACAAGTGTATGGGACAAAAGTAAAACAGAGTATTTAGAATTAAGACATTATGAAATCTAGCTAGTAGCCACAACCACACAAAAGTTAATCTTTTGCCAAGTCCAAAGGAAAGCCCAAATGTAATATTTGAGCAGTTTACAAGGAGAGGGCTAGGAGGTCATGTAAATCATGGCATAAGGGATATGGCAAAGGCCTAGAAAACTAATCAGAACTGCATGCCAATTAAAAAGGTGGACTGGCACATTATAAACAAAGCATTACAAAATATAGTGTTCATATAGTCTACGTTAATACAAACTAATTAATGCTCAAAGCATGAGGGAAAAGGGCATTGTCCCTTAAAAGTAGGTTTTTGTGTTCAGGGTAAAGGTAAGAGGCCCACTGCAAAGCAATGATACCTCTACAGTACAACACCACAATTCAACATCTGGGTGTCTTTGGGAGAACTTTCACCCCAAAATCTAAACAGGCCACACATGCAATTACCCACTGAAAATAACACACTTTCCTTGGAACAGACCCCATATTATTATGGGAAGAACAGCTCGTATTGAATGGTAACGGAGTGGTAACAAGAACCGTCTGTTCATGCTATTTTCACAGCGTGGAGACGAACGGGGCCGGTGAGCTAACGTTTGCCAGGGCCAGAGTATAAATAATGCAGGATTTCCCACAATATCAGTGTACAGAAATTGTCTTTTAATCTGTTAATCGTCATCTCGGTATCTCTGTCTTGTAGCATGGGGACAATAATCCAAAACAGCTGTAAAACAACACGTCTGGACTGCTGTACGTACCGCCGCAATCACGGCCCGAGCGCACATCTCCCTCCCTCGGCTCAAGTCCTGCTTCGCTCTGGCGTTTTCCCTTCGATCCTTTTTCCCGTCTCCACTTCCTCCAAAACCAGGAATGTCCCTGGATTAAATCATGGCCTGTTTTGGGATAAACGCAGCAATCCCAACCACAATGTTCCCCGTTTCTTCAGCTGCCCTCCGGCTGTCCATAGAGAGAAACGGGGAGACAGCGAGTGCCGTGGTAAGACTACGCAAGTTTGTGTGCTCCAGTGTCGGCCTCACAGTCAGAGGCAGGCCCTTCCCCCAGTGCACCAGCCACAGCGGCAAGCTGCGGCATTTCGCACCACTTCCGCCGGAGTTTCACAATAAAACCAAAATGTACATTTTTATTTAATTGTTGTGTGGAACCTTATAATAGTAAATGGTCAAATTTTTATGTAGCCAAGCCAAGTCTTCCAAGGCAATTTTTCACCCTCAAAGAACTAAAAGAGCAGAAAGTAAATAAAACCCCTTTCTCAACCCCTGTGTATGTGTTTGCCTTCTGTACTTACTCTCTCCTTCTATTTTATCCGTGCCCCTGGTCCAAATAGTCCTTGTTTCGAAATTGACTTGAACAGTCCTCCTCTCGTGACGCTGGGACTTTTTGGAGTAGAAAAGGGTGAGCACAGTGCCCAGCTCCAGGGCTCGTACAGGTTGTTCATCTCGGTGTCGTTGTCCAGTAGCCTGAGGTCCCAGTCATTTTCATTTCAAGGCACTCAAAGCGCTTTATATACAATTAGTTTGTTTGTCCATATAATAGACTATATATATATATATATATATACATATATACATATATATATATATATATATATATATATATATATATATATATATATATATATATATATATACATCATATATATATATATATATATATATATATATATATAATATATAATATATATGTGTGTGTGTGTGTGTGTGTGTGTGTGTGTATATATATATATATATATATATATATATATATATATATATATATATATATACAATGTGTGTGCGTCTGTATTTTATTTTGAAAGCTATCAAAATACTTCCGGCATGCCTTTCAGAATTTCCTTTCATGACTTACCTAAATCAAACCTAATTATTAGGTTAAGTGTGCTGTTTGTTTACAAGTGAATCACTGATGATTTGTTTAATTGCAGAGATACATTTAATCTTAATATAGCAGCACATCAAGACACAAATTGTTTTGTAACAAGTTTTTTTTTTATTTTTTATTTTTTTTAAACTACAAAGCTACAATAAGCATCCAACCATTCAGAAGATGAGTGATAAATATTTAAATTAATCAAACAGCAAGAATAGACGTCTCGACCACACTCACATCTGGAAATTAGGACACTTGCTTAATCATATAAATACAAAAAAGTTGCACAATTAAATGCATGGATTTCAGTTATTTTTGGCATAGACCACATCCATTACAAAAGTCAGCCTGAAGCTCAGCAACATAAACATAGCTGATTCAAATAAGCACAAGGAATGTCTATGTGATGCACACAACCGTCAGGCTTAACATGATGATCAGTGACAGGGGACGTCCATACACAAATTAAGTTTTGGCTCACAGTTGCTGCGTTAAGAATACGGAAAAATGGACAGGCAGAAGGAGGTTGATGACTGAATTAGAGCATTTTCAAAATGCTCTTATGGCGTGTTCTATGTTTACAATGGTCATCACCTTGCATTAGAGGCAGGTAGTCATAATGTTACGCCTGATAGGTGTATGTGCAGTGAGGAAAGGCTTTAGCTCACAATGCATACAGTTGGATAAACAAAAATATATACATCCCTGAAATAAAATGCAAAATTGTAAAGTAATGAAACTATGGCAATATTAATATTAACAAGTGCTTATAATGGAGACGCACACAGTCCTTTGTCTGCCAGGCGCATTTTGTCTCAACATACAAAAAACTTCAATAAATATTCACGTATACTTTCCTTCCTATCACATGGCTCTCGCAGGTCCCCACACATTTACTTGTTAACAATCCTATGAGAATATAGAATTTTGTCCATAAATCTGATGGCTTACTAATCTAAGTCATCTCAAATAAAAAAAAAAGTGTCCATTTTTGGGGCGGATATTGGCTACATACATACTATTGTGATAATTCTAGTGTTCCAAGAGTTGTAGTTTGATCACATGATTGTTGATTCTTGAGTAAATTCATACATACACACTGTAATAAGTCTTCTCCGGTGATCAAGGCGCATGTCTACTGTGCAATAGCCACATTAGCAGTCTAATACAAACTAATAATGTAATGATCTGATATTTTGTGTTCAGTTATTTGTGTTGTTGTTAATATAACTGCTTTTGTGTGAGACACTTTGTTGCTATTCCTGACAAGTTCTAAAGAAGGTTTTATTCTTCAGTTACTGGTGTTTTGGAGACTGGCTCTAGTGAGTTGAGACTGCTGTTGTTTTGTTCTTGTTTTGTCGTGGGTTACAGCCTACAGTAGCCCTTGTGTTCAGAATATAAACAACCAGAAGAAATTCAGTGTTATCTTACACCAGAACACTACAATATTTATGAAGATTATATAGTGATGATTATGGCTTACAGTTGAAGAAAAAGTCAAATTTAAGTATTTCATGAATCTCATAATGTGATCCTGTTATTTAAATCATTGAATAACAATAATATTGTAAATAAATAATACAGATGGTAGATATATTATGTTACTTTAAGTTTTAAGTGCATATAAATTGTATCATAAAAACATAAAATAAAATGAAAATGAAATTTTATAATTTAGATTTTGTTACCAAATCAGATCATATGCATTTCACTTTTTTTTTAAATAACTATAAAACCTCTAAAATAATTGCCTCTAGGGACATGCGCCTGTATTTGCTTTTTGTTCTTTACAGCCCTGCTTTAGCCACAAAGTGGATTCATTTGACATCAACAGGAAACCATCTTTACAATCAAAGTTATGACGAAAGAAATACATGTGCGTGTTTTAAAACTCATAATCCTTCTCTGCCATGTCAATCGCCCAGGCAAACTTCTCTCTCTGAGTTTTGTTGTAGATTTTCTCAATCGGGATGCCATACTTTTTACACCTAGACAATAGAGAAGAATTACATGAACACAGTTGTAAGGGCTGTTAATTTGTCAAAAAGAAAAATATTAAATTATGCAGTTGTATGCCATTTACCCAGCTGTATTTACTACTAATAAAAACTAAATAACAAGAGGGTTGCTTGAGTCAAAGTAAAAAAACTTACAAGTACTGCTTGAAAAACTATTAGTACAAAGGAGAAAATTCAAATTTAATGATTGTTGCTAACAAAGGGGTTCAAATTAGCACTACTACATTACATCACACCATTATTAGCTGTAGAACTGTGGCTGTATAAGGTTTCATAAATGTCATGCTTGACTAGGTTCTACATAAATAACTGGTTCTTATAAGGCAGACTCTGCCCCCCTCTTGGACGTCCCACATGGAGGAAAGAAGCTCAAAAACAAACTCCATTGTTCCCTACTCTCACACACTTTTCTTCCTCTGATTTTCCATCTAAAACAGTTGTCCCTTGTTCTACAATGCAACACAGCTTCCTGCCTTTTTGTCATCAAGGTAGATATACACACTTCCTCCATGCAAACAGATTGGTAAAAATTAAGGGAGTCATTTCAGTGCTGGAAAATACAGGTAGATATGTAGCACATATTAATACTCTTGATAACAGTAGGACAAGTACAAGATGATTGTGATAGTATAAAACATTAGTGGCATTAATGTAACATGTAATGCTATTATGCTGGAATTTCCCCACTGTGGGACTAATAAAGGCTTATCTTATCTTATCTTATCTTATCTTATTAATATCATTAATAATTGTTGTAAATTAAATAATTATAGTTAATATAAGTGTGTCATACTTCAGTTAAGATTCCACTCAATACTTTCAGCACTGAATTCATAAACTAACTGTTATTTTATAGAAACAGGTTATTTGGAGAGAGAATATTGAGAGTAGTTCACAGGTCATAGGAATGATGGTACTTGTGGCATCAGTGATTGTTTCACATGGTGAACCACAGTCCTTACCAGGCGACAGAGATGCGTGGGTCTAGGTAGTTGAGTTTGGATGTGCCCAAAGCGATCTGTTTGTTCTCTTCTCTGTCTGTCGCCTGCATTTGGAGTTTCATCAGCTGCTCCTCTATTCTCTGGACAGCTTTTCGCTTCATCTCCACAGCTCTGACAGTTCACAATAATGCAAAATTGTAACACAAAAAATGTATGATGATTTAAACATGCTGTACTTTGTACCCACTGTCTTACTTTTTGCTCTTTTCATCGTGGGAAGCCTTGTGGTCAGCTTTAGCAGCTTTTAACTGTTTCCGTGCTGTAGACAGCTGACTTTGTTTGTCATCAATCTGACATCAAACAAATATATTAAACTCATTTCAATTCATATTGGTACAAGTCTGATTTGGGGGCAATTATGCCAAACATATAGAACTCACTTTGGTCTGGAGGTTTTGCATGGACTTTTCAAAGGTTTTGGGTGGAGCTCTCTGGTGGTTACAGAGAATGGCCACCGCCCGGTTGGCTCTGTTGTACGACAGTATCTTAGCCGGGACGCTGTCATCAGCTGGAGACGACACACAGGTTTGTTAAAAGAACAAAAACACATATGCATTCATGGTGAGTGATTATTGCCTGTGGAGAAACACAACTAGAAATGTATGTACAAGTAAAAAGCTAACAGATTTTATGATTATTATTATTATGTACTCACAAACTCTCTGGTATATTGCTAGTATTCAAATGCTTTAGCAAAGCGTTTTTCTGACAGCGAACGAAGCAGGGTGGACACTGGACAGTCTTGGCATAGCCAACACACTCTCAGCCCAAAGCATTACACAGTGGCCCACACAACTCTTTCTTATGGGATTGTAATTAATAAAACACTTTATAATTAGATGCAGACATCACACAGCATTCTAAAAGTGCTGCTTTAACAATATACAATAAAAGGATTAACAAAATTCTCTTTTACAGACATTTTATTGCAATTGTCACTGGTAGGAAATGTTCTGCGACAGTATGAATTTATATACATTTGAACAATGCCTAGGTTTGATTGTACCTCAGATTTTGGTTAGTGGAGCTGCAATGACTTACCACATGTGAGCTCTTTGAGCTGCTGCTGCAGAGTGATGGAGGCATTGTAAGTTCGAAACACTTTAGCTGTGAGTCCATCCATTAGCTCCTGTAAATGCTTGTTTAAAATCGAAGTCTAAAGAAAACACAACAACTTTAAGAAAACACACACTAATACAGTATAAATAAATGCTAAGTAACTAAATGTAAACAAAAATGCATGAACTAACTGATCACACTGATCAAACTGATGCAAATTTTCAACTTACATTTAGCCGGTCAAAAAGGTCATCTTCTGGCTGCTTGTTTTCAAGAAACAACTGCAGGTTTTTAAAGACCTGGAAAAGATGCAATTAATTTATTCACAGTTGATTTTTAAAATACAATTATACATTTCACCAGGAGATGGTGCTTTAACATAGTATCAACCTAAGAGCACATGTAGTAGCAAATCATGAATCTAAGGGTGTGTTCACACTTCGGGTTTAGTCACAGTTTAGTCATAATTTTGATTTAGTGACTGGTCAAGTGTGTTTACACTTGACCAGTCATGTACAGTATGTATGTATGTACACCACAGTATGTCACTTTTTAGCTAAAATATAAGCATGATTGTTCATTCTGGTTGTGTTTATTGCACTGAAAATCTAGAAAAAAAAATAAACATATTTATCTCCAAGGCAAATGTTCTGAAGTACAGTTTTAAATGTCTATTTTTATGGAATCATGCAGGTCACATGCCACCTCCATTACATAGTGTACCTTGTATGATCTTGATTTCCTAAATCTACGGGTAATAATGGACTCAGACTTGAACTTTAAAAGCCACATCAAATCAATAACATCTGCAGCTTTTTACCATCTAAAAAACACTGCAAAAATCAAAGGTATACTGTCAAAGCCAGACTTGGAGAGACTTATTCATGCATTTGTCTCCAGTAGGTTAGACTACTGTAAAGGCCTGCTCACTGGCCTCTCCAAACGAGCGTTAAGACAGCTGCAGAACATCCAGAACGCTGCAGCTTGATAGTGTTTAAATCTAGGTTCAAAACGGTTCTGTTTAGCTGTGCTGAAAGCTTTTATTTCTGAACTCTTTTAATGTAAATTTTATGATGATTATTTGTTATTTGTTTATTATTTTGTCATTTTAATGTCCTTCTTTTTCTGTAAAGCACTTTGAATTACTTTGTGTACGAATTGTGCTATACAAATATTATTTTAATTTTTTTATTACTTTATCCACTAACATATGTAGTGCCAAAACAGCTACCTCCTCTACATTTTCTTACCCGTTTCTCTACTGGAATCTTGTTGTAGTAGCGAATTGAATCTTTTCCCAGGAAGTCAAACTCTACCACATACTCCTTGTCATCCATTTTGGGATAAAGTTTGATGTGTTCGACTCTCAGTGAACAGCAGCCGACTGTGTCTGCTGTCTCTCCTTCCTCCTTTTCATTTCCAGCTCTTAGTGCTAACTGAAAAGATGTACAATTATTTTAATACAATAACATAAATGTTAAATAAAGGGGATTACAAATATTACAGATGCCTATGTCCTTACTTTGTCTATGAAGTAGAGTGCCACTGCCCTCTGTCTGATCCTCATCTCCTTTGACTTCCAGTCATCTCTGTACTGAGTCCGGATACGATCCACACACTTCTTCAGCCGCCTTGCCGTTTCATATTTTTGCCAGTCTTTCTCGCCCTAAACACACAATATTATTAAGATACCATATGTTCTTACAAATCATTGTACAGATCTAGGCTGTTTAATAAAAACTCACTGGGCAAGTCTGTGGAGATAATGTTATGTTACTTTGTTGTTTTTTTTACCTTAATCCTTGAGCTGGGGTTCAACATAATGTATTTGATGGAGCCCTGAATGTTTTCCGTCCAGGAGGCCAGCCAGGTCACCTTGTTGTCATGACGAACTTCTTTCCACTTTGTCCCGGGAGGAGGTTTGGGTATCTTGGAGTCCCTAAAATTGGAAATATTGAAGAACGCATAACATGAAACATAAACAAATAATATCCTTTACATTATTGCTAGTGTTTATGCTTATCATACTGTAATCCTGAAATTAATTTGTGTAACTTCATAGCTGTAATGATACAAGGAAAATTTTTGTACCACTTTTGATATTACTAACCAGTGTACTCACTTGCTGCAGTTGATGATGATGTCCTGAGGTCTGATGCGTCGCTTCAGCATTCCCATCTTTGGATGGTCCCCTCGTCCTCTGAAAAGTCCAGGCGGCTCAATCCGAAAGTTCCCGATCCGCTCCTTGTGTTTGTCCATGATGCAAAAACCATATTCCTGAAGGATCCGTTCATTCTCCTCTTTGATTTTCTGCAAAATATAGATTGTAAAAAATAAGCCATAATCCAAATACTACACCACAAAACTAGAAAACGATTTGTACTGTAATACCTGCTTTTCCTCTTTCGTCATCTGCTTTCTTGCCTCAGATTGAGCCTTGAAGTATGTGCTCATCTCACTGAAGTCACACTTGTTTAGGTCAGAAATCTTTGACTTTTCCTCTGGAGTCATTTCCTTTAAATAGCAAAACATTGAAGTTATACAAATGCATTTCAGGATCACGTTACTTATCATTTTAAAGGAAGTTGTGACATTGTTACTTTTCTCCAGTCTTTGAAAAAGTTCTTTCTAAAGATGTCCTTAGTGGTGTATTCATGCTCCAACATTTTGGCAAAGAAAGTGGCTACTTCCTCAGCTGGGGCGCTTAGCTTCATGGGCTTTCCTGAAAGACAAAATATTAACTGTCTTTAAAAGCCAAAAGCAGATCAATTAAAGGGATACCATCATAGTACCGTCATAGTAAAACTTGACTTTGTCAGGCATAGGCTCGTAGGGAGGTGCAAACACTGGGCCCTTGTGCTCAAGAAAGCGCCACTTTGATCCATCTGTGTATCTTTCCTCTTCCCACCTGAGCAGTTAACAAAAAACAAACAACACAAATCTTTAAGAAAAACTATACATGGTTTGTTTTTTTTTAAGTCATTATTATTCTTATTAACATATATATGTGCCTGAGTAGAGACAATAATGTATTACTGATTACTATGTTTAAAACATATTTATAACAAAAACATATTTTTCGGAATTGACTGGAGCATTTGTAATCATGATTATGTGACTAAGTGCACAGCCTTATGAGATCTCACCATTTCCATTTCTCTTCCTCTTCTTTTTTGTTTTTCTTTCCATCTTTTCCACTTTTATCTTTTGTCTTCTTGGGTTTTATGTCCTAAAGATTAAAGATATAGATCAGACAACATGTCCAAATAGATCACACATAGTTTATTTGAAACATAAAGTAAACATTAAATAAACTAGAAACCTCTTCGTCCTCGTCCTCTTCATACTCATGTTTCCTCTTCTTGGCCTTTTTGTCATGTTCTGTTTTTACTTTTTTCGGTTTATATTCAAACCTACAAATTATTATACAATAAATTACATTACCAACGCATATCAATTGAATTAAAATTAAATTATACTCACTCTTCATCATCATACTCTCGTTTGGATGCCTTGTGCTTTGAAACTGGGTAAAAGCCATTGTCTTCCTCAGGCTCACTCTTAATTATAGGACTTGAGTCTCTAAATAGGAATCAAATGTTTATGCTTTTCCAAATAAATACATCTTAGAGTAATTTAAATTACAAGTCCTATATTACACAAAATTGGCTCTTGTGAGCTTGTCAGAATGTTTTTACCTCCTCAAAAACATACCTGGAGTTGCATTTTGTTTCATTCACATGTTTGAGTAACTCTTTATTATTAGTCTGTTTACATCTACAACGCTCAAAATGCTCTGTTCCACCGTCTGATGTCATGCAGAGGTAGTTTCCAAGATAGCAGCTAACTTTTAACTTTTTATTCAGTACAGATTGGCAAAAACAGGGCTGAAATTGTCCAATTTATTCTGCTGAATGGAAATTAAAAATACAGTGGAACACTTCCTGTATTACCACATGACATAACAAGGTGGTCTCATTTGGAGAAGAACTCAGCTTGAATATGCAGGGTTTGTGTGCGAATGAAACAAAACAAAACTATAGGTATGTTTGTGAGGAGGTAACAACATTATAACATAGATCAGAAAATAGTGTAATATGGGCCCTTTGACAGTTGGAGTAAATAAATGATATACCGGACATATCCATTTTCTTTTTCTTTCTTAGGCTTGTCTGTATGGGAGGATTTCACCTGTGGATAAAAAACATATTTGTTTTTATACCTGTTCTAGTCTTACAGTTGGGGATTTGTCTCAAAACTGATATTCTAGCCCTAAGCCTGTCACAATAATTACAATACTGACTTGTCGTATAATAAATAATAGCTACACAATATTTGTATGTGTGCCTTTTCTTTGCACAAGTGCCATTTTTGTTATTCATTTATTTTTGGATAAGATTCGAGCTGAAGAGGATGGAACAAGAAATTCTGTGAGACTTTATAGATATGTAAAAAACAAAGTGTTTATTTCTGATATTTTTTCAATTCTGTCCTGTCCTGTTATAGTGTCAGTGGTATGAAGTTGTTTAAGATATTTTCTCTAGCATTGGATAGCACTTCAAAATGTGTTATTGTGACTAGGGATGGGACGATATACAATAATATCGCTAATCGCGATTAACAAAAAGGTCGGTGATTAATCTTTCGTGTCATTTTTAAAAATAATCGTGATAATCGTGCACGATTATAATCGCCTTTACGGCACCAGACTGCCTCATGTTTCTGGTTTCAATACAATGTTTAGATGCTAGTTTTGGTGTTTGCTCACAAGGGGGGGGGGGGTCTGTCACAGCTATGACACTTGTTGCATCTGTGCCTGTTTTGGTGGCAGTCGGCCGAAAAAAAGTTGTGGGTCCGAGGGCAAAACACGAGCAACTTGCACGCACATTTACGAGACAAACATCCTGCATTGTTTGACAAACTTGAGCTGAAAATATTCACTGTAAATGACATAAACTATTGAATGTAGATCGTGTTGTGTGTAGCGTTAGCTAAACTGCATTTTACAGACACACACATGATATACATTTACCTACAATCATGTCAATAGCAGAATAAACCACGCTTACTGATCGAGAACAGCATCCAATCCATCCAAAAATAAGCTTCTCTCCTCCTGAGTCCACAGTCATCTTCACTCTTTGACACGAACCGCTCCGGGTCAGAGACGCCTCTAGTTTAACTTGTACAAACATCTACAGTGTCCTCGATCACGTACTTCCTTTGTTTTGTCCGTTTCATCTGCTGTGTCCCAATTCGCCAAATGCACCGTTCGATGTACTGTTCGAAGTGCGGGTCGAAGTACCCGCCCGACTTAAATGCGCCGTTCGAACAGCGCATTTAAGGCACTTTGGTGAATTTTTGGTCAATTGAGACACGGCCATCATGTTTAGAAGCAAAACAACAGCGCCTAGAATGCACGCGCATCACGCACACTCAGTAAAGTCCGTGTGTTTACGGAAAATCTCGGCATGTCACACACGTGCTCGCTGCTCATTGGCTGTAATGAGAAAACGTCACTAAACGTGTGTGATGTGATTGGTTGATTCTACACGGGGGAGAGTGGGGCGTAAACTTTCAGTCACATGTAGCACTGATTCGCTGTTTGCGGCTCCAGTCCCACAACCTGCACCTTATTGGACAACACTGGTGTCAATCAGAAGATAACACGTGTGTTTAGCACTGAGAAACAAAGTCGGTGCTGTCTTAAGTTTATTATGTCTGAAATCGACCAAAGAAATGCAAAAAAATGACGGAGCAGATTTCGCGTGTGGAATACTTTCCTGCAGCAGATTGGACATGGAGGATCTAACTTATTTTGTGGGCATGATTTCTTCAGTGGGTTATATTCTCTGAACCTGTAGGAACGAATGAGACTAACCTTGTGGAATATGTTGATGTTTGACAGAACCAGAGCCTCAAAGGTGAGTGAAGTCCAAATCCGCATTTTTGGGTTTTCTCTAAAAACGTCTTTCCTCTCAGCACTGTAGAGTTGTAAAGTAGGCCCGGACCGTCGGAACGTTTACAAATTATAATTTATGGCGATAATATAGTTAATCGCGATTATTCGATTATTTTGTTCACGATAATCGCAAGTTTAAATTTTAATGTCGTCCCATCCCTAATTGTGACACGCCTATTTAACCCACATTTGTTTTTATCAAGCCTGTTTCAGCCCATGTCCTTATTCTGATCTTTATTTGACCATTTCCGTGTGGTGCTAAGTCATTAGTGTGAAATGCACATTATAGGACCAACCTTGTCCTCTCTCCTCTTCTCTTTCTCCTTCTGTTTTTCTGAGCCGTCACTGTGCTTCAGCTTATCTTTATGTTTTTTCTCAGAATGTTCTCTGTGTTCACTGCTTTACAGGAGGGTTATAGGAGGGTTAAAGGTTAAAGATTTAGGGTAAAAAGAAACACTTGTGTTATTGTAGGTAATGTGGCTTTTTTTAACAAAGATTAATTGGCTTTATCTTGCAGTGGTATAAAGACATTCTCAAACCAAAAATCTCCAAGTCAGTAAATGTGTTGAGTCACAAATGTGATGTGTCACAATGTTCCTCAAAATTACAATAATGTGAAATGGCCCATGGAAATGCATTGGACAGGTTTAGAAAAAAATATATATATTATATATATACATTATAATGCTTTGAAGAAAAAGAGTTTGTACTTCAACACCTCTTAATACTCTTGCATGCATCATGCATTTCCACTCAAAATATGACGTTTTCATGGGTCTCTGGATACTGTTAAAGTGATTATATAAGCCACTGAAGCAGCTTGAATTTCCCTCTCAAGAGTTACAGTTACAATTTCCTTTACATTGTGCATGGACAGCCCCACACCACGTTCCCATCACCAAACGGCATTGTTGGGATGGTGTATTTTTGATGTAATTTGACCCAAGACCAAGTTAAATTTTGGTCTTATCTGACCAGACTATAGTACTTCAGTATTCATATAATTTTTGCATGGGCCATTTTACATGATTGCACATAACATAATTTTTGGACATCAGTTGATTCCTTTACACATGTGGATTATTTAGGTTGTTACCAATATTTTGTGAAACATCAATAGGATCAACTGCAAAATATACATTTTACTTAAAAAGAATTTGACATATACAATACATTAGAACCGCTAGAATATAAACGCAAATAATCTACATCAATAACTGAATTGGGAAATTGAGTAGTAATTTCCCACACTCTAATTTATATAGTCTTAAACCATTTACAAAATAAAACAGACATAAATAATTAGCATTTTCATCGTTGCTATTTAGAGTTTTTTTTTACATCTGTCATTCTAATGGGCTGGTAATGTTTTATGAACTATCTGCGACTGAGCAAATAAAGAATAACCCTATGATAGGCAGTGTAATGCAAAAAGCGAAAACAGTAGAAAACAGTGAGGCCAATGTTTTGCATTATAATAAATATCGTATCGTATGTTTTATTGCCAAGTATCTCACCTGTTGCTGTGCTTGGAGCGCTCCCGTTCTTTGTCTTTCTTGTGGTCTTTGTGTCTGTGTTCCTTGTCTCTGTGCTTCTCTTTATGTTTGTGAGAGTCTACAATACAAAAGGTCAAATTGCACTTCATACAGGACTGTACTCTTTCACACAACTGTTATGGTTATCTATGAATCCACCAAAAACAACCTGTGACACACTCAGAAATGTTTCCAGAACTTATAACTATTGTCCTTTCTATGTGCAATTGTAAATGGTTATTTAAATAACTTTAAAGTATTGGGATGTACACTTAGGAAATCAAATGCCATGTACTTTATTAGGCATTATATTGGGCTAACTTAAATTATTCAAATCCAACCCATGTGGTAGTCTACCTCTTGAGAAAGTTGTAAATCATCTCATAGTTGGATCCTACTGTCCTGGCATTTCAATGAGGATACTATGCCTATTTTTTATTGTTTAGGCCCTGATAACAGAGTGCATGTTAAACCATGGCCTTACTCAGGCTATAACTTTTTTGTTGCATGTTTTATCCCATATTAGTGACCATCTCTGTTGCAAGTCTTAAACGAATTATTAGAAAAGTAAAAGGTTTTGGTGTTGATTTGGTCATTCAGATTATCTCACATGTTTATTATGATATTTCTTATGCAGGGTCAATACTTTTGTGTTAGATAGTACTGTGTGCTCTGCGGTGGAGATAGGGGCAGGGAGAGCGATAAGCGCACAGCTCCAGCCTCCATATCACCGCTCACAGCAGCCTCATCTCCGGCGCCTGGCTGCTCCATCCAGAAAAAGAAAATGGCGTAGAGACTAAGTCCTCAGCCTCAAATCGGCCACTTTCCTCTCCAAAATTCACCATGAGTGCATCCACTTAAGATATAACTCTTACATGCAAAATAAACACGATGTCAAGGGCTTTTAGGATCACCCTTCAGATTAAACCATCAAAACGTGTAAATACAAATAAGAGGGGGTCTTTTTGAACAATAGCCGCAAGAGAGTGGAGGAGAAGGGACTTAGTCTCTGGGACGCCATTGCTGTCCTTTAAAAACTAACAGTAGACGCATCCCTTTTTCGTAAACATAACACATTTACTGCAAATGAAATAACACGGAGAGGACCTACCATTTCCTTTAGATCCACAATTGACCTAGAAATTGAGAAAACAATGCATTATAATATTAGATATTTTAAAAGGCCGGGTAGAATGGCAAGTCAACTTTCTATTGACACACAAACGCATTAGAAGATATTACACTTTCATTGATAAAGTATACAATCTGCAAACAATTAACGCGACCCCTAAAATGAAATAAAACGCGCTTCTACTATTAATTGTGATTTTATTCTTGTATGAAGCTGCAGTTATGTCAGCTCTAACCTGAAAGTCGCACAAACTCAGAGCCGCGTCTTTACAAAGAACATGTGGTACCTGTGCGTCTCTGTGTTCATGGTCGCCGCTCATGGTGAAGTTTCTGCGGGGAATCAGCTTAAGTTATCACAGGCAGACAGCGGGATGTGAGGCTCCAGGAACACGGTGACAGCCAGGAATGGAGTCCCAGTGTAGACCAACTGCGCATGCCCAAATCCACTATACTAAGAGACTACACAAGTGTCAACCCATAAGCAACCCCAAGCAACTTCTGGACATTGCATATTCATAAATAAATGGTATAGTGCTCATATCACACATGGCATACATTTTGATGCCTGGATTTAAGTGTAAAAAAGTACAAATAACTTTCCACAACAAGGCCGATTAAGTTACCTAATGAAATATAGTGTAGATACAACAAGATACAACGTGTACAAGAAAAAAATAACATTCAACATTCACGGGACAAAAGCAGTAGAAAATTTAATTCAGTTGTACAACATAATTATACAATCATATAACATTTTCAATCAGAATTGACAAATCCAGCATTTCATATAAAAAGCTCACTCATACAAACACTATGTGCACACATTCTAACTACAGTCTGACATGATAGCAGGGACACAACAATGGCATGATTATTTTAAAACAAACTGTACAAGGTATACTCTTTAGATTAAAGGTCTATCACAGATTTCATTAGCAACTGATTAACAACGGAAACACTAAAATGTACAGTACGGTTCACAGGGTTTAAAACTTCAGCCTATTTCGACTTCCTTCTTTTGGCCTGGGTCGGACTTGCTCCAGTTTCTGTAAAATGATGAAAAATATTTTAAGACTTTAAAAATTAACTGTTACTAGCAACGTGAAATACCAAGTTCACATGTTTGTATGCTCATTGACATTTAAATGTCTGAAAAAAAACAAATACATTTTTTCCATTACCATCTCCAAGAACTCTGACTCATTCTTAATCTTATCTGGAAGCAAATATACTGCACTTCCATTTGAAGTCTTAAGTAATATTTTTAATTTATTTGATTACCCCTAACCCTAATTGAAAAACGTTTTATATCATACTCATATTTGTCCAACCTTTTACAGCAGTGCTTGTTGCTGGCCTTGCTGATCTTTTCCGACTGCTATTGTCCACAACTGGCTCTTCTTCAGTCTCCTTCTCTGCCCGGGAGCTCCGCCTACTTGGCCCCTTTGGCTTCTCTACTGCAGCCGCTCTAAAAATTCAACAAAAAAGTGGGGAAAAACACAGTACCAACATGTTAACTGCATACAATAACCATGTTTTTCTGCTCTACTCAAAAATGTAATACCACACTCTTTGGACAGTGCTGTTTTTCCTCATCTACCACAGATAATGTCCGTCTTCATCCTGCCGTCCTCCACTAAAGTCCACTACTTGTGTCTTTGCGGTGTGAGCATAGTTAAATACATACCTTGGAACTAAGTTGATGGGCGTCTTTCTTTTCTTTGCCCATCTGTGATAGAAGTGGAAAAACAGCGGTAAACTATGAACTTGTGTTGAACAAAGTTACGTAGGTAGCATCACTTCCCACCAAATTATGACAGATGTGCCCATGGAGATCAGTGGAGTGGTGCGATTTGGGTTGTGGGAGGCGATTCAGTCATTGGACATGCATCGGTGTATTCGCATAGATGCATGTTAATCATACATACCAAGCGTAGTACACCATAGGCCCATGGATTTCACTACGTGCACCCTCACAACCAAATGAGCTACCTGAGTTTTAGTACTATTAGGAGTCTCTAGATGATTTTTATGAGTATAAGATGAAAATCACCCCAACTTTTCCCGAGTCACGTGATTCAGACAGTCCCATGATTGAACAGCAGAAGAATAAACTATGAACTGCAGTTTCAAGTATCTTACCCCTGTTCTGGACCAGTGGAGACTTCTTCTCCTGTGTAAGACAGAAAATATTGGCACTATAATGCATGTGGCTTTATGTAAAAGTAAGTAATCAAGAAGAACCTACCAAGTGTTTCTCTGGTTTGTGTAAGGTCCTGTGAGATTGCTGTGTGAAAAATGAAAATAAAATGTTCAAATATAAAAGCTATGAACAAAGTTGCTCATCAGTATTAGTGTCACCTCAATACCAAAATGTCCTACATGGTTTAGATACTAAAAAAAAAAGTGTCAATATGGAATACATACAGATTTCAATACCCTAATGACTGTCCATTATCCATTTTAAACACTAGTTTTAGTATAAATTAGTATTACATTTTCTAGTATCCAAGCAATAATATGCATGGGATCTGTATGATTTCTTACCTGTGCTGGTTTGGCTGCTGTCACCAAGAACTGAAGATGCGTGGGACTCGGCTAGTGGACCAGCCTGGTTGGGCGTGGTGTTGGCAGTTGAGGTGGCGGCAGGGCTACTCTCAGACACAGCCACAATGGGCACTACTGACGGTAAAGAACTGTGTGCAGCAGTGACTGTAGATAGCATGTTAGCAGCAGTTGTCACATTAGCCATAGCATCTTGAGATGATACAATCTGTGCTGCAATTTGCCCGGGAGTAGTTCTTGGGGGAGGCGTTTCCATTTGAAGGGGGGAACTGGTAGAAGGATTTAATGCCTGTGTTGTGACAATATACGACGATCTATCTCCAGTTATGACTTGGGCAGGAGCTGATGGTGAGACAGAATTCTTTCGTACAGCAGTTATTATTCCTGGACTTGACGAAGGGGGAGGAGAGGACATGGGTGGCTGGAAGGGAGAAGATACAGTGGGGACAGGATGGGGAGAAGGCTGCTGCAATGGAGGACTTGGCTTTTGGATGGTATCACTAAGATTGTCTGGGTTAGCCGTGGTGGCGCTCAATTGCGGATTTGTTTGTGCAGTAACATTAAGAACTGAAGACGGTACTGTGGTTGTAATGTGAATAGGTCGTGGCTGTGAGCTGAGGGCGGGAGAGAGCTGCATGTTAGCAGTAGACACTTGGACCATTGTAAGTGGCTGTGACCCAACAGTAGTACTTGACGTTACTGATGCACCGGGAACCTGAATGATAGGGTTAATAAATAGTGGTGTAGTTGTAATAAATTGTGGTCGCGTGGCGGGGCTCTGTTGGCGGATGTCTTGCGGCCTAATGCTCTTGTTGGGAACGGCAACCATTGAAGTGGGCGGCTGGGAGGGGGGTGTTGAGGTAATTGTGTTAGAACTGACAAATACAGTAATCTGATTGGGTGAAATGTTGCTAGACGAAGCAGGGATCTGTATGAGTGAGTGGACAGGTTTATTAGAACTAGGGATAGGTTTTGAAGATACTGGGGTTAAATGAGAACTTGTGGAAATAGAAGCATGACCCGAGGTTAGTGGGTTGGGGCTATTTACAGTAGTAGTGTTAGTAGTGTTGAGGTGTTGAGTAGTGGCCTGTGGGTTGACACAAAGAGGGGGCATGACATTTGAACTGGTGGTGGGGCTAGGGTTAACGGTAGTGCTAGGAACAGAGCCAGGACCTGAAGCTTGTTGTTGACTATGGCTACTTGTAAGGACAGTAATTGCAGGTTTTGAGTCACTTGTTGTGGGCATATTAGGCTGTCCTAAGCTTTGAGCATTACTCTGTGTTTTTTCTCCTTCAGACTTCCCCATCTGTAAAGGTCGAACGGGCACATTAATATTATCCAATAACTGGTTGAGGGATGTCGGAGCCTCCCTAAGAGCAGGAGACATTTCAAGATCTTGTGAATGCCTATTGGATCCCGGGGAGTCCGTCTGCTGTGGCGTAGGGATACGTGGACTTGCCAGTCTGGGAGAGGTTAGCTCCCTCATAGCATGTGACTGAGATACTGGTCGTGGTTCTCCCTGACCATCTTTGCCTACCTCTACATTATTACCCTGAATTACACTGAAAGGTGACTGTGTTTGCTGCTCCATCCCCCCAGTAGCTTGTGGAGGCATGGCACCTGTATTTAATGGGACTGAGGAGGGGCTCAGCATCATCATTTGCCCCTGTGGATTGACAAGCTGCTGCTGATGTGGAGAGCATACAATCTTTGGTCCCTTTTGCCTCCCTGGGCTTGGAGTGGCTGATTTGCGACTTGATGCTGGACTAGACCTTCGGCTGTTGCTAGGACTTGCTCTTTTGCCCTGTGCTCCAGACTGCTTTTCCTGCTTAGTGCCTGTCGTTCCTGCAACAGTACCTGAGGGAAAGGACTGATGACTGCTGTTAGTGACATTTCCGCTAACACCCCCGTTACTGTTGTTTCCAGTGAGTGACAAACTAGGAGGAGCCTGTCCGATTGCTTTGAGTGTAGTTGGGTTAAGGCCTTGTTGGTCAAACCCCCTGTTCAAGTTGGGCTGCCTGGGAGGCAAAGGAATGTTGATTTTTGGAGGGAAAAGTCCTGCAATTGAAGCATTTAGCCTCTCGGGTGAAAGGTTGATTTCATTGGGTTCAGTACTAGGTGGGCGGTTGGTAGGTGTGAGGGGGTGGTAGGGTCTAGGACTGGCTCTGTTGGGTGTTTTGGGTCTTGAACTTTGTGAAGTTGTGGGGACATTTGGGAAATGAAGGCCAGTCATTGTGCCCCCTTGCTGAGGCTGATTAGGCAGCGGTTGTTGTGGACTGGCTCCCGGATGTTGTGGCATGGGTGATTGGCCTTGCTTTAACATGTGAGTATTCGATCCTTGGTTTGCCATCATCTGCTGTGCACCATTTGGTGGTTGCCCCGGTATTTCAGGGCCAGGGGGCCTGTCTTGCTTAGGTTGTGGCACAGCAGTTGGCTCTTCTGCTGGTGTAGTTTGTCCTTGTCCTACATCTGGGTGGGACATTCTTCTCGAGGCTCCTGTAAGCTGCAAAAACAAAGACAATAACATAAGATTTACATAATATTGTATAATCTTCAGTGTTGACCTGAAAAAATAAATACATTGAATTTCTTTACATTATACACATTATATGTATGGAACTTGGCAGCAAATGTAACAGAACAAAGATACGTAGAGTTTTTTTTTTTTTTTTAAATATCCATATAACACATAAAAAGCTTACTTGAGGATTAACCATCATTGGCATCCCTCTGGCTTTATCCGGTGAGGGTGGCACACTCCCAGGGCCTTGAAGGCTTATCATCACAGGCATGTTACCTTGCTGAGAGACAGGAAGCCTCTGTACCTCTGGTGAGTTGGCTATGCCACGAGGAGGAAGATGGCTTCCTGGAGGCATTGACATACGGTTCTTTGCCTGTTCCTGATGCATCTTCATCATCATTATCATCTGTTGTTGCTGCTAAATTACAAAGCAGAGATCAACTTCAATTGAATGAAGCAAATATCTAAAAATGTATGTTTAAAGCATTTACTTGTTGCTGTAGATGTGACTGTTGTTGAGCTTGTTGTTGCTGCTGAACCTGATGAGGGTGCATCTGTGGTTGACCTTGCACAGAAGCTTGTTGTCCCTGGTGAAGGCCAACCATTCCCTGCTGTTGCCCTGCAATTCCCTGTTGTTGCCCAGGCATTACTTGTTGTGGCCCTTGCATTCCTTGTGGCTGCCCACTTAATCCAGGTTGTGGCACTGGTATTGCAGACTGTGCATTTGTTATTCCCTGCTGCTGGCCGGGCATTCCCTGCTGCTGGCCGGGCAAACCAGGCTGCTGGCCGGGCAAACCAGGCTGCTGGCCGGGCAAACCAGGCTGCTGGCCGGGCAAACCAGGCTGCTGGCCGGGCAAACCAGGCTGCTGGCCGGGCAAACCAGGCTGCTGGCCGGGCAAACCAGGCTGCTGGCCGGGCATTCCAGGCTGCTGGCCCGGCATTCCAGGCTGCTGGCCCGGCATTCCAGGCTGCTGGCCCGGCATTCCCGGCTGAGGTCCTGTCATTCCTTGTTGTTGCCCAGGCATTACCTGTTGAAGCATTCCAGACTGGGACTGGGTCATTCCTTGCTGTTGCAACATTGCAGATTGTGCTCCCGTCATTCCAGACTGTGGCCCGCTCATGCCCTGCATCTGATGCATCTGCTGCTGTTGTAGATGTTGGAGTTGCTGCTGCTGCTGCATGTGCTGTAATTGTTGTTGTTGCTGCTGCTGCTGCTGCTGTTGTTGTTGCTGCTGCATAAACTGCATTGGCACTTGCTGCAACACTCTTTGATCCCCTGATTGTCCAGGAAAACCTATAAATGCAAAGTCATGACTTAGCTCATTTAGGACCTAATATTCAACTCAAATTTTCAACTAAAAACAGCCTTAAAGGGTGGCAGAGGTAATGAAATTAGATAGAAAAATCAACAAATTGATATGATTTTAAATAACCGCAAAAAGAATATTTCAAACATTGAGAAATATGTACAGCAACCTTATTCAAATCATAAAAACTGCAGTTGTGAGAACAACAACTGCTTCTTTAAATTGAAAATGGTATACGGCAATTTAGTTGTGGCTCTTGATGCACAATTTCTACTGTGCTTTTTTTTGTTTTTACCTGTGGGTCTATTAGGAAATTCCGGGATTTTGGTTACTGGGTTATCCAAGCCCAGGCTTTGTTCACCCAGTTCCGAATCTTCCATGCCAGCCTCCAGACCACTAAAAACAAAGACAACTGTGGTCAGATTAAGATCACTTATTGAAAATGCAACTTACGTTTGTGAAACTTTCACTTTTGCCAGAAAGCTCACTCAAAACCTTACCCAAGTCCATCTCCTTGTTGACCTTCACCTTCTTTTGACTTCTTCTTTCGAGGTGGTTTCTTCTTTTTAGGCTTAGCTTGATTCCCTCCCCCTGCTCCCTGCTTTCCTCCTGGTCCAAACTGACTTGCTGAGATGTCGCTCTGCAACAAGTTGACCAGTAACGGGCTAGTCAATGTGACATCTTTGCTTCCTGCAAAGTTACCTGCCTGTCCACAAGGTCCACCCATCTGCATCTGACCAGTGAACTGGGGGTTAAAGTTCATTCCATGACCTGGAAAATGTCCGTTTCCCATTTGCATGTGCTGTGGGCCTCCCATCATGCCTTGTTGCTGCTGTACCTGCATATCTGGCACCATTTGCTGCACAACCATATCTCCACTAGCACCAGAGGGATCCCCCATGGGGTGAGGGTGCTGCTGAGCAGCCTGCTGTTGTAACATGGCCTGCTGTTGCTGCTTCTGCTGCAGCTGCTGCTGCTGCTGGAGCTGCTGCTGAATGAGGGGGTGACCTGCAGGGAGCCTCATCTGCTGCCCATGCATGCCCATCACCTGACCGGGG